>CM017556.1:600000-965393 GCA_007844125.1 Sinonovacula constricta
TGTTCTTTAGAACGCTAGTGATGTCCATTTAGAAATTTGGCGAAGACGGTTAATTTAAAGTTGCTAATGTATACGGTTTTAGAAGTGGGAGTAGTAGTAGTTAGTGTTGTTGTTTATGTTGTTTTGTAGTAGTCGTAATAGTAGGAGTAGTAATGGTAGCAGTAGAGTTATTCGTAGTAGTAGTAGCAGTTGAAGAAGTAGTTATAGAAGTAATAGCGGTAAAAGCAGAAAGAGTAGTAGTAGTAACAGTAGTAGAAGCAGTAGTAGAAGTAGTAGCTGTAGTAGTGGGAGTAGTAGCAGCAATAGTTTTAGTTGCAGTAGCAGTAGTGGTAGTAGTAGTAGTAGTTGTAGAAGTAGTAGAAGTAGTTGTAGTAGAAGAAGTAGTAGTAGTTGTAGTGGTAGTAGCAGTCGTGGTTGTAATATAGTGGTAGTATTAGTAGTAGTAGCAGCAGTAGTGTCGGTAGTAGTAGTAGCAGTAGTCGTTGTAACAGTAGAAGTAGTGATAGTAGAAGTAGCTGTAGTAGTAGTTGAAGTAATAGTTGTTGTAGTAGCCGTGGTAATGGTATATGAGTGGTGGGATCAATGTTAGTGTTAATGCTAAACTGGTAATATGTGTTTTTCTGTAATGCATTTAAATCTGGTTTAATATCTTTTCAGGATGCCACTTGACGAAACACTCGACAAGACCTACGCACGAGAAATATTAATCAATGCCAAAAACTGGTATAGTAAAGACATTCATTAAAGAGAAAAGTGCAGAGAACATAGAAAAATAAACATTAGATTACAAGAGCTTTTTCATCAATGCTCGAAAAATGAGCTCAAAGGAAAATAGACCTGGAGCTAACGCTACGTTAGGAGATGAAAAACAAATTTCAAAAGATGACAGAAATAGACAATGGCGGGCAAGGAACAGTGACAGAAATCCTGAAAATACAAAACACATCCAAGTTGATAAAAACATCAACCAAAACCAGTGTCAAATAAGAATACTACTAACATAGAAGGCAAGAACTGTTCAAAGAAAACACCTTTGTATCTTGTGTTTCCAGAGCATGTTACTGAAAGGAAAGATGTTAAGGGTTTTCTCAAATACAGGATGAACAATCCAAGAGAATTAAACTTTGAAATAACAGGCGTAAAGCGGCATCAAAATGGGAAACAAGATGTGGTAGTGGCACTGTTTCCAAGTAGGGGCAAGGCAGAATATGCTAAAAGGCGTATTCAGCAGAGTAATGCTCAATCATCTAATAAAATCTTGTGTTTCTTTACTCAAAGAGAGGTTGATAATACGTCGATCGATCCCAGAGAAACAGAAGTCAAGAAGAATGAAATAATTGATCAGTTGATGGAACGAGCAAATGTAGAATTTGAAAGACATTCATCAAAACTAGAAGAAACAAGAGAACAAATAGAGATAAGGCAAAACAATCTAACATCTAAGAGAGGCCTCTCCTTAGAGCTGTATGAAAAGAACACAAATGAAAAGCAAGCCCTTGAAGATAGGTTGACTGAGTTAGTTTTGCAACAAAATGAGTTTGTGAACTACCTTCAGTCCATGAAAGCAAAGCTGGCAACAATAGAAGATGATAGGCACTTTGTTATTAACGTACTGAAACTCCGGAAGGAGTTTGGGATTGAATGTCAAAGACTAAACAAAGCGTTGCCGATGTACGCCAAGCGAGAAGAGATTCTGACAACTGTTAGGTCATACCAAGTGTCTGTCCTTCTTGGAGAGACAGGGTCTGGAAAGTCTACTCAGATTGTCCAGTATCTTTATCAAGCTGGATTTGCTGGTAAGTATCAATATTATGTTTCTTTTATTTTGATGCATCCATCTTTTGAAACATTGGGCCAACCCTCTCTACAATAGCGGTTAATTATATTTACCTTTGTAACGGGCTTGGAGTACTTCTGACCATGTGACTAAAAATGGCCCTTGGTTTAATGTCGGTTAGAAATTTTAAAATATACTTTTAAAATCGGTTACACACCAAGGTGTTATGAAAATTGGGATAAAGGTTAATTATTAGAATACTGTTATATTAAATTTTGTCAGAACTTTACTATTACTACCAAACAACAAATTTCATGTCCCTCATAACTTGCATCACATGCCACAAACAATATGTCAAAATATATGTCAGTAGGCGCACGAACTTGCACCGCTTTGACTGGCGGACACGAAAGTTCGGTAACTCGTTTCTTGAAGACGTTAGATTCTACTGTTTTGGGTCAAAGCAGCGTCGTTTTACACGCAGTGAGTGACATACTGATAAAGATGGCTCATTAAAGTCTGGTGGGATAGACAATAATTGCACGTAGATCAAATTGAATTTTACAGTTCTGATATTGTACGGTACAACCATTACTTGCCAAGCGTGTGTCAGTCAGATCCCAAGACAGATGGAGCTGTTAAGTGTGCATTGCCTCCATTGAAAAATCTATTCATTGTAGCATCTATTGAAACTGATATATTTTCAGCATCCTTTATATATTTCGAAAGTGTATAACTAAACATACATACATCAATACATACGTAGGTCGTACGTGCGTACGTCAGTTTGCTTGTCTGGATATAAATTTGTTTTGTTTATGGCATAAGACTCCTTACTATGCCGGTACTTATATCCACAACTTTGAAAACAATAAACATATAGGGTCGATAATAGATTTAGCATTTTAAATCAGTGTCTTTGACTTTTATCTTTATCATCGATATTGCCATCGTACTCAATTGCAATAGTCAATACCTTTAACATATTTTAACTTTTTTTGCTATTATTAAAAGACTAACAAACTATGTGTGCGTTTTGTTAGGTTACTGTAGGTAACTGCCAAGACATGTGTTACTCGTAGTAGCTTAACTGTGATGATGAATAAAATAGTTGATATTTATTGTGATATTCTTCAAAAGAATTTTTAAATTAATTATAACACCCCCCCCCCCAAACCAGGGGTATATAGGAGTGAGCATGTCGGTCGGCCTAACCGTCTGTCGGTTTTCATGGTTTCTGAACGATGACCCATTAAAGGCTTGACCGATGTTAACATTTTTGGTACACAGGTGCAACATCATAAGATGCATATCAAGTTCGACTTTGGGGCTGGTGATATTATTGTCAATGTAACTTTTACGAAAAATAGAAAAAAAGTTTCCGGACCATTACTCATGAAAGGCTTCTCAGATTTCATCAGTGTTTGGTACACATGTGACACAAGATACCAGATACAGGTTAACGTCGACAATGGGGCTGGTGGGGTCAATGCCAAGGACACTATTACTAAAAATAGAAAAAAATCCGTTCAATAACTTTAGTTTGGAATGACATATTGTAATGAACTTTGCTGCATAGGTATTTCCTGTGAAGACGACACTTTGGATTGAAAGTGGGGTCAGTAGGGTCAATGCCACTGTTACTAAAATAGAAATACGTTTTCTGCTCAATAACTAGTAATGGGATATTGTGATGAAACCTGCTGTTTAGGTAGCTTCGGTGAATACGACGCTTGGGATTAAAATGGGACCGGTTGGGTGAAGGTCGCTTTTCGCTCTTACTAAAAATAGAACAAAATAGATTCCTGGTGATTCATTATGAAAGGTTTCACAGATTTGAAATGTTTTGGCAACTGCTGTAGCATTACAAGATTCAGACCAAATTCGACTTTTGGGCCGATTGAGTCAAGGCCACTGTTACTAAAAGTAGACAAAAACCTTTGAACTCAATAGTTTCAGTTTCAGGAATGACATATTATAATGACTTTGTGCTGCATAAGTAGCTTCTGTCAAGACGATACTTGGACTGAAAGTGGGGCCAGTCGGGTTAAGGTCACTGTTACAGAAAATAGATAAAAACAGCCCTGCTCAATAACTGTAGCTAGGAATGAGATATTATTATGACACTTAGTGTATAGATAGCTGTAGAGGAGTCGATGATTGGGATTTAAAATGGAATAGGGATCACCGTTATATGTGTCTTAGTATGTTGTGCTACCTTATGCCATTGATTTTAAGCTTACCAGTTCAAGTATCAAGCACCCATTAATCAGTAATAATGCTAATTTAATTTATATGCATACTTGACACAATTTAAATGACAGCGAGAAAGCCGTATTAAAAGCTGACACAACGAACTGATATGTTTCAGACAATGGCTTAATAGCATGTACACAGCCTCGCAAGATTGCCGCCATCAGCCTAGCGACCCATGTTGCGACAGAGATGGCTTCAAGTGTTGGCCAGGAGGTAGGGTATAAGGTTGGAATGCAGTCTAAAAAGACATCGTTGACCAAAGTCCTCTATATGACAGACCATATTCTTTTGAACGAATGCCTTCAAGATCCAAACTTCGCAGCATACTCGTGTGTGATCATTGACGAAGCGCATGAAAGAAGCATACATACAGACCTACTATTAGGAATGCTTGAAAAAATGTCTGTCATCTCGCAAAGACCTCAAGGTCATCATCACATCAGCGACCATAAATCCGGATGTTTTTGTTCGTTTTTTTGGAGGGCTTGATATATGCCCTGTGCTCAAAGTATCCGGCCGAACATTCCCGGTTGATGTTTTTTGGGATCCTGAAGACCCGTTTGATGCCCCATTTCCTGAAGAATATCAAGAAAAAGCATTGAATAAGACTGTCGAAATTCATAGGGGTATGTCGATCAACGAAGGGGACATTCTTGTCTTCTTAACAAGTCCAGCGGAGAACGGAAAACAGTAGCAAACGATTTAAAGAGATAGTTTCATCTGATGATTATGAATGCCTCCTTTTACATGGAAAACTTGACGCAACTGAACAGAAGAAGGTTTTTGAGAAAAGTCCAGAAGGTAAGAGGAAAATTGTTTTTGCTACTAATAGTGCTGAAACTTCCATTACCATTCCGGGTATCAAATTCGTGATAGATACTGGTGTTGCCAAGGAAATGCGATATGATCAAAAGAAGAACATGAATTCCCTCGATATTAGACCTATTAGCCAAAGCTCAGCAGAACAACGCAAAGGGCGTGCCGGAAGAACTGCCTCTGGAATATGCTATAGACTGTACAGTGAGAACAATTTTGCAGCAATGGACAAAGGAAGTATGCCAGAAATTCTACGAGTTAATCTCGGACAGTCAGTTTTAAAACTTTTGGAGCTAGGTGTTGACGTTCAGTCCTTTGATTTTGTAGAATCCCCAGGCAACGATGCCTTGTCAGAGGCTTTTAAACTGCTCAATAACGTTGAAGCCATACAAGACGGACGCATTACAGAATTCGGGAAATGGCTGACAAAGCTTCCAGTAGAACCGCGACTTGGTCTTCTAATCAAATTGGGAATGGATGCCAATGTTCCTCTTGAAGCTGCAATTGTTGCTGCAAGCTCGAATCAAAGCTCCATTTTCTACAGAGGAGGCTCTCAGGAGCAGAAGAATATCTCGGATCTGAACAAAATTCCATTTTCCCACAGCGGTGGTGACCTGTTGACCATCCTTGAGGTATACCGATCATGGGATAAATTGCCAGAGAAACAAAAGGCGCCATGGTGTTTTCAGAATAGCATTAATTCTAAGGCCATGCATGGAATTAGAGAAACTGTTAAGGAAACATTGTGGACATTGGACAGAATGCATGGAATAAAGATTAAGTACCAACTGAAACCTAAAGAGCATGCAGACGGGATTATCCAAAAACTCGTATTCAAATGCATGTACTCAAATCTCAGTATGTTTCTTGGGCATGAAAAAGCTGGTTACTGGGTCGTTGACCGTGGTCTTCATGTCAAGATTCATCCTTCATCATCGCTTTGTAGCCTTGCATTGCAGCCAAGGTGGGTTGTTTACAGTCAGCTTGTTAAAACTTCACAGGATTTCATTACAAATGTGACGCCAGTGTCCGAAGAAGATGTAAAAGAAGCAAAAGATAAGGAAAAGATCGTTCTGGATATGAATCGATTAGACAGGCTGCTGGTGAAACAAGCGTGTAAGAAACCTGTCGGCAAACATGTTTTATGGAAATTTGTAGGGCCTCAGCACAAGAATAGGCGACAGATTGAAGAAGACATCGGCCAGATTTGCAACGACACGCTAATAGTTATTGAGTGTGACCGAATGAGAAGTGAAATATCATTGTATTGTAGAGAGATCTACCAGGAAATTGCAGCCCAGATTGTGCTGGCAAGAATTTCTGAGTCTGGGAATCATCTTCTAAACGAGACATTGGAAGAATATATAGTCAACCCAGGTTGTGGCGTGCGCGTTGTGCTTCGTTCTGGTGGCATGGTTGTTGATGTACTAATGCCGAATGAGTACAGAATGTGCACCATTCATGAAAAGGTGTCTTACAAAAGTCAGTTAACCGAAGATATTGTAAAAGATGCAATCAGCGAATTCGGTGCTATTGAACAATTATGGAAGCAAAGAAATCTCGATAAAAGAGATTCAATGTGGGGTAAAGTCAAATGTGTCAGCTATCAAGATGCTGTTCGTGCTGTGACTGAAATCAATGATGATAAGACTGCCTGTTTTTCTCTGGAACCTATCAAACCTGTTGCCAATTTGACAAGAAATCAAGGCTTCAAGTTAAAACTTCACTGGTGCAGACGCAAGAACAAGGGTCATTGCTTTGTGAAATTAGGGAATCCTGAAGATCTTGCTCCACTCCTTGGAAGATCAATAAGCATAAATGGTACAACATCTTCTGTAAAAATTCCAAGAAGGTCCGGCAGAACTGGCAGAGCTGATATTTTTCTTGACCCTATAAATCCAGAAGTGAAGGAAGAAGAAGTGAAACAAGCATTAGCAAATTCATTAGGGGTGAACCTACAAACAAACCCAGACCGTTTTCAAATTATAATTCCTAGGCATATTGCATTATACAAGCCTCAAGAGAAGCATGCTGTAAAAGAAAGACTTTCCTCGAAACTGGTGCAGTATTGTGAAAGTGGTTCGTTTGAATTGTTTTTAAGAGACTACAAGGATCAAACGGCATTTTGTTCAGCAGAAGCTATATTCCCCGATTCAAATGAGTGTGAAAAGGCAGCGAAGGGTTTGATTCAAAATGGCAACGACATGTTTGGTAGCCAGATTCGTGTTGACCTAGATTGCACGACTGCAGTCTTCCTGCCAAAGTATGTCTATGCAGTTTCGAAGAGGGACATAGATGATTTTCTTTTAGTTAGAGAACATAAAAAATCGACAACATCTGTGTCGCTGAGAACAGTGAAATCGGGAAATTTTTACATAGACATCAAAGCTTGTTCCATGGAAAGACTGGCAAAAGTAAAATTGACAGTTGATCAATTGATTGCTGGAAAAACCATTGACTGTTCAGTTAGAAAAAATGGTCAGGGATATCTTTGCAGAGCCTGCAAGGAGAAAACTCAACACAATTAGTAAACAGACCAACACAATAATTGTAGCTGACGATAGACGAATGAAGGTGACTGTCCAAGGTTTAACTGAAAATATGGAGGAAGCATCACGACAAATACATGTTTACTTGGAAACATATGCTGGAGCGATGGCAAAGCATTTTCCTTTAAAGGGGGAAGGCAATCCCCCTGGATTTATGAAAGCATTGTTGGTGAAATACGGCATTTCACTTCAGGAATTAAGAGAAGAACACAATCTTGTTGATGTTAAACTTAACTTAAAGCTGCATGAGCTGACATTGGTCGGAGATGAAGATTCATTGACGAAGGCAACTGACAACATTGAGAATGTGAGAAAATATATCATTGAAAAGGCTAGAGAGAGCGTTTCAGAGTACGACCTCCCAGAGTGCCCCGTCTGCACATGCCCTGTAGAATTGGGAGACATGTTAAGACTAGAGCATTGTGGACATGCATACTGCAACACATGCTTAGCATCCCTAGTTCGCAATTCTGTAACAAGTAAGGAGTTTCCAATTCTCTGTTGCAGTGATGGTTGCGGAGAACCGCTAGTAACACGGGACCTTATGTTTCAGCTCAAAATTGGATCTGTCTCTAGACGCGAACTAGTAGGTGCTTCTCTCGACTGCTTTGTGAGCAAGAACAATAAGGACTTTTCGTACTGCATTACACCCGACTGTCAAATGGTATACCGTGTAAAAAGTTCGGGAGAAAGGTTCACTTGCAGACTTTGCATGACTTCAATTTGTACAAGATGTCGTGTTCGCTATCATGACGGCTTTTCGTGCTCGGCCTATCAGTTGGTTTTAAAAGATGACTCATTGGCAGCTTGGTTTAAGGAGAAGCCAGATCAGCGTAAACTTTGCCCGAAATGTGATGTAGGGATAGAAAAAATAGAAGGTTGCGAGCACATGCAATGCACACAATGTAGTGTACACATTTGCTGGAAATGTTTGAAGTATTTTGATAACTCACAGATGTGTTACCGACACTTAGCTAAGGAGCATGGTTCATTTGTTTGAAGAAACGAAATCCTTCTGTTTTGTTAAACAACAAGTATATTGACACTTAAGTGCAAGAAAATGTTAAAAAAAAAACATGCATGGTGTATGTGTCTAAAGATGTTAACTGTTTTTGTCACAATCATCGGTATATATAACGGACGCACGAATTATTTGTTAAGAGACATGTTTCTTACCCATTTCATGAAACTTACGTCTTAAATACGTATCATTAAAGAAACCTATTCATTATTGCCTGTATGAATATTACTCAGAAAAACTAGAATTTAAAAACAATATTTTTTCAAAATAGGACCTGAGATGTTTTATCACTGGAACTAAAAGAAACATTTCCAACAACAATCATATTAACGTTGTGGTCTGTTGTCTTGGTTGGCTGATTATGACAATCCGAATTATGTATATTTATAACTTAAGTCATATTTTAATGTATATGCTTATAATGCTTCAATGCTATTTAATTTGAAAATGTTCATTCTTTAAATCGTTCTAAACGCTAAACAGTTTGTACATCTGATTGTATTTATACTCATAGAAGTGCTAGAACTTTTTTCTGCCGTGTTCATCTGTCTGCCCACTTGATAGTGACATCATCCAAAAACTCCATATACGCTAATCTTAGATATTCCCATTTATTCATACGCTTGTTTAGGAAAAAAAAAGAAGTGGTCGGATGCCATTCAAACGGTTATCTGCAATGTGTATATGTGCAATGCAGAATACAAGTAACTACATATTGTATTTTATTGTAGTTTGAAGAAAAATTATGGGTTTTACTAGTTATTATGCGTATTGCTTTTCGAATGGCATATGTCTGTGTTTAAAATTAATTAGATGTGAATAACCCGGTAGTGTCTGTTCCATATTAAATATGTGAATACCTTGAATAAATCTTTATAACAATAACGCCCAAAGGCGTCTCAATCTTAAGTTATGTTCACCGCGAATTTATTATGTTTGTCCTGGTTTTATATTAATAATGTTTATATAGCTATGAAATTATGACTATAACTTGAAATTAAATTTTAAGTAACAGGGTATTTCCTTTCAGCGTGCTATATAAATGAGATCTAGACTCTGGACATATTGTTTTCAATTTCTGTTAATGTGAGCTATAAAAGTAAACTAGGGCATGTTTTCTCTGTTCATAATCTACACGTATAACTGAAAAATTGTTTGTAAGGGTTCTTTGTTCCATATTGAAAGATGTTAACCTTTAAAGCTGATGTATATAAGCATAATGAGTTTTATCTTTTGTGTGTTATCAACAGATTATTGTGTTTGTTTGATCCAATAAAATTCAGTATAAGTATTTTTATCGACTTAAGCTTACTATTAAGATTAGAGACTATTTCCTTCCAGTCTTGTAAGGGTTTTATATTCTTTGCCAGGTTTACATCAAAATATATTAACCAGCTAATTTTAATTTGGTGTTGTTGTTGTTTGTAAATCTAAACTCATTTAAAGAAATTTATTATGTATAAAATGTGAAATTATGTGCCTTGTCTGCTTTTCTGTACGCATATATACATTATTGTTTGGTTGTGTTTTCATTTGTGTTAACTGTTTACATTTAAAGGCCAAAGATTATAAAATATGTTAGACAGATTGTTTTACATGTAAAGTTAGTTGGTTTAGTAAAGATATAATTTGCAAATTAATTACTGTGTGAATGAAAGTAAGCAAACTGTACCTGTCACATTGAGTTCATACAATGGCTTTTTCATTTTAGCTTGAGATTTATGTCGTTAAATTTAAAATTTGTTCTCATCGTATTGCAGTTCCAGTATGTCAACGGTGTATATTATAGACATAATCTGACCATCACATTCAATTAGCCTTTAATTGCTGTATTGTGTGAGTTTTTATATCAGGTTAAGTTGATATTGTTTTGCCTAAATTTGTTATAATATCTCTTCCTTCTTTATTTGTGTGGTTGTTTTTCAGAAGAAAAAAGTATTCATCGATGTAAATTTCTTACATTTAGCATTTTGATATGATTTTTTAAAAGGGTTTATTGTGTTGATAAAGAACATATATATGTCTATATGAGTCAATGGATAAAACATTGCCATGATTGTAGTTTTATCTCATTATGCTAAGTATCCAGAAAATTTAAAATGAAAGGCATATATCCGGACTTTTAACTCAAAAAGTAATTATATGGTTATAAGGATACAAGTTTCATTCGGGTTTATTATATTGCACATTGTAAGCTGTGTACTTAAATTCCATGATTAATCATAGCATTATGTGCTCTATGTTAATGTTTTTATAGTATACGTTATATTATTCTTAAAATATGAATATATGATTTTAGTTTATTTTGCACAGTTCACAAATAATTATGTTTACTAATATTGCCACTGCGAAAATAACGAATGCATACATTTACTATAAAGTCCAGCTCTTACTGTTGTTGTTGTTGTTGTTTTCCTTGAAAATGTGATAAACACATTATGTTACAGATCAATATTTCAGAAGGCTGTTGTAATATTACTTTTGTTTGTTGTCAATTTATTTTTATTTTCTGTTAATCATCAGCTTTTTCTAACAACTACGCGTCGGTAGAAAATCTTTTTTTTTAAATAAAGTCCTTAAATATGTTAGAATTATACAGTAAATGCTTAATTTAAAGCCTATCATTTGTTATAAATGTGGTATTTCTGCTATTATAAGCACTTTGTAACAAGGTAGTTGATGAAATAGTATGATGACACAATACCTGGAAGGTTGTTTGTATAATAGGAACAAAAACAGAGGAAAAACACTTAATATTCACATGTGAGTCGTGCTGTACAGTTGCAGGTAAGGGCAATGATTGATATAAATATGTCTCTGATATTGTCTCTGATATATGTTTTTGTCATTTTTATATTTACTCCGTGTGCCTTTGTCTTGTGGTAGTTCAATTTTTAATATTTGTAGTATTTTATTTTATTTTCTTATTGTTTATTTTGGTTGTGCGTTATGGTTACAAGCATGTGCACAATAAACGTGGTCTGCTCGGTTTTGTAAGTCGAGAAAATTGTTGTGAAAGGAAATGATTTATATCTGCTTAAAATAATATATAAATTGTAAATATGCAAAAGTAATGTAAAAAAAACATTGAAGATAAAGTAAAGACGTTTAGAATACATCTTTGAAAAATGCACTTAAAAGGCATAGATACGTCTTGCATAGTAGATAGTTACCATGCGTGCTAAACATATATTTTGTTGTCGGTTTTTTATATGTTTATTTGTATTTTATAATATGTCATAAATTTGCATTGGCTTATGATCCTTTTTGAAAACTTCATTTAAAAAACCTAATGTACTGATGATTAATACAGTAAACGATTAAACCATATACGAGCAACAAACGTGGCCAATTTGAAAAGTAGATAAGTATGCGGTACACCGTCATAAATTAGGATTTCTGCAAGATTTAAAGTCCAAAGTCTTGTTAGAAAATTGACATCAGGTATAGGATTCTAAAAGGTTTTATTTAAAATATTTTAGCTGCTCTAATGATTGAATATGGTAACATAATTGCTTATATTATTAGCGACTAGTTGTCGATTGAAAATCGCCACTTGACATGTTTTATGGTTATTATGTTCATTTTTATTATTAGTAATGTTTTTGACATATGATCACTGTAACCGCCTTTCCTTTACAATGATAATCATAGCGTTCAAATAACAATGACTAAAGAGTGTAAGGATTTCTTATTGGTCAAATACTAAAATAATAATAATTATTATTATTATGTTAATTATATTTGTTTTATATGAATTAATGTTTTATAGTTTTGTTAATTATTATAATAATTATAATGGTTATTATTCTGTTATAGATATTTACCATATATAAAACTTTACGAAAGTTATTATTTTAGGAAAATGCAAGCTTAATAAAATATTTAGTCGAAAAAGTACTTACCTTTTGTTGTTGTTTTTTAAATCCATCTTCATAGTTCCCAGCATTATAAATTCACATGACAAACTAAAACGCTACAGCGTTATATAATGACATTATAATGCTGCATGTGACATATACTTGGTATAGAAAACTAAACTGATGTATTACAAAATATTTGCATAATTCTGAAATTAAATATCAAAACGTCAAATGTTTTCATTGCCTGTATGTGTGCACATTTCTTATGGTAGACTTCCAAATATGTATGTTTTATATCAGCATCCTCATAGATAAAGTGATATTTGGTGATTATAACAAATGCTACGTTATAAAATAATATTTCAATCAACTCCATCTCAACCAGTGTGTTATAAATGTAAGAAATACGGTCGGAACATTTTATCTGTTACAGTTTTCCTTATATTAAAACTGTCTGCCTGAAGTCAAAGTTCTACATAAGCTGTAACTCCACAAACGCATAATTGTAAACACAATCTCAGACTTGTCAGATTACTCGGACAAAGTTAAAAAAGGTGGGTTTATCATAGGAAACTGTGATATAACTTCATACTGGCAATTTTGGCTACATTTAAATCTTTATCTTTCAATCACAGAATCGTTTAACAGAACATTGTAACGCATGAAAATGATTAATCAAATAAATTTAAACAGTGCACTATTATAATGCAGCGGCACGATTTACAAAGTACTACAAAATGCCATTTTCAAACTATGGATTGCTTGCATGTATATATTGTATTGACTGTACAATATATGAACTGATTGAAGTAAAGAAATATTCGCGCCATTTCTACCGTGTGTTGACAAATATCCACGCTGTTACACATTATTACTGTGTAATTAAAAATTGCCTCATCCTACTTTAACACGACAATAAGATGTAATTTCTTAAATATACGTTCGTGGTGCTTTTTTGTAGTCATTTATTTTTATTTAAATATGTTTCATATGTATTTAAAAAGACGGAGAAATCTTAAATGAAAAGTAAGATATGTTTATTTTATTAAGAAAATATTTGAAAGTCCTATTATTGCTGGCCATGTATTACAATTTGAAAAGGAACATGACAAAGACATCCGTATGATTATCAGATATAAATGTTACAATACAACCGTAAAACTGCCGCATGTAGTCACTGGGCCGGCTGAGGTGCTTAAACCGGTTTTACAGAGCTCTTATTTGGCACTTTCAGAGGGGTTTCTCAAATGCAAGCAGTTAAATAAAAGTTTTCAAGTGATGACGTCTTTAATAAGAAAGTAGTGACGTTGTTTAAATGTTCACATTGTATTGGATGAAGAGATAAATCTTTTTTCTATTAGAAGTACAGATAATTCTTGATTGTAAAAGAAATTAAACATTTGAATGAAAGACGAAATGTCTAGAAAAGAAGTGTATAATTTCCGAGCAATCGAACTTACTATATTTATATTATACTATTTGCTCAGTGCTTCTACATTTTGCCAAAAGCACTTAAAAGTATGTGTAAAAGTATTGTAGTAATATAAATATAAACCTATAAAAAATTTGGAGATATCTATCTTAGTGGTATAAAACGTGCTTTAAACTAATAGTATCCGTAAATGTGCCATATAATTTATTCAACATTTAAACCAGCAGATAATCTCTCCAATGACGCGCACTAGAAGTTATATATATAGACATATAATAACGGGAACGATGACTCATGACGGCACGCTATATACTCTATATAAATAGCGCCATCACCGGGAGTCATAGAAAACTTCCGGTGTAAATTAAAAGAATAGATGGAAACCTGAAAGCTGTATTAACATTAATGAAAAACCGCGTAAATCTCGTGTTAATGGGGGTACTAGGACGTGAAATTATAACTTCCAAAGGGTTTTAACAAAATAGAGTGGAGGGGACACTATTTCGTGTTGATAATCGTTCTGATTTAAGTCTTAACCCAGACACGACGCACATCTGCTTCGCCCACTTCGAGTCTGATGTCATTGTAAGTTAATTCTTGTTTTCAACACTTGAACTCATGGTTAGAGGCCTAGTGTGAAGCAACTCAATGCGTTTAGAACAACAGAAACAGGCTAGGGGATATATTCTTGTCCACTCAATCCAATGAAAGAATGTGATGCAAGCTAATAGAAACAAATCTATATAGAATTTTTTTTCAAAATGGACATTTGACATTTCTGCTTAATATAAATATCAGATGTTTATACACTAAAGGTGGTAACTGACTTGTCTAGATCAAATAAACGTAATAATATCTCACCCTTGTTTTGGGGAATTTTGGCAAGTAAAGACGAACTATGAAACTTTCTTAATTATAAGTAAATGCAGTCTCTCAGGTAGGAAACATGTGTGTAATGATGAAAAGGGTGTTGTGCTTTGCTTTTCACTTGGCTAGAGTGTTTCAGTAACCAGCATTTGCTGTATCTTTTCAGGTTACAATAATTTATTTGTTGTTGTTTTTTTAGGAAACAAATTCGTCTAAGAAAGATTTTTTGTGAGACAACTGTCTCATAAATCTAGAATATAATAAGATTTTTTAGACTTATGTTATAAGTTTGTATGTTTTGTTTAATATGATTATTGGTGAATGAAGGCGCTTGATAATAAATATATTTGTCCAGACTAGGACTGCAACCAAGGAGATTAGGCAGTTTACTGCAAATTTTTATATAAAGCCAACATCATCAAAGCATACTTTTTTCAGTTACCATGACAAGAATCATTTATTCAGAGACAGTAAACCATTAAATTCAAAGCCATGGGCCAGCCAACAGAAGCACAACTGCATCCGGGGCATTTGTTCGGTATTTTAAAAAGTCTTCAAAAAGTAACTGTCACAAATGTCTGCGGGAATATTAAATTGTGTTAGTGATATATCGGATTTTTATGAAGCCAATAATGCAGCAAGCAAAAAAAGGAATTGGCATCTGTTTGGCAAAGTCCTGTTGATAGAAAAAAAACGAGTATGCCGAGATAAACACTGCAGCTTGCTTTAACATAAAGATGCAGCAGACAACAAGGCATGAGGCAAAGTAGCAGATACTCTTCTTCTTTCCGGTATAGTCATCACCTGTTGAAAGTCTTTACGGCATATTGATCACCTGTTGAAAGTCTTCCCGGCATATTGATCACCTTTTGAAAGTCTTCCCGGCATATTGATCACGTGTTGAAAGTCTTCCACGCATATTGATCACCTGTTGAAAGTCTTCCACGCATATTAATCACCTTTTGAAAGTCTTCCACGCATATTCATCACCTGTTGAAAGTCTTCCCGCCACATTCATTACCTGTTTAATGTCTTCTGTCTTGATCTGTCAGACTGTCCGCACGACATGTGACCTCCGCACGACGTGTGTCAATCTGTCACACTGTCCGCACGACGTGTGACCATCTGTCAAACTATCTGCACGACATGTGACAATCTGTCACACTGTCCGCACGACATGTAACCCTCTGTCAAACTATCTGCACGACATGTGACAATCTGTCATACTGTCAGCACGACATGTGATCATCTGTCAAACTATCTGCACGACATGTAACCCTCTGTCAAACTATCTGCACGACATCTGAAAATCTGTCTTGCTGTCCGCATGACTATCGTTAGTTTGAGGTAATGTTGTTGGATATTTAAATCACATTAATTCACTTAAGTCAATGTTGTACTTTTTCAATGTATGAAGGACATACTCTGACTACTCTGACTAGGACATCCTATTTGGGTAACGTAGAAACAATAAGGGAAAGTGTCATAATTAGCAGTGTATTAACTAGGCTAAAAGCACAGTACTGCAAAAGCCCCACATCCGTATGATGACATTTTATGGTTAATTGTCGTCGTATACACTAAACATTTTGTTTAAATCAGAAACTGAAAATAAGCTTTGTATTTGATCAAAGATTGTTAAAAATCATACTGTATAAATTATAATGTAAAAATTATGTTTTCACTCGATGGATATGGTTTCACAGAACAGTATTACGTCAATGTACATACATGTGATCACTGATACCGAGGTTATGCTTTTTCTTTTTTTTTTCGCTGTTATATTTCCCCTTATTGTTACCAAAACCTCATCAGACACACACAATTTCTTTTACCAGAAACCATTGTAGCAACACTGCGCGTAAAACGGACACGATCGTCAGTATTATGATATCGGTGCTCACGTGAAAACCTTCTTGAGTCAATATTACGTTATATCGCACGTTACTAGCGCTCGACCAATCAAAACTTTTGAAATGAAAAATGTATGTGCTATATCTCTATATTCCATGCTTCTTTAATTATTCTGAACTTTTAAGTAGTGCATTACTTGAAAGGCCTTCCAACTGCGACGTATCAGTGCATTGCTGTCTTATACAACATTGGAACAACATCCTTTAACGACTCACTGTGCAATAAACATAGTCAATCAAACACTCAGTAGGTATTATTACAACATCGAAACCATTAATATCTTTGTTTAATGGCCAGAACTATGCATCAACATCGAAAACATGCATGTACTTATAAATATCGTAAAAATGTGGAAATGTAAGATGCTTGTCTTATTACAAGATTGTTATGTAACATGCACTCAGTTTGACAATAACATTAGGGAAATAAAAGGCGTGTTCTTTTCTATCGAAGTTAAACCCACGATCACATAGCAATGATATAGGTTGAATTTAAATTCGGCTAAACAGTGCATGCATTTATTTCATAATCAAACTTGCTGCATTATAACTAGATTATATTAATGCTGAAGGATTAAAGCTGAAGGAAAAAAATGTTTAACTTTTTAATTAAGGCGTAAAACTTCAAGAAAAATACGCTACAATCTTTTTTTTTTTAATTTTACGATCAGGAAATGGCACAGATATCTAATGCCGACGCATCTGTTGACAGTGAATCAGAAATAGGTGTGTGTCAAAAGTCACAGTTTCATTAGGATAAGAAGGGCAAGATAGTGTAGTTTGTAATATTTTATTTTGTAATCATGAAAAGTTGTATTCGTCAATATGAACGCTGAAAATTACAGGAAGAGGTAGGTTTTGTTTTGTAACATTGAAATCGGCGTTAGCAAATTAATTAATGAAATATTTGTTCCACCTTGAATCTAGACGGCGCACATTCTATAGTACCACCTTAATGGCCATTGATTCTGAGGTCTAATCTTTAAAGCACGGCCCTCACACAGATTACATTTTGCGATTCTGTTGTTACAATGCTGCCGGATATTATGCTGATATAACGGTATATGTAAATTGTGTACATGCGCGTGTAAGTGAGGATATGTGTGTATGTGTGAGTGAATGTTTGATTTATATATCTTAATAGGCATGTTATATGTATGTATGTCGGTGTGCGAGCATATTTGTTTGTATATGTATATATATCTGTAGATGTTTGGAGGTGTGCGAAAGTGTACGTTTGATGATAATCATCTTTTAAAGAGCACCTGTTGTCAAACCATGCATGTTAGGTAAAAGCAGCTGGCATTTTTAATTAATAAAATAATATTAATATATGTAACCTTAAAGTAATGACGGCACTTCCTGTACGTGACCCCATATGTTTTACTAAGTTCATTGGTGCAGTTTTGATATGTTAATAACTGTTGAAAATATACCTTTGATAAAGCCCTTCGACCGCAAATTGAAAAACACATATGTGACAAAAGTGGCGCTAGATTACCGCCTCCGCACTTAAGAGGTTATATGCAGGTCAGGTGCGTCGTTGAAATGTTTAGTTAACAAAATTAATAAATCAGCAAAAATACAAGTGAATAATAAACTCAATTGGAAACTTCAAATTTACACAAATATGAGTTGTATTCATTATATTTTATTTGATATTTTTATGGAAGGGTTAGGTAACACCCATAATGCTGGGATATGGCCTTACTTGAGGAACTGACATGTTGTACAAGGCCGGATCATCAATAAACAACAATATGGGAGGTTGTTCCAGAGTGTTATTAATGTATGTGGAAAACTTCAAAATCGAAGTGGAATGTACTGGCTGCTCTCCTTTCTGTTCAATTAAGTTAATCTATATTTATTCCAAGGAGATCACACTGTAGAGCATTGTTCTAACATCGGGCGGATAAACTACTTTTAGCTAATTCTCTATTATTTATTTCTAGTGATAACATATTTAAGGAAGCCTAGTGTATTGTTAGCACCTATTCCCTAGAGATGACTTTGTTGTAATAGAGGTATGATGTTAAGTCCAAAATAGCTAAAGAAACGGGTTCCGAGAATTGGTCATGTAAGAAGTATGTGACTATTTCTGCTTTACGAAAGGATACACGGAGCACTTTTAAGTTGATAGAGTGAACTCTTTATATTTTTTGTACAATTTTTAGGTTTATACAGACAGGACTATACTGGAGAAGATTTTAACAGTAAAATGTTAGTCATAATAAATTGCAGTGTTATGTGCAAATAGACGGATGTTGTATTTAAGGACTGCTGATGGTACATTGTTTATAAACATGATATAATGGTCCTATTATAGAAGACTGAGCTTTGAGGTAACAGCCAGATGTTACCGATAACCATGATGGGGATTCCTTGTTTCATGTTTTATCGTCTGCGAGTTGTCCATTGGCCCATTTAGTTTGTATCTTGGTATCAGTTCATTAAAAACTGCTGAAACTTACTTGTTCTAATGTCATGTGTTTTATTCTATCTAAGTCAATCATATTAAACCAAATGTGAGCCAACACAGATCAATACAACAACCAGTCCTGCTATAATATTTGACACTTTCATGCCAGGTCTAAGGGAAAAAACTAAAGAAGGAAGTGTGGCAAATATTGTATGATTTATTTCCGGCAATCCCGCAACACCAATTACTTACAGAAAACGAAAGTAGACTTTCTGGAGAATTTCATGGAAAATGAAAGTAGAAGTGTTTTTATGATGACAATTTTAGTTGATTTACTTAGAAGAAGGGGAAAGGTTTTAAACATTCCTATGTTCCTTCGATGTTGTTTGACTATTTCAGAAGTAAACCTGCAGGGGAACAGCTGATTCTATCAGAATGGTAAGTTACATCTTACTTATTTCGATATGCAACTTAGTTTACTTTGAGTTTGTAACTTTAAACGGCTAACAAAAGTCATACTTGTAGATAAGTATTTCACTTGGGATAAGTTTCAATATGATCGGTCGGACCTAATTCTTAAACCATCTGGTACTGAAAAATGAAAAAAAAATTTGGGCTTACTGTTATGAGCGTCATAACTTTAGAATGTGGGAAATGCACACTTTTGCCTATTAAAAGTGTTGCTTGATCAGTAACCTGTTTTGTCTGGAATAGGGGTTAAAAGGTAAGAATCTGAACATGCATGACTTTTGTCTAATTATAGCCATTATATCAACAGTTTATTCTAGTTTCAACACATTCAGACAGGCCATTACTGAAATCAGTCGACCTGCTGTAAAACTGGCGGCCAAAGTCCGATAAAATTAGTGATAACCACTGATTACAAGTCTAAGATAATGTCGTGTCATACAGGGGTGGATCCAAAAAGAATTGGTGGGGGGCTATGATCCAGGTACATTTAACTTTATCGTAGTAAATACTGGATATACATGCACTGATAGGGACCCTTACTTCGACCTAAGCAGTAAACAGACAAAATTTACTTTAAAAGCTTAGTATTTTTAAGCTTACATGTATGTGTTCTCACAACGCTAAGTCTCTTTTACCTGGTTGGTGATGGGGTGGGAGTGCATCCTTCTTCCCCATCCCTGGATCCATGCCTGGTGTAATGCATTGTAGTTGAAATATTAAACGTTAAACTATAAAAATACTATGTCAATATCAAATATACTGTACCGAAAAAATGGAAAACTTTCCCTGGCATTGGATGTGTATGCTATGTCACTGGCACTCTCAGGTAACCTTTACAAAATCCTTTTAACCAGCATCATTCATCACTAATAGTAATACTTGCATTATTTTTGTTGTAAAGGTTAGACCTTTTATTGTGCAGTATAAACAATTATTGTGAAAACACTACAGAGTATTCGGGTGTTTTAATCTTCACGAGGCGGGGACACCCGTGGCGAAGTGTTAGAGTCGCCGATTTGTAACACCTCTGACAGATAGCCTCTCACCGAATGGATTCGAGTCGAGACTTATTGAGAGAAGGTCTTCCAAAAAACATACGATGCGTCACTAGTTCTACCAAGACATCTGTCTGGGGTTTATTATCCACCTAATAGCTGGACGTTGCTATAATGGTCGCTGCAATGTATTTCAACAACAAACAACAAACAAAACAATCAATCTTTACGGAACTTGTCCAGAATGCTTGTTTGCATGTAATCTTGCATGCAATCCTTGATGACTTCGAAACTGGGTCACATGGGTTCAAAAAGCAGGTTACTGTGTATTTAAAGGAAAAGTGTGATCACCACAGAGATCAAATTAATGGTACATGCCTCTCCAAACTTGGTCAGAATGCTTGAAATCTTGTTTGCATGCTAAAGAAGGACTTTTGCCAGTTTTATTTCAACGAAATATAATGGTGTGGGTGATTTTATCGTTAAGACTTTTTTGCAGAAGTTAAATAATTTAACCAAAATAAATGTTAAGTTGTCTAATATACTTGTGTATAGTCCTAACACTATTTTATTGTTCTTGTTATTGAAAACAAGAATAGAAGGTTTTCAATTACAACATTATAAACGCTCTTGATTGGACATAATAATCTAATCTATGCTCTTTACTTGCTTTTGGGTGTATTGGTTTCTTTTGTTTCTTAATGAGCTATACAATTTGTAAACTTATCTTGAAAATATCAGTAATAAAAGAAATTAAAGTTAGAGTTCAATTCTTAAAGCTATACAAACATAAAAGGAAGTGCGTAGATTAAATAAGATGAGCAAGACACAGGTATCCAGGTATTGGGGGGGGGGGTGTTCTTCTATATGTATATAGATATATATGAGTGTTGCCACAGTACATTGTAGTGTTCATTATGTGTTACTATGTTTTCCTGTAGCCTGTAATTTGGATTTGGTTCTAAGTCTATTGTTTGCCAGTAGACTATTTTTTTTCCAAATATAATACACCTTGACTTTTAAGTGAACAAAGAGAGAAGAAAAAAGAAGACACATATCTTAGATTACCACCCCATGGCAAAGTGACTATAGTTAGATCACATTTTCCCTATATGTTTCTTTTTACCTTCCTCTATTTTTTTCCAGATGTTTTGTTTCCATAACATTTTCATGAAGTAAATAGGTTGTCATAATCAAAAACAGTGAAAATATGTCTGCGGCACCCAATGTGTCCATGTTCAACTTTGTTTGATTTATACAAACATGGTTTAACTCAAATCTTTCCATTTATTACTGTGAAATATATTGTATTGTTTGCAATAATGTTTGTTATTATTAAGATACTTGATGATCTTATGACAATAAATACAAAAAACCTTTCAAATTGATCATAATCAAAATTCTTACCCACACACGTACAGGGTGTCTTTTGTAACAAATTCAACATTTTATAGGCTTATTTGTGCTTGATTATATTGATTCATTATTATTTCAAATTAAACTTTAGACAGAATCTAGGTCACTGTGGAAACATTTACAAATGCATTAGCAAGTGTTGTCTTGTTTCAAACAATATGTTTGTTGATTTTTGTGTGTGTGCGGAGGGGGGGGGGAGGGTGGCGGTGGTGGACACTCATTGCCGAGCAGTTAGAGTCACTGACTTTTAACCACTCAGCCCTTGATTGCATGTCCCAGTTGGGGCGAGATCTTACATAAATCTTCCTTCTTGACACCCCAATCTCCCTCTCTAGGAGCTTAAGTACCCTTCCTGGCACATCAATCTCCCGCTCTGGGAGCTTAAGTCCCCCTTCCTGACACCCCAATCTCCCTCTCTGGGAGCTTAAGTCGCCCTTCCTAACACCGCAATCTCCCTCTCTGGGAGCTTAAGTCCCCCTTCCTGGCACTTCAATCTCCCTCTCTGGGAGCTTAAGTCCCCCCTTCCTGACACCCCAATCTCCCTCTCTGGGAGCTTAAGTCCCCCTTCCTGACACCCCAATCTCCCTCTCTGGGAGCTTAAGTACCCTTCCTGACACCCCAATCTCCCTCTCTGGGACCTTAAGTCCCACTTCCTGATACCCCAATCTCCCTCTCTGGAAGCTTAAGTCCCCCTTTCCTTCCTGACACCCCAATCTCCCTCTCTGGGAGCTTATGTCCCCCATCCTGACACCCCAATCTCCCTCTCTGGGAGTTTAAGTCCCCCTTCCTGGCACTTGAATCTCCCTCTCTGGGAGCTTAAGTCCCCTTTCCTGACACCCCATTCACCCTCTCTGGGGGCTTAAGTCCCCCTTCTTGACACCCCAACCTAGCTCTCTGGGAGCTTAAGTCCCCCTTCTTGACACCCCAATCTCCCTCTCTGGGAGCTTAATTTCGCATTCCTGGCACTTCGATCTCCCTCTCTGGGAGCCTGAGTCCTCCTTCCTGACACCCCATTTTCCGTCTCTGTGAGCTTAAGTCCCCCTTCCTGACACCCCAATCTCCTTCTACGAGAGCTTAAGTCCCCCTTCCTGACACTCCAATCTCCCTCTCTGGGAGCCAAAGTCCCCTTTCCTGACACCCCGATCTCCCTCTCTTGGAGCCAAAGTCCCTTTTCCTGACACCCCAATCTCCCTCTCAGGGAGCTTAAGTACCCTTCCTGACACCCCATTCTCTATCTCTGGGAGCTAAAGTCCCCATTCCTGACACCCCAATCTCCCTCTCTGGGAGCTTAAGTACCCTTCCTGACACCCCAATCTCCCTCTCTGGAAGCTTAAGTCCCCCTTCCCTTCCTGACACCCCAATCTCCCTCTCTGTGAGCTTATGTCCCCCATCCTGACACCCCAATCTCCCTCTCTAGGAGTTTAAGTCCCCCTTCCTGGCACTTGAATCTCCCACTCTGGGAGCTTAAGTCCCCTTTCCTGACACCCCATTCACCCTCTCTGGGAGCTTAAGTCGCCCTTCCTAACACCGCAATATCCCTCTCTGGGAGCTTAAGTCCCCCTTCCTGGCACTTCAATCTCCCTCTCTGGGAGCTTAAGTCCCCCCTTCCTGACACCCCAATCTCCCTCTCTGGGAGCTTAAGTCCCCCTTCCTGACACCCCAATCTCCCTCTCTGGGAGCTTAAGTACCCTTCCTGACACCCCAATCTCCCTCTCTGGGACCTTAAGTCCCACTTCCTGATACCCCAATCCCCCTCTCTGGAAGCTTAAGTCCCCCTTTCCTTCCTGACACCCCAATCTCCCTCTCTGGAAGCTTATGTCCCCCATCCTGACACCCCAATCTCCCTCTCTGGGAGTTTAAGTCCCCCTTCCTGGCACTTGAATCTCCCTCTCTGGGAGCTTAAGTCCCCTTTCCTGACACCCCATTCACCCTCTCTGGGGGCTTAAGTCCCCCTTCTTGACACCCCAACCTAGCTCTCTGGGAGCTTAAGTCCCCCTTCTTGACACCCCAATCTCCCTCTCTGGGAGCTTAATTTCGCATTCCTGGCACTTCGATCTCCCTCTCTGGGAGCCTGAGTCCTCCTTCCTGACACCCCATTTTCCGTCTCTGGGAGCTTAAGTCCCCCTTCCTGACACCCCAATCTCCTTCTACGAGAGCTTAAGTCCCCCTTCCTGACACTCCAATCTCCCTCTCTGGGAGCCAAAGTACCCTTTCCTGACACCCCGATCTCCCTCTCTTGGAGGCAAAGTTCCTTTTCCTGACACCCCAATCTCCCTCTCAGGGAGCTTAAGTACCCTTCCTGACACCCCATTCTCTATCTCTGGGAGCTAAAGTCCCCATTCCTGACACCCCAATCTCTCTCTCTGGGAGCTTAAGTACCCTTCCTGACACCCCAATCTCCCTCTCTGGAAGCTTAAGTCCACCTTCCCTTCCTGACACCCCAATCTCCCTCTCTGTGAGCTTATGTCCCCCATCCTGACACCCCAATCTCCCTCTCTAGGAGTTTAAGTCCCCCTTCCTGGCACTTGAATCTCCCACTCTGGGAGCTTAAGTCCCCTTTCCTGACACCCCAATCCCCCTCTCTGGAAGCTTAAGTCCCCCTTTCCTTCCTGACACCCCAATCTCCCTCTCTGGAAGCTTATGTCCCCCATCCTGACACCCCAATCTCCCTCTCTGGGAGTTTAAGTCCCCCTTCCTGGCACTTGAATCTCCCTCTCTGGGAGCTTAAGTCCCCTTTCCTGACACCCCATTCACCCTCTCTGGGGGCTTAAGTCCCCCTTCTTGACACCCCAACCTAGCTCTCTGGGAGCTTAAGTCCCCCTTCTTGACACCCCAATCTCCCTCTCTGGGAGCTTAATTTCGCATTCCTGGCATTTCGATCTCCCTCTCTGGGAGCCTGAGTCCTCCTTCCTGACACCCCATTTTCCGTCTCTGGGAGCTTAAGTCCCCCTTCCTGACACCCCAATCTCCTTCTACGAGAGCTTAAGTCCCCCTTCCTGACACTCCAATCTCCCTCTCTGGGAGACAAAGTACCCTTTCCTGACACCCCGATCTCCCTCTCTTGGAGGCAAAGTCCCTTTTCCTGACACCCCAATCTCCCTCTCAGGGAGCTTAAGTACCCTTCCTGACACCCCATTCTCTATCTCTGGGAGCTAAAGTCCCCATTCCTGACACCCCAATCTCTCTCTCTGGGAGCTTAAGTACCCTTCCTGACACCCCAATCTCCCTCTCTGGAAGCTTAAGTCCCCCTTCCCTTCCTGACACCCCAATCTCCCTCTCTGGGAGCTTATGTCCCCCATCCTGACACCCCAATCTCCCTCTCTAGGAGTTTAAGTCCCCCTTCCTGGCACTTGAATCTCCCTCTCTGGGAGCTTAAGTCCCCTTTCCTGACACCCCATTCACCCTCTCTGGGGGCTTAAGTCCCCCTTCTTGACACCCCAACCTAGCTCTCTGGGAGCTTAAGTCCCCCTTCTTGACATCCCAATCTCCCTCTCTGGGAGCTTAATTTCGCATTCCTGGCACTTCGATCTCCCTCTCTGGGAGCCTGAGTCCTCCTTCCTGACACCCCATTTTCCGTCCCTGGGAGCTTAAGTCCCCCTTCCTGACACCCCAATCTCCTTCTCCGAGAGCTTAAGTCCCCCTTCCTGACACTCCAATCTCCCTCTCTGGGAGCCAAAGTCCCCTTTCCTGACACCCCGATCTCCCTCTCTTGGAGCCAAAGTCCCTTTCCTGACACCACAATCTCCCTCTTTGGGAGCTTAAGTCCCCATTCCTGACACTCCAATCTCCCTCTCTTGGAGCTTAAGTCCCCCTTTCTGATACTCCAATCTCCCTCTCTGGGAGCTTAAGTCCCTCTTCCTGACACCCCAATCTCCCTCTCTGGAAGCCTAAGTCTTCCTCTTTGGGTCAACGGAAGATACATGTTTGTATTTCCTGACAACTTGGGATGGCTTGTCTATGTTCATCTGTCATCATTTGTTTTATGCATGATTTGTCATTGATGTAATCTATGTCGTCGTGTAATTAATCACACCTTTACTTTACCCTATTTGCCTTTAACTAGAGCTAGTTTAGTTTTAAATATATGTGGTAATTCTTATAGGATATTTTTGTTTTCTTATTCTTTATCATGTATTTTAATCAATAAGGCTTTTGAGGGAAAACACTTAATATTCCCATGCAACTTATACTCTACATGTACAAGGCAAGTCAAGATTTGATTATAATTGTGTCTCTAATAGGCTTCTATACTTGATCCTGCTGTAGACACAATATATATAAGCCATCTAAAACAGAGTGAAAAACGGAGGCGCTTGTGTAGTAGTGGTAAAGTCGCCGACTTTTAACTTCTTTGGTCGCTTTGTCTCTTAATGCATGGATTCGAGTCCCGTTCAGGACCAAGTTCTTAACGTGGGAAATTTTTCTAGCTGCGCCACTGTTTCTACCGGGACATTTGTTAAATGTCTTCCTCCACAAAATAGCTGGACGTCGCTATAATAATCATAATTGATTGCTGCGATGTATTTCAAAATCTATGACGATATGTGGATTATCAGTAGTTTAATTTGTTTTAAGTTCACCAACTCAAAAAAATCAGTCCTGAATTCCTGAAGGTTTGAGTTCGGGTTGGCAAAGGAGCAAAAGCTTTCATTTTGGAAGATCTATTAACTCACCTGCTTTGTGGTTTGTGGTTTTCCACAGACATTTGACGAAATTTGTCCCTATTGATGGCATGGCTTGTCTATTTTGATCTGTCATCATTTGTTTTATGCATGATCTCTTCATTGATGTAATCTATGTTGCCATGTAATTCATCATACTTTTACTAAACCATATCTGCCTTAAACTAGAGCTAGTTTAGGTTTTAATATATGTGGTAATTCTTATAGGACATTTTTGTTTTCTTATTCTTTATCATGTATTTTAATCAATAAGGCTTTTGAGGGAAAAAAACTTAATATTCACATGCAACTTATACTGTACATGTACAAGGCAAGTCAAGATTAGATTATAATTGTGTCTCTAATAGGCTTCTGTACATGATCCTGCTGTAGATACACTATATTGTTTAACATAACCTGATGTCCTCATCTATTAATATAGCATGGCAGCATTGAACTAGCATTCGACAGGGCAATATCCAAACATCGGAGATTGTTCGGTCTCACATAAACACAAGCAAATGAATCGTGGTCCTTAGACAACCATTTGCAAATCGTTAACCGCTTATGGAAACCAGCGAAAATGCATGAGTGCCAGTTTAAATAATACTTTGAAATTCATGTTCTCTCGAAAACGAGAGTTTTCTTCAAGAAGCGTGTATATTTGGTACTTCTTTGCATGTTATCTTTGTTAAAAGTATGTCGATAGGCCATTGTAATGAGCCCCTAGACAGTCTGACACTGAATAATGCTTATGTAAATGACTAAAAGGACATATACTTGAATGGCTTCTTCAGAACGCAGTAGTAAGATCTGCTATAATACCAAATGTCCTTAGCATGCTTATAATGTTATACCAAAACTATCTGATTTAAGAGATAGGTTTCTTTATTCTGAAGTATTCCTGATCAAACTATTGTTCTTAATAACGATAGTGATGTCCATTTAGAAATTTGGCGAAGACAGTTATTTTAAAGTTGCTAATGTACAAGGTTTAAGCAGAAGTACAGGAGTAGTAGTAGTAGTTAGTGCTGTTTATGTTGTTTTTGTAGTAGTCGTAAAAGTAGGAGTAGTAATGGTAGCAGAAGAATTATTCGTAGTAGTAGCAGCAGTTGAAGAAGTAGTAATAGCAGTAGTAGCGGTAGAAGCAGTGACAGTAGTAGAAGTAACAGTAGTAGTAGCAGTAGTAGAAGTAGTAGCTGTAGGAGTAATAGCAGCAATAGTTTTAGTTGCAGTAGTGGTAATAGTAGCAGTAGTTGTAGAAGTAGAAGAAGTAGTTGTAGTAGAAGAAGTAGTAGTAGTTGTTGTGGTAGTAGCAGTAGTGGTGGTAGTATAGAGGTAGTAGTAGTAGTAGTAGTAGTAGTAGTAGTAGCAGCAGTAGTAGAAGTAGTAGTAATAGCAGAAGTAGTTGTAACAATAGAAGTAGTGATAGTAGAAGTAGCTGTAGTAGAAATTGAAATAGTAGTTGTTGTAGTAGCCGTGGTAATGGTATATGATTGGTGGGATCAATGTAAGTGTTAATGCTAAACTGGTAATATGTGTTTTTTGTAATGCATTTAAATTTGTTTATTATCTTTTCAGGATGCCACCTTACGAAACA
Source organism: Sinonovacula constricta (assembly GCA_007844125.1). Classification (NCBI taxonomy): domain Eukaryota; kingdom Metazoa; phylum Mollusca; class Bivalvia; order Cardiida; family Solecurtidae; genus Sinonovacula; species Sinonovacula constricta. The sequence continues at coordinate 628,057 of CM017556.1, forward strand.
TTAATAATAAATAAACATTAAATTACAAGTGCTTTTTTTCAAAATACTCGAAAAATGAGCACAAAGGAAAATAGACATGGAGCTAACGCTACGTTGGGAGATGAAAAACAAAGTTCAAAAGATGAAATAAATGTACAAAGGCGGACAAGGAACAGTGACAGAAATTCTGAAAATACAAAACACATCCAAGTTGACAAGAAACATCAACCAAATCGGGTGTCAAATAAGAATACTACTAACAACGAAGGCAAGAATTGTTCAAAGAAAACACCTTTGTATCTTGTGTTTACAGAGCACGTTTCTGAAAGAAAAGATGTTAAGGGTTTTCTCAAATACAAGATGAACAATCCTAGAGAATTAGACTTTGAAATAACAGAAGTAAAGCGGCATCAAAATGGGAAACAAGATGTGGTAGTGGCACTGTTTCCAAGTAGGGGCAAGGCAGAATATGCTAAAAGGCGTATTCAGCAGAGTAATGTTCAATCATCTAATAAAATCTTGTGTTTCTTTACTCAAAGAGAGGTTGATAATACGTCGATCGATCCAAGAGAAACAGAAGTCAAGAAGAATGTAATAATTGAACAGTTGTTGGAACGAGCAAATGTAGAATTTGAAAGACATTCATCAAAAATAAAAGAAACAAGAGAACAAATAGAGATAAGGCTAAACAATCTAACATCACAGAGAGGCCTCTCCTTAGAGCTGCATGAAAAGAACACAAATGAAAAGCAAGCGCTTGAAGATAGGTTAACTGAGTTAGAGTTGCAACAAAATGAGTTTGCGAACTACCTTCAGTCCATGAAAGAAAAGTTGGCAACTATAGAAGATGATAGGCATTTTGTTATCAACGTATTGAAACTCCGGAAGGAGTTTGGAATTGAATGTCAAAGACTTAACAAAGCGTTGCCGATGTACGCCAAGCGAGAAGAGATTCTGACAACTGTTAGATCATACCAAGTGTCTGTCCTTCTTGGAGAGACAGGGTCTGGGAAGTCTACTCAGATTGTCCAGTATCTTTATCAAGCTGGATTTGCTGGTAAGTATCAATGTCATATCTCTTTTATTTTTATGCATCCATCTTTTGAAACATTGGGCCTACCCTCACTACACTATGGGTTTATTATATTTACCTTTGTAACGGGCTTGGATTTTTGACTATGTGACTCAAAATGGCGCTTGGTTTAATGTCGGTTAGGAATTTGAAAATATACTTTTCAAATCGGTTACACACCAAGCTGTTATGAAAATTGGGATAAAGATTAATTATTTGAATATTGTAATATTAAATATTGTCAGAACTGAGTTTTTAATTATGTGTCAGTTTAAGATATAGGCTGTTAATATGTTTCATCCGCAAGTCTTCCTACTTATAGTTATTTTCCATAGTTGATATCTTTCCGTAAAGGAAATTTCAAAATCACTAGACGTATTAATCTAAGGTTTGTTTATTTTGGCCCAGATCATTAGTACGAGTGCAATGCATCAGAACTAAACAACGTAATGTCTTTACTATAACTACCAAACAACAAATGGCATGTACCTCATAACTTGCATCACATGCAACAAACAATATGTCAAAATATCTGTCAGTAGGCGCACAAAACTGCACCGCTTTGACTGGCGGACACGAAAGCCCGCCAGTCGCCAGCCGAGCACTTAAATGAAGTCGGTCACTTGTTTCTTGAAGACGTTAGATTCTATTGTTTTGAGGTCAACGCAGCGTCGTTTGACAAGCCGTGAGTGACATACTTGCAAAGATGGCTCATTAAAGTGTGGTGGGATAGACAGAAATTGCACGTAGATCAGATTAATTTTACTGGTGTGATATTGTACGGTAAAGCCATTACTTGCCAAGAGTGCGTCAGTCAGATCCCAAAGCAGAAGGAGCTGTTATGTGTGCATTGCCTCCATTTAAAAATCTTAATAGTAGCATTTATTGAAACTGATATATTTTTGGCATCCTTTATATATTTTGAAAGTGTAAACATACATACATAAATACATACGTACGTGCTTACGTCAGTCAAACATATTTGCTCTGAATATACATTTGGTATGTTTATGGCATAAGACCACCACTTACTATGCCGGTCCTTATATCCACAACCTTGATAACAATAAAAATATATGGTCGAGAATAGATTTATTATTTTAAATCAGTCAGTGTCTTATTCGGCTTTTATCTTTAACATCGATATTGTCATCGTACTCAATTGCAATGTATTGACAAACTATGTGTGGGTTTTGTTAGGTTACTCTAGGTAACTGCCAAGAACGTGTGTAACTGGTATTAGCCTTACTGTGATGATGTACAAAAGTGTTAATATTTGTTGTGATATTCTTCAAAAGAATTTTAAATTAATTATACCCACCCATTAAACCCCTCCTCCAACCCACCCCATACAGGGGTATATAGGAGTGAGCTTGTCGGTCGGTCCGATCGTCTGTCGGTTTTCATGGTTTCCTAATTAATGACTCATTAAAGACTTCACAGATTTCAAATTTTTTGGTACACAGGTGCAACATCATAAGATGCATATCAAGTTCGACTTTGGGGCTGGTGAGATTAATGTCAAGGTCACTTTTACGAAAATTAGAAAAAAAATGGTTTCCGGACATTACCTCATGAAAGGCTTCAAATATTTAAACAGTTTTTTGTACACATGTGACACAAGATACCAGATAGATGTCAACATTGATAATGGGACTGGTGGGGTCAATGTCAAGGTCACTATTATTAAAAATATAAAAAAGTTTCCAGATAAAACTAATTCGTCTGTTTGTCATTCTGACTTTAGTTTGGAATGACATATTGTAATGAACTTTGCTGCATAGGTATTTCCAGAAAAGACGACGCTTGGGATTTAAAGTAGGGTCAGTGGGGTCAAGGTCACTGTTAATAAAATAGATAAACGGTTTCTGCCCAATAACTAGAGCTAGGAATGGGATATTGTGATGAGATGAAACTTGCTATATAGGTAGCTTCGTTGAAGACGACTCTTGGGATTAAATATGGGACCGGTTGGACCAAGGTCACTGTTCGATGTTACTAAAAATAGAAAAAATGGATTCCGGATGATTCCTCATGAAAGGTTTCACAGATTTGAAATGTTTGGTACACAGCTGTAACATCACAAGACTCAGACCAAATTCGACAAATTGGGGACGGTTGAGTCAATGCCATTGTTACCAAAAGTAGACAAAAACCTTTCAACTCAATAATATCACTTTCAGGAATGACAAATTATTATGACTTTTGCTGCATATTTAGCTTCTGTGAAGACGATAGTAGGGACTGAAAGTAGGGCCAGTCGGGTTAAGGTCACTATTACTGAAAATAGAAAAAAACAGTTTCTGCTGAACATCTGTATTTAGGAATAAGATATTATTTGAAACTTAGTGTATATATAGCTGTAGAGAAGTCGATGATTGGGATTTAAAATGGGATGGAGTCACCGTTACATGTGTGTTCGTATGTTGTTTTTCTTCTTCCATTGACTTTAAGCTTACCAGTTCCAGTATCAAGCACCCATGTGGAGGTATTAATCAGTAATAGTTCTAGTATAATTTTATGCATACTTGTCACAATTCAAATCACAGCAAGAAAGCCGTATTAAAAGCTGACACAACGAACCGATATGTTTCAGACACGGGCTTAATAGCATGTACACAGCCTCGCAAGATTGCCGCCATCAGCCTAGCGACCCATGTAGCGACAGAGATGGCTTCAATTGTTGGCCAGGAGATAGGGTATAAGGTTGGTATGCAGTCTAAAAAAACATCGTTGACCAAAGTCCTCTATATGACAGATCATGTTCTCTTGAACGAATGCCTTCAAGATCCAAACTTCTCGGCATACTCGTGTGTGATTATTGACGAGGCACATGAAAGAAGCATATATACAGACCTACTGTTAGGAATGCTGAAAAAATGTCTGTCATTTCGCAAAGACCTCAAGGTCATCATCACATCCGCGACCATTAACCCAGATGTTTTTATCCGTTTTTTTGGAGGGTTTGATATATGCCCTGTGCTCAAGGTATCCGGCCGAACATTCCCGGTTGATGTTTTTTGGGATCCTGAAGACCCGGTTGATGCTCCATTTCCTGAAGAATATCAAGAAAAAGCAGTGAATAAGACTGTCGAGCTTCATCGGGTTAAGTCTATCAACGAAGGGGACATTCTTGTCTTCTTAACAAGTCCAGCGGAGACGGAAAACAGTAGCAAACGATTCAAAGAGATCGTTTCATCTGATGATTATGAGTGCCTCCTTTTACATGGAAAACTTGGCGCAATTGAACAGAATAAAGTTTTCGAGAAAAGTCCAGAAGGTAAGAGAAAAATTGTTTTTGCTACTAATAGTGCTGAAACTTCCATTACCATTCCGGGTATCAAGTTCGTGATAGATACTGGTGTTGCCAAGGAAATGCGGTATGACCAAAAGAAGAACATGAATTCTCTCGACATTAGACCTATTAGCCAAAGCTCAGCTGAACAACGCAAAGGGCGTGCCGGAAGAACTGCCTCTGGAATATGTTATAGACTGTACAGTGAGAACAATTTTGCAGCAATGGACAAAGGAAGTATGCCAGAAATTCTACGAGTTAATCTCGGACAGTCAGTTTTAAAACTTTTGGAGTTGGGTGTTGACGTTAAGTCCTTCGATTTTGTAGAGTCCCCAGGCAATGATGCCTTGTCAGAGGCTTTTAAACTGCTCAATAACGTTGGGGCCATACAAGACGGATACATTACAGAACTTGGTAAATGGCTGACAAAGCTTCCAGTAGAACCGCGACTTGGTCTTCTAATCAAATTAGGAATCGATGCCAATGTTCCTCTTGAAGCTGCAATTGTTGCTGCAAGCTCGAATCAAAGCTCCGTTTTCTACAGAGGAGGCTCTCAGGAGCAGAAGACTATCTCGGATTTGAACAAAATTCCATTTTCCCACAGCGGCGGTGACCTGATGACCATCCTTGAGGTATACCGATCATGGGATAAATTGCCAGAGAAACAAAAGGCACCATGGTGTTTTAAGAATAGCATTAATTCTAAGGCTATGAATGGTATTAGAGAAACTGTTAAGGAAACATTGTGGACATTGGACAGAGAGCATGGAATGAAGATTAAATACCAACTGAAACCTAAAGAGCATGCAGACGGGATTATACAGAAAATAGTATTCCAATGCATGTTCTCAAATCTCAGTATGTTTCTTGGGCATGAAAAAGCTGGTTACTGGGTCGTGGACCGTGGTCTTCACGTCAAGATTCATCCTTCATCATCGCTTTGTAGCCTTGCATTGCAGCCAAGGTGGGTTGTTTACAGTCAGCTTGTTAAAACTTCACAGGACTTCATTACAAATGTGACGCCAGTGTCCGAAGAAGATGTAAAAGAAGCAAAGGATAAAGAAAAGATCGTTCTGGATATGAATCGATTGGCCAGTCTACTGGTGAAACAAGCGTGTAAGAAATCTGTCGGCAAACACGTTTTATGGAAGTTTGTAGGACCTCAGCACAAGAATAGGCGACAGATTGAAGAAGAAATCGGTCAGATTTGCAACGACACACCAATAGTTATTGAATGTGACCGAATGAGATGTGAAATATCATTGTATTGTAGAGAGATCTACCAGGAAATTGCAGTCCAGATTGTGCTGGCAAAAATTTCTGAATCTGGGAATCATCTTCTGAACGAGACATTAGAAGAATATATAGGCAACCCAGGTTGTGGCGTGTGCGTTTTGCTTCGTTCTGGTGGCATGGTTGTTGATGTACTAATGCCAAATGAGTACAGAATGTGCACCATTCAAGAAAAGGTGCCTTACAAAAGTCAGTTAACCGAAGATATTGTAAAAGATGCAGTCAGCGAATTCGGTGTCATTGAACAATTATGGAAGCAAAAACATCTCGATAAAAGAGATTCAATGTGGGGTAAAGTCACATTTGTCAGCTATCAAGATGCTGTTCGTGCTGTGACTGAAATCAATAATGATAAGACTGCCTGTTTTACTCTGGAACCTATCAAACCTGTTGCCAATTTGACAAAAACTCAAAGCTTCAAGTTAAAACTTCACTGGTGCAGACGTAAGAACAAGGGTCATTGTTTTGTGAAATTAGGGAATCCTGAAGATCTTGCTCTACTCCTTGGAAAATCAGTAAACATAAATGGTACAACATCTTCTATAAAAATTCCAAAAAAAGCTGGCAGAGCTGATCTTTTTCTTGACCCTATAAATCCGGAAGTGAAGGAAGAAGAAGTGAAACAAGCACTGGCAAATTCTCTGGATGTGAATTTACAAACAAACCCAGACCGTTTTCAAATTATAATTCCGAGGCATGTTGCATCATACAAGCCTCAAGAGACGCATGCTGTAAAAGAAAGACTTTCCTCTAAGCTGGTGAAGTATTGTAAATGTGATTCGTTTAACTTGTTTTTAAGAGACTACAAGGATCAAACGGCATTTTGTTCAGCAGAAGCTATATTCACCGATTCAAATGAGTGTGAAAAGGCAGCGAAGGGTTTGATTCAAAATGGCGACGACATGTTTGGTAGCCGGATTCGTGTTAACCTAGATTGCACTAGTGCAGTCTTCCTGCCAAAATATGTCTATGCAGTTTCAAAGAGGGACATAGATGAATTTCTTCTAGTTAGAGAACATAAAAAATCGACAACATCTGTGTCGCTGAGAACAGTGAAATCGGGAAATGTTTACATAGACATCAAAGCTTGTTCCATGGAAAGACTGGCAAAAATAAAATTGACAGTTGATGAATTGATTGCTGGAAATACCATTGACTGTTCAGTTACAAAAAATGGTCAGGGTATCTTTACAGAGTCTGCAAGGAGGAAACTCAACACAATTAGTAAACAGACCAACACAATAATCGTAGCTGACGATAGACGAATGAAAGTGACTATCCAAGGTCTAACTGAAAATATGGAGGAAGCATCAAGACAAATACATATTTACTTGGAAACTTCTGCTCAAGCAATGGAAAAGCATTTTCATTTAAAGGGTGAAGGCAATCCCCCTGGAATTATGAAAGCATTGTTATTGAAATATGGCATTTCACTTCAGAAATTAAGAGAAGAACACAATCTTGTTGATGTTAAACTTAACTTAAAGCTGCATGAGCTGACATTGGTCGGAGATGAAGATTCATTGAAGAAGGCAAATGAAGACATTGAGAATGTGAGGAAATACATCATTGAAAACGCTAGAGAGAGCGTTTCGGAGTACGACCTCCCAGAGTGCCCCGTCTGCACATGCCCTGTAGAATTGAGAGACATGTTAAGACTAGAGCATTGTGGACATGCATACTGCAACACATGTTTAGCATCCCTAGTTCGCAATTCTGTAACAAGTAGAGAGTTTCCAATTCTCTGTTGCAGTGATGGTTGCGGAGAGCCGCTAGTAACACTGGACCTTATGTTCCAGCTCAAAAAGGGATCTGTCTCTAAACGCCAATTGGTAGATGCTTCTCTCGACTGCTTTGTGAGCAAGAACAATAAGGACTTTTCGCATTGTATAACATCCGACTGTCAAATGGTATACCGTGTGACAAGTTCAGGAGAAAGGTTCACTTGCGGACTTTGCATGACTTCAATTTGTACAAGATGTCGGGTTCCCTATCATGACGGTCTTTCATGCTCGGCCTATCAATCGGTTTCAAAAGGTGACTCTTTGGGACCATGGTTAAGGGAGCAGCCAGATAAGCGTAAACTATGTCCTAAATGTGAAGTAGGGATTGAAAAAATAGAAGGTTGCGATCGCGTGCAGTGCGCACTCTGTCGTGTACATATTTGCTGGAAATGCTTAAAGTATTTTGATAACTCAGAGATGTGTTATAAACACTTATCTACGGAGCATGGTTCATATTATTGAAGCAACGAAATCCTTCTCGTTTTGTTAAACAGCAAATATATTGACACTTAAGTGCAAGGAAACGTTCAAAAATTGCATGGTGTATGTTTTTAAAGATGTTAATAGTTTCTTGTCACAACCATGATCAGCTAACAGTCATCGTTATATATAACAGACTCACGGATCAATTGTTAAGAGACACGTTTCTTTCCCATTTTAACTTACATCTTAAACACGTATCACTAAAGAAAGCTCGAAATCATTGCCTGTGTGAATATTACTCAGAAAAAAAGGAACTTGAAAACAATCTTTTTTTAAACTTGAACCTACGATGTTATATCACTGAAACTAAAAGAACTATTTCCAACAACAATCATATCAATCATATATTAGCATAATGTGTTTTACATATTAATGTTGAGGTTTATTGTCTTGCATTCACAACGTTTGACAATTCGGTTAGCTGGCTATGAAAAGCCGAATTATGTCTATATATAACGTAAATCATATTTTATTTTGTATATTTATAATGCTGCAATAAGGAATAGCACTAAGTCGACGTTTTTTAATGCATGTGTCCCATTAGTGTAGCCACTGTCTGCCTGTGTGACTTGCTGATATTGACACCATTAAAAAAACCCATATACGCTAACTTTAGATATTTCCCGTTATTTATTTGTCTTGTTTGGGAAACAAAAATTGTTAGATGCCCTTCAAACGGTTATCTGCAGTGGGTACAAGTGCAGTGCAGAACACAAATAACTACACATGGTATTTTATTGCATTTTGCATTTTTATTTTTATCTTACCAAGAAATACTACATGTTTTTAGTTATCACTATTTTGAATGACATATTTCTGTGCATAAAATTAATTAGGTGAGAATAATCCGGTAGTGTCTGTTCCATATTAAATATTAGCGCGTTTTGGTGTTAAACATTGTTACAGTGTTTAAACTTTGAATAAATCTTTACAACAGTAACTCCCAAAGGCGTCCCAATCATAAGTTATGTTCACCACGTATTTGTTATGTTTGTCCTCGTTTCATATTAATAATGTTTTATATAGCTATGAAATTATGACTATAATATGAAATTAAATTTTTGTTGACTGGGCATCGACTTTCAGCGTGCTATATTAATGAGGTCTAGACTTTGGACATATTGTTTTCAGTTTCCGTTAATGTGAGCTATTAAATTATCTAGGACATGTTTTCTCGTATAACTGAAAACTTGTATGTAATGGTTCTCTCTTGCATATTGAAATCGGTTAACCTTAAAATCTTATGTATATTAGCATAATTTGTTTTACAATTTGTGTTTTATCAACAGATTATTGTGCTTGTTTGATCCCATAAAATGCAGTATAAGTATGTTTATCGATTTAAGCTTACTTTTAAGATTAGAGACTATTTCCTTCTAGTCTTATAAGGGTTTGATATTCTCTGCCAGGTTTAAATAAAAATATATATACCAGCTATTTAACTTGACCTTTAATTTGGTGTTGTTGTTGTTGTTTTTTGTCAATCTAAGCTCATTTGAAGAAATCTATTATGTATAAAATGTGAAAGTATGTGCCTTGTCTGCTTTTCTATAAGCATATATACATGGTTGTTTGGTTGTGTTTTCTTTTGTGTTAACTGTTTACATTTTAGCGCCTAAGATTATAAAATATGTTAGACAGATAGTTTGACATGTAAAGTTGGTTGGTTGAGTAAAAATATAATTTGCAAATTAATTACTGTGTAAATAATAGTAAGCAAACTGTACCTGTCACATTGAGTTCATACAATGACTTTTTCATTTTAGCTTGAGATTTATGTCATTAAATTTAAAATTTGTTCTCATCGAATTGCAGTTCCAATATGTCAACGTTGTATATTATAAACATAATCTGACCATCACATTCAATTAGCCTTTAATTGCTGTATTGTGTGAGTTTTTATATAAGGTAAAGTTGATATTGTTTTGCCTAAATTTGTTATAATATCTCTTCCTTGTTTATTTGTGTGGTTGTTTTTCAGACGTAAAAATGTAGTTGTCGATGTCAATTGCTCACATTTAGCATTTTGATATGATTTCGAAAAGGTTTATTGTGTTGATAAAGAACATACGTTTATATCAGTCAATGGATGAAACATTGTCATAATTGTAGTTTTATCTTCTTATGCTGAGTATCCAGAACGATTAAAATGAAAGGCATAGTTCCGGACTTTCAACTTAAAAAGTAATTATATGGTTATAAGGATTTCATTCTGGTTTATTATATTGCACATTGTAAGCTGTGTACTTAAATTTCATGATTAATCTTAGCATTATGTGCTCTATGTTAATGTTTTGATAGTAAACGTTGTATTATTCTTAAAAATATGTATACATTATTTTAGTATATTTTGCACAGTTTACAAATAATTATGTTTACTGCTATTACCACTGCGAAAATAACGCATGCATACATGTACAATTACGCGTCGGTAGAAATTTTTTTTTAAATAAAGTCCTAAAATGTGTTAGAATTGTACAGTGGTGGCTTAATTTAAAGCCTGTCATTTGCTACTGCGAAAAATTGGTATTTCTGCAATTATAAGCATATTTAACAAGGTGGTTGATGAAACAGTATGATGACACCATACCTAGAAGGTCGTTCGGCAAATAGGAACATAAACAAAGGAACTTAATATTCACATGTGAGTCGTGCTGTACAGTTGCAGGTAAGGGCAATGATTGATATAAATTTGTCTCTGATATTGTCTCTATGTCTTTGTCATTTTTACATTTAGTCCGTGTGCCTTTGTCTTGTGGTAGTTCAATTTTTAATATTTGTGGTATTTAATTTTATTTTCTCATTGTTTAATTGGGTTGCCCGTCACAAGCATGTGCAAAATAAACGTGGTCTGTTCGTCTGTGTAAGTCGAGAAAATTGTTGTGAAAGAAAATGATTTAAATCTGCTTTATATAATATATTAATTGTAAATATGTAAATGGAATGTAAAAAGCAAACATTATGATAAAGTAAAGAAGTTAAAAATACATTTTGGAAAAATGCACTTAAAAGGCATTTTAGATAGGTCCTGCATAGAATATAGTTACCGTGCGTGCTAAACATATATTTTGTTGTCTGTTTTTATATGTTGATTGGTGTTTTATATCATATATTTGCATTGTTTTAGGTTTTAGTTATAATAAGAGTTTGACTGTCCAGGTTTATGATCCTTTTTAAAAACTTCATTTAATAAATCTAATGTGCTGATGAATAATACAGTAGACGATAGTACCATATACGAGCAACAAAAGTGCCTAATTTGAAAAGTAGATAAGTATGCGGTACACCGTGGTAAATTAGGATTTCTGCAAGATTTAAAGTCCAGTGTCTTGTTAGAAAATTCACATCAGGTATAGGATTCTAAAAGGTTTTATTTAAAATATTTTATCTGCTCTTATGATTGAATATGGTAACATAATTGCTTATATTATTAGCGACTAGTTGTCGATTTAAAATCGCCACTTTACATGTTTTATGGTTATTATGTTCATTTGTATTGTTAGTAATGTTTTTTTGACATATGATCACTGTAACCGCCTTTCCTTTACAATGATAATCATAGCGTTCTAATAACAATGACTAAAGAGTGTAAGTATTTCTTTTTGGTCAAATACTAAAATAATAATTATTATTATGTTAATTATATTTGTTTTATATGAATTAATGTTTTATAGTTATGTTAATTATTATAATAATTATAATGGTTATTATTTTGTTATAGATATTTACCATATATAAAATTTTACGAAAGTTATTATTTTCGGTAAATGCAAGCTTAATAAAATATTTAGTCGAAAAAGTACTTACCTTTTGTTGTTGTTTTTAAATCTATCTTCATAGTTCCCAGCATTATAAATTCACATGACAAACTAAGACGCAACAGCGTTATATAATGACATTCTAATGCTGCATGTGACATATATTTAATACAATAAACTAAATTGATATATTAAAAAATATTTGCAAAATATTTGCAAAAATTCTGAAATTGTAATATCAAACCGTCAAATGTTTTCATCGCCTGTATGTGTGCACATTTCTAATGTTAGACTTGGAAATCCAAATATGTATGTTTTATATCAGCTTCCTTGTAGATAAGGTGATATTTGGTGATTATAACGAATGCTACGTGATAAATTAATATTTAAATTAATTTCATCTCAACCAGTCTGTTATAAATGTAAGAAATACGGTCTGTACATTGTATTTGTTACAGTTTTCGTTATATTAAAACTGACTGCCTAAATTGAAGTTCTACATTAGTTGTAACTCCTCAAACGCATCATAACAAACACAAACTCAGACTTGTAAGATTACTCGGACAAAATGCCAGAGAGTTAAAGAAGGTGAGTGTATCAAGAAAACGTTGATTATAACTTCCTAGAAGTGCATGGCTACATTTAAATCTTTATTTTTAAATCGCAGAATCGTCTAACAGAACATTGTAATGCATGACAATGATTAAACAAATAAATTGAAACAGTACACTATTATAATGCAGCGGCACGATTTATCAAATACTACAAAATGCCATTTTCAAACTGTGTATTGCTTGCATGTATGTAATTATTGACCATACAATAGATGAACTGGGATGATTGAGGTAAAGAAATAAACATTCGTTGCCATTTCAAACCGTGTGTTGACTAATATCCACGCTGTTATAAATTATTACTGTGTAATTGCCTCACCCTACTTAAACACGACAGTAAAATGTAATTTCTAAAATATACGTTTGTTGTGCTATTATTGTTGTTATTTATTTTTATTTAAATATTTTTCATATGTTTTACTGAAGACGAAGAAATGTTAAATAAAAAAAGTAAGATATGTTTATTTTTTCATGAAAATATTTGAAAGTCCTATTATTACTGGCCATGTATTACAATTTGAAACGGAACATGACAAAGGCATCCGCATGACAACCAGATATACAATAAAACTGTGATGAGATGTCATACAAAATCCAATAGCTGCCGCCTGTAGTCAGTAGGTCGGCTGAGGTGCTTAAACTGGTTTTACAGAGCTCTTATTTGGCACTTTCAGAGGGTGTTTTCAAATGCAAGCAGTTAAATAAAACCTCCCAAGTGAATAAGAAAGTAGTGACGTCTTTTAAATGTTCACATTGTATTTGGATGAAGAGATAAATCTTTTTTTCTATTAGAAGTACAGATAATTCTTGATTGTAAAAGAAATTAAACATTTGAATGAAAGACGAAATGTCTAGAAAAGAAGTGTATAATTTCCGAGCAATCGAACTTACCATATTTATATTATACAATTTACTCAATGCTTCTATATTTTGCCAAAAGCACCTTTAAAGGTATGTGTAAAAGTATTGTAGTAACATAAATATAAACCTATCAAATATTTGGAGATATCTATCTTAGCGGTATAAAACGTGCTTTAAACTAATAGTATCCGTAAATGTGCCATATGATATTCAATATTCACTTAAACTAGCAGATAATCTCTCCAATGACTCTCTAGGAACACGTAGCCAATCAGATCCATAGGAACACAGGCGCTTTGTGAATATGTTCAAGTGTTCTTTTTGTGACTGCTCATTATCAAATAAGAGATTGAATCACTCAATAAGATCTTGTAGAAGTAAAACTACCACCATAACCAAAAGATAACAACAGACCAAGCCGACACCTGCATCACTTTTAATTTTGTAATTTTTACAAGCATAAATTACTATAAATATCATTACTCCCTAACGCACTAAACTGCCTCATTGCGTGATCCTGACCTTGGGGTGGGTTGAGGTGGGATAGGGTAGAGTAGGGGTAGAATAGGGGTATGACTAGTGATAGGGGTAGTGCTGGGCAGGGTTGATGGATAGGCAGATATATAGACAGATAGATAATTAATGAAGTGACAGGCACACGCAAGTCCTATGAGCATTTTCAAAATCTGAAAAGGCACAGGACAAAGGTATATCACATGCAAGCCAAGTGAAAAGTAAGAAAAATTTGTGATGAGTCATTTAACGAAAAGAGCAAACCCGACAGTTACCGCCATGGAACGGTCAGTCGGCAATATGGACCGACAGGGTTGCTTAAACCGGTTTTACAGACCTGTAACATCGCAGTTCCTCATGGGTTTCTCAAATACAAGCAATGAAAACCAAACCGATCTTTTTGAATACAAAATGTCTAAGCGCCGATGGGTTTTTATTAAGTTATGACGAAAGTAGTGACATCTTATCCTATAAATAATGTCCTGATATTGTTTAGAAAAGAAAGGGTTATTATTTCGTTTAAAGTAATTACACAAAAATGGTTGATTATAAGTGAAATTAACTTTTTAAATAAAAAAAAAAACATGACTAGAGAAGAATAAATGGTTGTAGAATCCTGTTCGTGTGAAGATGGAATTGAGGAACCAAAGTCCAATGTCCATCAAAGGAAATACACGTAACAATCCTTATAGAATGAATTAAATGACAACATAGATTACATGCACGGGGAAATTTTTTACGACCGCCACACAAGTAACATTGTTGTGATCATGAATAAGAATATATGACAAAGTCTTATGAGCATTGCAACATATACCAAACTCTGAAAAGGCACAAGACAAAGGTATTTCACATGCAAGCCAAAATGAAAAGTAGGAACAGTTTTGTGATAGAGTCATTTAACGAAAAGAGCAGACCCAACAGTTACCGCCTTGGAACAGTCAGTCGGCAATATAGGCCGACTTGGGTACTTAAACCAGTTTTACAGAGCCCTAACCTCGCACTTCCTGGTTGCTTTCTCAAATGCAAGCAATGAAAATAAACCCGATCTATTTGAATACAAAATGTCCAAGTCTTCATCAGAAAATACTTTTTTGTGACAAGTTGAAGATTCACGGGCATGTACAGGCTGTTTATTGACTGGCTTCCACTGATTTCGGGATTGCATAGACCCAGGGTTTAGTTGACATTTAATTTGTTTACTATCTGTGAATTAATATATTTTTGTGACGGCATTTTGAATTAAGACTGACAATATAGTGTAATATGGTGTAAAACAAATCGTTTCTTAACTACTACTAAAGTGTATAGACTTCCTTTAGTCTGACATTGCTCTACACATTAAGATGACGATTAGGGAGACATTTTTTTCTGTTTGTTGAGTGATCGATGCATCCATAGGTTATATTTCTACGTCCATAAGAAACAGATTTACTAAGAGAAGATAGTAGAATGTTCATAAAACGCTCTCTTGATAAACGATTTTTTTCTGACGGGAATCGGCGATGTCACTTCACCGTTCTTCAACCTTTTAAAGCAATAAGGTATTGGTAGGAGGATCTAGGCATTAGTAAGGCTTTACCTTCGAAACCTAATATATAATATAGCCAGGCAGCTTCAAAAGCGGATTTCTAATTTTAAAAAATATGATGGCTGGTTGCTGTGTTGGAATAGTCGTGATTTCGGGACCGCGCTTCTAAAGGTCAAAGCGCGAAACAATGACAAATTGTACTTGTCGCGCTTCGCCTTCCGGTTCACATGTGCAGAATCATTACACGTATGCCAAACTGCAAGTTAAATCAACGCAGCAAGAAAGTGTGGCTTGACTGAACGAATTTGGCTTGTGCTTATTATTGTTTAAATGGCAAAGTGACAATGAGGAAATTATATAGAACTGACAATTAACTGCTAAACTGCTACGAGTATTAATTTAGGACTGTACTAAACTCAGTAAATGTTTAAACCGATGTTTGTATATGCAATATAAATCTTTATGTATACAAAATGTTAGCACATTACTGACAATCAAATAGCATACAGTCAAAAAACACAACAACAACAACATCTAAAGTTATGTACTCTGGTTAATGATATAACTCATATTGATTAAAAATTATTATCTGGGAAACTTCGGGTATACTCAGTGTATATTTAATACGACGCGTGGGACTGTATGTTCAAACAATCTGGAGTAAGTTCTTTCCCTATAGCAAAGTAAAATTATGCTTTCATTTTGTGTAAAGCAAAACATATATCAAGTTATAACCAGGAGTGGGTCTTTTTACCCGATTGGGGCGATTTTTGTTTAGTAGTGTACCATCTACTATATAAAATATGAACAAAATTGCATACACACAAAAACACTATCAACAAATGAATATGTCGAGTTAAAGACGAAATCAACTCCATACAAGATCGCATCCTCCATCAAGATAGCACTGACGGACAAAATCTAACTCCTTACTTTTTAAAAGCGAACCTAATCACTACCGTACTTCATTG
This sequence comes from Sinonovacula constricta, assembly GCA_007844125.1. Taxonomy (NCBI): domain Eukaryota; kingdom Metazoa; phylum Mollusca; class Bivalvia; order Cardiida; family Solecurtidae; genus Sinonovacula; species Sinonovacula constricta. Next base: position 644,211 of record CM017556.1, read on the forward strand.
ATCGGACAATTACCCATGTGTCCCTTTTCTAAGCCACATATAAACTCTCAACATATAAAACAATGTTGCTTTGAGAGATACAGATAAATATGGTTCAACTTGAAATGCCATTTGTTTGTTACATGGTTAATTGACAGATTTCAAAAGCCCACAAATGCAATGCAATGTTTGGTACTGTGTTAACTAAAACAGGTTCAATACCTCATTTTATTTAAGTTATATAAAATCTATAAGGATCCTTGTTCTTTCCATGTATTTTGAAGCAATGGTATTATTCCAGTTTATTATATTGAATTTGAATTTCAAAATTATACATGTGTTTAATGTAGGGTCCGAAAATTTAGGTTGGACGCCAGCCGGGTTGCCACTTCTATAACAACAAAAAATGCGCAAACATAAATAACTTATACCAATAAAAGTTAATACAGCTAAGGTGTATTATATATTACCGAGACAATACTTAGATATGATAAAACAAAAATATATGTACACTTGTACAAGTTTGAATTTATTTAACGTGCTCTTCACTTTCACTTTCACTTTCAAAGATCGGTGCAAGCTTTAACACATTCTCAGGGCCTCTCGTACATGGAGCTGACACTCTACCGAACACATTGTGTAAAGAATAAAACTACATGTACATGTATATGTCGAAAGAACACAACATGTTCGTGAATCGTATTGCTTACGCAAAGAATCTACGATAGCAGACATCAAATGAAGCCCAGACCTGGTAGCGCAATCGGTAAAGCGTCGGCCTAGGTACAGGAGTCCCCGGTTTGAACCTGGGTCGCGACATACCAAAGCCGTAAAAAATAGTAGTGGTATAGCTCCTTTCTAACGCATAAGCAAATATAAGGGTAGTTCCACGACTAGTTGACCCGGTGTCAGGTTAATGTGACAAGGTGTGGTATCATGCCAGGCGTCAGGGGCGGATCCAGACCCTAAATTTGACCTATGCACAGTTACAGAGGGGAATCATGTAGCCAGTCCAAGTCCCATTCAATTTTAAAAAAAATGTTTCATTTTAAAATGGACACAACTACTGTTCAAATGACATACTTTGTTTCCAAATGTACCTTCCAAATGTCACAAAATACACGAAAAACATATGCACACACAACTATATTTGATAAAACAACGTTATATATACTAATAACAGATACTAAGCACCTAATTATTTAACATGTACATAGCTAATATGCTAAGCAGTGGTTGTGGTCAGGGCGTGAAACCAATTAATTGGTGTTTTTGAAAAACTAGCTTCAGGAATTTTTCACTTGAAACGGTGTGAACTGGTATGGATCCGCGGCTTGATGTCCAATGCATGCTATACACAGTGAAGGCAGCACTATATCTGCTTCAAGTGGACACCGTCTCAAGATAACTAAAATACGATATGGATTGGGGAGATAAACCCAACAAACATCATATGATGATTATGGTATGTCATTTTATTCAACATTGCTCCCATGACATGGCTAACCGCTTTTCAATGCTTACATACCCCTACCCTCTCCCGCGACTGGATAGAATTTTATCTTTGTTATCTTTATTTTACATCTGTTAAAGTATGAACGCGGTCCATTTACCCGATAAAATATTTGCATGCAGTTCAATTTACTATACAACCAAACTGTCAACAAAAATCGCTCTTTCTTACCAGACACATTTTTCCTTATTCGTAGAAATGTACCTATCTTGTATATGATTTAATGGGAATGTAATACAACACATCTTGATAAACTTTGATTTTTATCATTCAATACTCTAGGGTCTTGTTTGATTGTTAATCAATTAAATAAAGACAAACAAAAAAGAGGTTCATGCAATTAGTGCTTAGAAATCATTAAAAATGTACTATTTATATACTTTATAACACCCCCAATCAAGATCAGCGCAAATTTCTTTTTTAAATTCTTGGGTTTAAAGTTCTATTTTAACTCCAACATTTTGGGGCGGAAATAAATGCAAGCTAGATGTGAAGTAGACGTTGCAATGAAATACTTCAAACATGATTTCGCTCTGTTGGTTACAATTTAGTCATAGGAACGCCTTTTTTTCGTTAGCCACATGGTGCATTTAGCGAAAATCCTCATTGCTTTTAAAATATATTAATGAACGAAGATGTGATCGTCTAACCTTATGCAATATTGTATGTTATTCAAACATAGGTTCTATAAGTATTTCCAAAAAAATCACATACAAACAGTGTACTGATGTCATATGTATTTGATTAGGCGAATCGTCAGATACAAGATACGCTGTCAGTAATAGACAAAAAAGGACAGAAAGACAGATAGGCACGAAATACGGACAGAAAGATAGAACCGACAGACCTACATGACAATCAAAATAGATATGAAAAGCATGACATACACAGAGACCTGACAGACAAGCATAAAATTACATTATTTGGTATTTTATGCCTATACAATCAAAGAATGAAAGTATAAATCTGTAAAAAATACACAAAAGAATGAATTAGATTTATATTATTAAGACTACATTATATTGCACGTACGGGTAAAAAAAACGTAGGCCATTCTACTAATTTCAACATCAAAAAAGACATTACTATGTGACTGTTTATATTTTATACACATGTATGTCCTGTACGATTGTTTACCCTAGCCATTAGCACTAAACAATATGTTAGGCCGTTTTACATCTCTCAATGGTTGCACGTCTGTGTATCGCCCTTATTGTCATACCATAATGCTAAATAACGTAGTTAAGTATATCATGTAACAGTACTACGTCCTCAAGTTTTCAGAAAAAAAGGGCGCACAATTAGCAGCTTGATAAGTTCATAACCATTCAAAATATTACATAAAAAATTGTTTACAACACGGTACAGCCAGTGACAAGCTAACAAAAAGAGTTGTGTTTCTTCCAGAAGACCTTTTACATCTCACTATTAACATATTACTATATGCTTTATACTATATGTGAACGTCCATTTTTTACCAATTTTCCGAAAACGGGCATTAAATTCGTATTAATGCACTTACTAATCCGTTGTCTAGTTTAAGGTCGGTGAGAATTCTATCATGCGATCAAATTTGGGTACAGGGAAATACCCACTGTATTCCATGATTCGTCACATTTAAGAACGACAGCGAGGACACATAAACGCGACACTCCTTGCAACTATACAGTAAGTTTAGCTTTGTTATTTGTTCATAATGCAACTTTTAAATATTGTTCTCTATAACTTCACTTTTCGTAAAAGTGGTAACAAGAGTCAGGAGTTATATGTACATAACAATTGATTATAAATAATTGACAAAAAAGAATGTGGTACAATACGTTTCTTCAAGTTAAGCCTTAGATATGGATAATCTTGCCTAAAGTCTTGTGTGAAAACCCGTTTGATTCATTTAATTGAAAAATACAATAACTAAAAATGAAGCATGTTAAGTTGCAATTGCTTTATTTTTTCGTTTTATCGGAAGTGCTTGATCAGACGCGCATCATTACACCAATTTTCTAAAAACACGGAAGTGAAATTGCTCAAGAAAGGGAAAGTAGACGAGAAAACATGGCATTTTCTTAAAAACGTAAATGCTGTTATTCCTAGTATCGTTTATAAATATATTTTCTTAAATCTTTATATTTTAAATATTTCTCTAGTGTTGATTGTAACTGATTGCAGTTGTAATAAACTAAGGTGCAGACCTGAAGTAGAGTCCACAACATAAAATGTGTTTTACAGTATGTTCTGTTGAATGAAGATGCTAAGTCCTTATTAAATTCAATTCTACAGAGAACTGCTGGAGGGTAACGTATGCATAGTTTGAAAGAAGTGTGTCCTAATCATGACATTTAGAGTGGCATGAATTAAACCTCGTATGGACTTAATACATTTGTAAAATCATTTGTGATCACTTAGTCATCTTTAGTTTTCAAAATTTGACAGGTGCACCGTTTATATGGTTTGAAATATTAATTAACTATAACTAGCCATTTAAAAAAACACAATGTAATGGAAGTAAAAAAGTAAATGCTTGATTTTGTCTGATTTAATCCCAGAACCTTTTGCATGCTACTTCAATGCTATTCTCAATGCACCACTAACTATGTTGTTATTTTTTATGGGTGGCAACCGGCATTCATTTGGATCAAAGTAGGCCAAAACGATGGAAAAGGCGCTAGGTATCGCCACTTATATATGTATATACTTGTTTTGGGTGGCGTTGTTTCTATTTCCTGATAACACCGTGTATACTTTTAAAAACAAGAAACGAGTACTTTACCACTAGACTAGATCGCTCAAACAGATGCTACACTATCGCTGTTCATAAAGGTTTTGACTTTAAGTACTGCATCAGACGTAGAGTTAAACTAAACTTGATATAGCTATTACAGTGGTACATGATTTCTTTCATTTGTGAACCGAATGGCTGACAGAACATATATACAGTCTTGCATGCATATATGAAATATTCACTTCCCGCTTTATCACAGTTCTGTCTTCGTTCTTTTTGAGTAACTGGACGTTCCATTTGGATAAGTTATTTGTACGGATAAGTTATTTGTACGCAGTGCTGTTTTCTCGTGTTAACTTTTTTCATATCATTTCTCTTAATCTTTACTCTTGTAATTAGCTAAATTTTCTCGATAATGTAATGTCAAGATATATATTTTCTTTTATGTTCTGTGTTGAGATAAGAATTAAAATCGATATACTGTTGATTATGGTTGGGCTTTCATTACATTTTACATTTTCATTACGTAAAAGCTTCGTCCACCAACATGTACGAATGTCTAGAATTACTAATTATTTTTTAAACGGTAAACTCACGCCAGGTACCCCGATTTGCATAAGAACATTTGCCAACATGATATTTCAATAGTATAACACTGGCTCGTTAAACATAAATATTTAACTCCCGTTTTAATAGCTTTAATGGCGTTATTCTGAGCTCTCTGTTTAAGCTTAAAAATTGTATTAAAGTTCATATGAAAGAAGCCGAACATAACGTTGCTTGGGTTTACATTTTAATACTTTTATGGTTCTATGTTTCTGCTAGGTCTGTTTCTAAATTGCTCACTAGAAATCAAAGCCGTGTCTATATTTCTTCCAATTTAAACCAATCGGTCATTGCTGGTGTGGAGACATGATCACCGGTAAAACACCAATACACTCGTGAACAGTTACTAAACATTGGTCACACTCTTATATGGTAACCGATTAAACAGATTGGATTCGATGTTTGCCGTACTGTCTTATCTTCACATAGCCCGAAGGTAAAGGGGAAAGCAATGTGGTTAATGTAAATAAATGTCAACACTTAAGCAATCTCACATATCCGAGGCGTTACAATCAAAGTAAACACTGTTTTGAAAACTTACAATGTATAACCCTTTATTGTATATCTGTAGTTTATACGAATATCCTCGTTGGTCCGTACTTACGGAAAAACAACATTGATTTTGCTGTTTTGACAAAAATCTAGTACACTGACACTAAACAGCGTCAACAAGAAATTTATTACTTAAATTAACATGGTTTTGCAAACAGCATTACAAATAGGCCGAAACAAATTGGTAAGACATAGTTTTAGTTAGCAAGATATCTATTACCTCCAGAAGGATACCTTCCGGAACCACACATGGTTTTGAATATAGTCTCTGGAAAGTGACCTTCAAAACTACATCAATCTGCGTTTATAGTGTATACAGGCCCCCAGTGTTATAAAGCACATAGTTCATGGTGGACATTTTAAATTTGCTGGAAAAGGTTTTGCCAGAATATCCATTTATTATTATCATGCGCGATTTCAACCGGCATGTTGATAGCTCTTGTTCTGCAGGTAGACACTTAACAAGTTCATTTCTTCCAATTGGCTGGACGCAACATGTGGATTTTGCCACTCATATTGGTGGTCACACCCGCACGCCCTCGATTTAGTAATCACACAGATGGAAAAAGTGTTCAAGTTAAGTCATGCAAACCTGGTCCGTTTATTTCAGCCTACTGCATTGTGAAAGTCGCATAAAAAATCAATAAAGAAACAATTGTATGTAAACATGTGACATTTAGAAACTTTGCTAGGATAGGACAGTTTATGTTGAAATTGTTATAGATTAGTCGGATGTGAACTGCTATGTTGAAGGGACTAACTAAACAATGTCTCTGAAAAACACACCCTACTTGTAGATAAAACAAAGGTATATAAGAATCTAAAATCGTGGCTCAGTGACAAAAACTTCGAATTAACACGAAAAGCCCGAAAATCAGAACGTTTGTGGAGAATGCATGGTCAAAAATGGGATCTTGAAAACATGAAACCATTAACAAAGCAGTACAGCGATGAAATTTATAACGAATAGAAATGAACGTTCAGTGATAAGATCGCTAAAAAACATAGTGATAGTAAACTACTGGTAGGTAAACTGATTGAAATCTCCCTTCTAATTAATCCGATCAAAATTTAGCTGATGAATTTACCATCCACTTTACAAACATGATTCTTGATATACGACAGACTCTTAAGGATTCGTAGACTTTCAGCCTCAGATCAAAGATGTTTAAATTTTTGTATTGGTAAACTATGTCAGATGGAAGTAAGAAAATTTAAAATCGTAGTTAGTACATAGTCCTACAAAAATAACGTTCTTCCCATATTCTTAAATGGTATATAACTGACCTCTTGCCAGTCATTACCAAACTTGTTAAACTTTCTTTAACAAAATGTTCTTGCTCAAGTATAAACAAGCAATTAATCATAAGACCTCTGTTAAAAAAGAATGGTCTTTATTTGGTCTTTAATAATATTGACCTGTCAGCAATCTGTCATTTCTCTCAAAATTGGTTGTAAAAGCTATCCTACTTAAGCTAAACACTCATATCAACGATCACGACCTCCTGTCAAAAAAATCGATTAGCATATCGGCGGTTCTATTCTGGCGAGACAGCAAAGAAGCCAATACGGCATACGCGATATCACACAGTTTTGGATTGAATAAGAATATATGACAAAGTCCTATCAGCATTGCAACATATACCAAAATTGAGGCACAGGACAGAGATATTCACATGCAAGCCAAATTTGAAAGTATAAACACATCTATGATGAGTCATTTAACAACAAAAATGCAACAGTTACCGCTTTGGAACGATCAGTCGGCAATATGGACCGACTGGGGTGGGTAAGGAGGTAACTGTTGGGTTTGTTCTATTTGTTTATTGACCCTTCACAGATTTGTTCTAAGTTATAAATTTGGCTTGTATGTGAATACATTTGTCCTGCGCCTTTTCAAATGTTGATATATGTTGCAATGTTTATAGGCCTTTGTCCTTCCTGTTAAATGATAATGCTATCAATTATTAGTAATTATCGATATTGGATTAGCTAGTTTAAGACGGAGAGAGACAAAAGAGCACTGTACTGTCAATTATTTATCTTCTGCCGCTATGGTGTCTCACGACTTGCCAAACCCGATCCTAGTGTATTTTTAGGATTGCAGAAATGTTTTGTTGAAATAGCTTTATATGTACACGTGATTTAAACTCCACAATCGAATTAACAGTACGTTACTAGGTTAACTGTTAGCACCATTTAGGAGCTGTAGACATATATATTCAACTAAGGGACGCCAGTCGTCAAGCGGCAAAGGTCGCCGACAGACAAACCTTTAGCATCTCAAAGCGTAAGTTTGTGTCAAACTTGGCTCATAACTTGAATCAATTTATCTTCATCAGGACGTCCAGATGTCTTGCAATAAATCGGTGGTTATTTTAAGGTATATGTCTACGTGCTTCATCAATAATTAATGCTGACACTATTGCCATAGTTGTGCTTAATTGTAGTGAACATGGAATCAAAGTATTCCCCACTGTTTAGTACTTGCTATGTTAGTCATTAGTATGAAAGATTAGTTACTGTAACATCAGAGCTAGATAAATCACTGCGCGGGACTATGTTGTGTATAAGATAAATTGTCGTCTTAGGCATCATACCTGACGGAAAGGAAACATTTCTGTATTTTTGCAATGAAACATATTCTACAAAATCAGTGATATAATTAATAAGTTATGTTGTACATACATTTCAAAAAAAGATTTAACCTAACAATTTAATAAAATAAAAATGAGTAATATGATAATATTTACAAGACACATGGCGGCAGTCGAAATATAATGTTTGCCATCTTAGATTTTGATGTGCCTAACTGTGTTCTGGTATTGCTTGCACATGTTGGTGCAAAACAGTCTCGTTTACATTTACAATGGTTCATACGCGAATTAAGCACATCAGAATATTATTTCAGCTTCATAACATGAATTACTAGAACTTAGAGTACTATATTACATAGAACCAAGCAAGTTATATTTAGATGGTGTATCAAGCACAGAAAATATATCAGCTGGATATATTATCTGGACATAAAAATAAGATCTTTGTTTTTAAAAATGAATAGAAACTACAGGTATTTTTTTAAATCTTGAATCGCCAGCGATAATTGTGCGTACAATACCTTGCGATAGTTTGTATAAATACTACCAAACCAGTAAGTGAGTGATAACTGAAACGTTTTAAATGTTTGCTAACTGTCATTACAGGTTACCATTTTGAGCCATTGCGATACTGACGACATTCGTTTGTGCAACTGAGTTTAACGATTTGATAGTGAAGATGTTTATCATATACAAATTATCAAAGACTGCATGGAGTAAACAAAGACAAAGGAAAATAGATGCGTGCTATTCAAATAAATATGGACATGTAAAAAATACAGATACGCATTCTTAACCGACAAAATAAAGAAACTATGTTAAAAGCAAAAGCTTTAAGCTTATTTTGTCAAGAAAAATCAGACACAACATCAATCAGTCATTAATAAGGTATACCGACTCAAGTCTTCATATGAAAAATAGAGGGAGAGAAATAAATATGGAACCAATTCGAAGTGAAACTAGTTCAACATCAGGAAGGGAGAATGAACATTATGAAATTGACCCAGGCAAGCGCTATGCTAAAAAAACATTTTTGTACCTGGTTTTAGGGCATATGTCTGAAATGGCAGGTATTCAGATATTTATTAAGGAAAGATTCAGCAAACACACCGATTTTGAAATAACAAAGGTCACGAAGCATCAAGAGGCAAAACAAGTTGTGATAAAGACAGTATTTTCAAGTCGTAGGAGGGCAAAATATGCTAAAAGATTGCTAAAACAGATTAATGCTCATGTAATGTGTTACATTTCCTATATAAATTCTTATGATATGATGATAGATAAAATCAAGAAGAGCATTTATAAACAAGCAGAAAACGCACTGGAAAAACACTCTATAAAGTTAATCGAAACTAAACAACAAATAGAGATAAGACAAACCAGTCCAGGATCTGCCAGAAGCCTTTCGTTAGATACCAATGACAAGAACATAAATGAAAAGAAGGTGCGTGAAGATTTGCTGCAACAGTTAAAACTGCAAAAGGAAAACTTTGAGAAGTACCTCCAGCCTATAAAGGTAAAATTGGAGAAGAATGAAGACTTTGATGCTGGTGTGCTTAATATCCGGAAGGACGTTTGGATTGAATGCCAAAGACTTAACAAAGCATTACCAATATACGCAAATCGAGAGAAAATTCTGACAACTGTAAGGTCCCACCAAGTGTTCGTCCTTCTTGGAGAGACAGGGTCGGGGAAGTCTACCCAATTAGTCCAGTATCTTCATCAGGCTGGATTTGCAAGTACGTATCTGCAATATGTTTGTTTTGTTGTGTTTTAATGCACCGCTCGAGAAACACTGCTCACACCGGCTACGTTTTGCTGAAAAGTAAGTTATCAGCTTTTGTTTGTATGCATCGATGTCGCCGTCATTGTAAAAATGCTCCTTGCGATTCAAATGTAATAAACATAAAAACATTCCTTACACTTTAACGTTAGAATAAAACTATAATAGTATACTATTTTACACTTCATCTGTCAAGCCCAATAATGACTTTTCCTTATTTGGTAAAGGCTGCTGTGGTAAAGTAGCAAAGAGATTGCGCTCCAGCAGCTTGGAATATTTAACTGTTCTAGACATGACAATTCTGACGCTTATTCGAATATCACTTCTTGGTTCATCCTCATATGTTTGCTCTTATACTTAACATCAGGCTAACAAAATGACATGTCGAAGCATCTCGAAAGTATGTAGATGCAATAAAAAAAGGTAAAGATCTATATCTAAACTGAAAATATAATGAGCAGTCTAACTTGGGCAAGAATCCTGAATACGACTTTATTAATGTATCCAGGTTAACAAAGCTCACGGCCCGTAACAGAGACTTTAGTAATTGTTCTTTTAAGATACTATCGATGCCTAGATCAAATACATGTAGCAATATATATATTAAAACCCATTTATATATAGTAATATATTTCTTTATGGTCTGTAAGAATACGAGTACATTACGTACAGACTAGAGGTAAAGGCTTGATTTTTTAAAGGATTTAGCAGGATTTTGGCATTAATAAAATAGAAAGAGGGGGTAAATAATAAACTGTCATTAGGCGCCTATCTGCCATTACGCACTTTACGCACGTGCGTAACATCCGTTCAAAACTTAAATCTAAAAGTTAAAAGAAACACTAAGTAAGTCAATGCCTAACCCGGGTTATATTTGATTTCAGTAGTTCTAATTTATATTTTGTCTGAAAGTTGTATTTTAGTCAATACCAAGCAAAACAACGTATTTTCTGTTTTTATTCTTCTCATTTTTGGGGCGAAAAAGGCCCAATGCACCTGAGCCAATGTAAGATTTTGTTTGCGGGGGTGGGGGCGGGGGTGTGGATTCTCCTGGACCCCATAGTAATTGTGCGTAACTTCAAAAACGTCCAGATAGGCGCCTGGTCAAAGATTTCTGCATAAAGACACAAAGGGACTTTCTTACTTAGAAACTGACGTAAAACGTAAACGTTCTATAATCCTGCGACCGAATAATTATTATATAACAGTGTTCACATAATTTACCAGGGATAACATAGCTGCTTATTCCTGCATATGTTGTCAAACGGTGCCAAACTTATAGCAGCTTGTTCTAAACTTTTTTAAGGACTTTTTTCCTTTTTTTGTATTTTCGATATTCCTTTGGTTCAAAATGTCTGATACCTCTTTAAAAGGGTGTGACAGTTTCGTTGTTTTAAATCAAATCATCATTATCATGCCATTGCCATAACTTTTATTACTTTTATTGAAAGCTTGGGGTTCATAAGCTTTTGATTTTAGCATATTACGAAAATGATGTTTCATAACATAAATGACTACAAGGGTATTATATTACAAAGAAGCAACACAAAGATTTCTTTCCACTGTTTATATTTGAGAAATCCCTCAGGAAGTGCGAGATTAGAGCTCTGTTAAGCAATTGATCCCATTGATGTCTAACCGTTCCAAAGCGGTAAATATTAGGTTTACTCAATTTTATGTCATAACTTTTTACTTGCATGTGAATAGGAATATATATGACAAAGTCCTATTAGCATTTCAACATATACAAAAATTTGTAAAGGCACAGGACCAAAGTATTGTTACGACCGTTGTCGCTATATAAGTTTTATTAATAAAATGGCACGTTTACTAAACGACGAAATGGTGTAACAGAAAGAACAAGCCGGCAACAAACTAGTACAATAATGTTTTATTTAAATAAACAATTAAATCTATGGCGTAATAAAACAATAACAAATAATTCAGCAAAATTTCAGAAAGCAAAATAAATGTTAGCTTACAGTTTTGCCCTTTAGGAGGTGTCCCTTTAACAGTCCAATTAATAATCCAACATCGAATAATTCTGAAGAGTTTTCGGTAGGATGTCCTCGTAGATAAGCACAGTTGAAATAAAAAGGTAGAAATCACGAATGTAATTAATATAATTCCAAATCCAGCACTAAAATATTTATATCACTGTAGAATATAGTAAGTCCACGTAAGTTCCAACAAAGAAAGATTTAATATGAAGCTGCAAGTATATCCAAACTATATGTCCAAACTTTTATCCAAACTTCTTTTAAATTGGCTAACACGCCCTTATATAGACCTAAAATATTACTAGAACGCAGAAGTCTCTATAGAATTCACGAAACCCAGAACATTCTCGAAACCCATTTAAAAATAAACAAATGAATTTTCTAGCATGATCCCTTCCCCTCCAGCAGCCACGCGAATGCTACGTCACTTATACTATAGCGGTGAACAACCCTTAACCTGACTAGCATAACCTTAAACGCTGGTGTACTATTGTACATAACAGTTTTCACATATAATCCAAATGTAAAATTAAGAATAAATCTGTGATTAGTCACTCAACAAAAAGAGCAAACCCGACAGTTACTACCTTGGAACAGTCAGTCGGCAATTTGGACCGACTGGGATGCTTAAACCGGTTTACAGAGCTCCAACCTCACGCATCCTAATGGTTTTCTAAAATGCAAGCAATGAAAAGTGATCCATTTCAATAAATGTCGTTTTGTTTGATAAGTTATGACGAAAGCAGAGACGCCATCGAAAAATAATGTCCACTTAAGAAAAGATATAGCTATTATGTCTTTATCTATTTTTCAAATTTAATATGTGCTGCAATACTCATAGGACCTTGTCATTTTCATGTCTTACTAGGTTTTAGTTTATGCGGAGAGGGCATTCAATTGATTTTCTGCTTAATACTTAATCGTTTCAAGGTCAATGATTATAAGAAAATAATTGTATGATTAATTCATGATTTATATATTTAGCTTAATTGGAAAGATAATTATTGAAATGAAAAATTTCTTTCATTGATATATATGGTTAAGCCCATAGTTACTGTTATTAAATACTTTTATTTCATTTCATCTTTAGTTTTATTTTCGATGTGATGATCAAGTTCGATATAGAAACCTAATGGAAAGGAAACATGCACCCAAGTCGGTCCATTTGCCGACTGACCGTTTTAAGGCAGTAACTGTTGGATTTGCAATTTTTGTCAAATGGCTCATAACAGATTTGTTCTGACTTTAACATCTGGCTTGCATGTGAATACCTTTTGTCCTGTGCCTTTTCAAATATTGGTATATGTTGCAATGCTCATAGGACTATGCATATATTATTATGCTATTGGTTTATTGTAAATCTGACCTCGGTCATGGTCCCTTTCACAAAAAGAAGTTTTGATTTTGTAAAAATACTTCGCTTCTTAGCCAAGCAATTGTCAACCAGGTTGCGCTGCTTGATGTTTCTCGATACTTAATAAGACTAATAAATGATAAGCATAATAAAATGTACTATGTACTTAAAAAACTGAAATCGTAACTATATTTTTCAGTCAATGGTTCGATAGCATGTACACAGCCTCGCAAGATTGCTGCCATCAGCCTAGCGACCCATGTAGCTAGAGAGATGGCTTCAAGTGTTGGCCAGGAGGTAGGGTATAAGGTTGGTATGCAGTCTAAAAAGAAATCGCTGACAAAGGTCCTCTATATGACAGACCATGTTCTCTTGAACGATTGCCTTCAAGATCCAAACTTCTCAGCTTACTCGTGTGTGATCATTGACGAAGCGCATGAAAGAAGCATACATACAGACCTACTATTAGGAATGCTGAAAAAATGTCTGTCATCTCGCAAAGACCTCAAGGTCATCATCACATCAGCGACAATAAATCCAGATGTTTTTGTCCAATATTTCGGTGGGCGAGAAGTATGCCCTGTACTTAAAGTATCTGGCCGAACATTTCCGGTTGATGTCTTTTGGGATCTTGACGATCCCTATGATGCCCCATTCCCCGAAGAATATGAAGACAAAGCAGTGAAGAAAGCTGTAGAAATTCATCGGAGTTCTCCTATCAAGGAAGGTGACATTCTTGTTTTCTTAACAAGTCCTGCGGAAACAGAAAAATGTAGTAGACGATTCGAACAGATTGCTGCTTCTGATGATTATGAATGCCTCCTTTTACATGGAAAACTTGATGCAACTGAACAGAAGAAGGTTTTTGAGAAAAGTCCAGGTCGAAGGAAAATTGTGTTTGCCACCAATAGTGCTGAAACTTATATTACGATTCCAGGCATCAAATTTGTAGTCGATACTGGTGTTATCAAGGAAATGTGGTATGATCAAAAGAAGAACATGAATTCCCTCGATATTAGACCTATTAGCCAAAGCTCAGCTGAACAACGCAAAGGGCGTGCCGGAAGAACTGCCTCTGGAATATGTTATAGACTGTACAGTGAGAACAATTTTGCAGCAATGGACAAAGGAAGTATGCCAGAAATTCTACGAGTTAATCTCGGAGAGTCAGTTTTAAAACTTTTGGAGCTAGGTGTTGACGTTAAGTCCTTCGATTTTGTAGAATCACCAGGCAACGATGCTTTGTCAGAGGCTTTTAAACTGCTCAATAACGTTAAAGCCATAAAAGACGGACACATTACAGAATTTGGGAAATGGCTGGCAAAGCTTCCAGTAGAACCACGACTTGGTCTTCTAATCAAATTGGGAATCGATGCCAATGTTCCTCTTGAAGCTGCAATTGTTGCTGCAAGCTCGAATCAAAGCTCCGTTTTCTACAGAGGAGGCTCTCAGGAGCAGAAGACTATCTCGGATTTGAACAAAATTCCATTTTCCCACAGCGGCGGTGACCTGTTGACCATCCTTGAGGTATACCGATCATGGGATAAATTGCCGGAGAAACAAAAGGCACCATGGTGTTTTCTGAATAGCATTAATTCTAAGGCCATAAATGGAATTAGAGAAACTGTTAAGGAAACACTGTCGACATTGGACAGAATGCATGGAATAAAGATTAAGTACCAACTGAAACCTAAAGAGCATGCGGACGGGATTATCCAGAAAGTCATATTCCAATGCATGAACTCAAATCTCAGTATGTTTCTTGGACATGAAAGTGCTGGTTACTGGGTCGTGGACCGTGGTCTTCACGTCAAGATCCATCCTTCATCATCACTATTTAGCCTTGCATTGCAGCCAAAATGGGTCGTTTACAGTCAGCTTGTTAGAACTTCACAGGACTTCATAACAATCGTGACGCCAATTTCTGAGGAAGATGTAAAAGAAGCAAAAGATAACAAAAAGATCGTCCTGGAAATGAGTTGGTTGGATAAGCTGCAGTTAAAACTAGCGTGTAAGAAACTCGTCGGCAAACATGTTTTATGGAAATTTGTAGGGCCTCAGCACAAAAATAGGCGACTGGTTGAAGAAGATATTAGCCAGAATTGCGACAACTCACTAGTAGTAATTGAGGCTGACGAAATACGAAGTGAAATATCTGTGTATTGTAGAGAAGCCTATCAGCAAACTGCAGCCAAGATCGTGCTTGCAAAAATTGCTGAAGCTGGAAAAGATCTTCTGAACGAAACATTGGAAGATTGCATTGGCAACTCAGGTTGTGATGTGCAGGTTGTTCTAAGCTCTGGTGGCATGGTTGTTGATGTCCTTATGCCGAATGAATACAGAAAGTGCAACATTCTAGGGAAGGTACCTTTCAAAAGTAAGTTAACAGAAGATATCGTAAAAAATGCAGTTAGCAAATTCGGTATCATTGAAGAGTTATGGAAATCAAATAATCTTGTCAAAGGTGATTTCCTGTGGGGTAAAGTCACGTTTGTCAGTTATAAAGATGCAAAACGTGCTGTGACTGAAATCAACGATGATGTGACTGCTTCTTTCACATTGGAACCTATCATATCACCTACCTTCGGGACAAGAAATCGAGGAAGTTTTAAGTTAAGACTTCACTGGTGCAGACGCAAGAACAAGGGTCTTTGTTTTGTAAGATTAAAAAATCATGAAGATCATGCTCCCCTCCTTGGAATATCAGTAAACATTAATGGTGTATTAGGTTC
This sequence comes from Sinonovacula constricta, assembly GCA_007844125.1. NCBI lineage: Eukaryota > Metazoa > Mollusca > Bivalvia > Cardiida > Solecurtidae > Sinonovacula > Sinonovacula constricta. The sequence goes on from CM017556.1 coordinate 660,046, forward strand.
TGCAAAAAATCCAATGTACAACAAAGACAAATTTCATCTTCTTATTGAACCTTTGAATCCGGAAGTGAAGGAAGAAGAAGTGAAACAAGCATTAGCGAATTTACTTGGTGTGAACTTACAAATAAACTCAACCCGCTTTGAAGTCAGCATTCCGCGGAAAGATGCATTGTACATGCCTCAAGATAAAAATGTTGTACAACAAACACTTTCCTCGAAACTGTTGCAGTATTGTGAAAGTGGTTCGTTTGAAATATTTTTAAGAGACTACAAGGATCAAACGGCATTTTGTTCAGCAGACGCTACATTTTCTGATTTAAACGAATGTGAAAAGGCAGCGAATGGTTTGATTCAAAATGGCGATGTTATTTTTGATAGCCAGATTCATGTTGAGAAAGTTCCCCTCTGCACAATCTTCTTACCAAAATACGTCTATGCAGTTTCGAAGAGGGACATAGATAAATTTCTTTCAATATGGGAGCAAAAGGAATCGACAACATCAGTGTCTCTGAGGACATTAAAAACGGAACATTTTTCCATAGATATCAAAGCTTCTTCCATTGAAAGATTGGCACACGTAAAATTGGCAGTTGATAAACTGATTGCTGGGAAGACCATTGACTGTTCTGTTTTAGAAAATGGTCAATGGATCTTTACAGAATCAGCAAGCAGGAAACTCAAAACCATAAGTAAACATACAAACACAATTGTTGTAGCTGACGAAAGGCAGAATAAAGTGACTGTTCAAGGTTTAACTGAAAATGTGGATGATGCCGCAACACAAATACTAATTTACATGAAATCTTTTGCTCGAGTGATGGTAAAGCATTTTCCTTTGAAGGGTGAAGGCAGTCCCACTGGATTCATGAAAAAGTTGTTGGTGAAATACGGAATTTCGCTTCAGAAATTAAGAGAACAATACAATCTTGTTGATGTTAATCTTAACTTAAAGCTGCATGAGCTGACATTGATCGGAGATGAAGATTCGTTGACGAGGGCAACTGACGACATCGAGAATGAAAGGAAAGAAATAATTGAGAAGGCTAGAGAGAGCGTTTCAGAGTACGACCTCCCAGAATGTCCAGTTTGCATGAGTCCTGTTGTATTGGGAGACATGTTCATACTAGGGCAATGCGGACATGCATACTGTAACGCATGTTTAACATCCCTGCTTCTCAGTTCTGTAACAAGTAAGAAGTTTCCAATTCTCTGTTGCAGTGATGGTTGCGGAGAGCCGCTTTTAATACGGGATCTTATACTTCAATTCAAAATAGGATCTGTCTCTAGACGCGAACTAGTAGGTGCTTCTCTCGACTGTTTTATGAGCAAGAACAAGAATGACTTTTCGCACTGCATTACACCCGACTGTCAAATGGTATACCGTGTGACAAGTTCGGGAGAAAGGTTCAACTGCAGACTTTGCATGACTTCAATTTGTACTAGATGTCGGGTTCGCTATCATGACGGCTTCTCGTGCTCGGCCTATCAATTGGTTTCAAAAGATGACTCACTGGCAGCTTGGTTTAAGGAGAAGCCAGATGAGCGTAAACTATGTCCTAACTGTAATGTAGGGATAGAAAAACGAGAAGGTTGCGATCACATGCAATGCACACAATGTAGTGTACACATTTGCTGGAAATGTTTAAAGTATTTTGATAACTCACAGATGTGTTATCGACATTTAGCTGAGGAACATGGTTCATTTGTTTGAAGAAACGAAATCCTTCTCTTGTGTTAAACAACAAGTATATTGACACTTAAGTGCAAGGATACGTTTAAAAATTGCATGGTGTGTTAAAATATGTTAACAGTTTCTTGTCACAACCAGATGATCAGCTAACAGTCATCGGTATATATATATCAGACCCACGGATCAATTGTTAAGAGCCATGTTTCTTTCCCATTTTAACTTACATCTTAAACACGTATCATTAAAGAAATCTCTTTGTCATTGCTTGTGTGAATATAATTCAGAAAAAAGGGAATTTGAAAACATTTTTTTTTTAAACTTGAACCTAAGATGTTTTATCACTGGAATTTAAAGAAAGATTTCCAACAACAATCATATCAATCATATATTAGCGTAATGTGTTTTACATATTAATGTTGAGGTCTGATTGTCTTGCATTCACAACGTTTGTCAATTTGGTCATCTGGCTATGAAAAGCCGAATTATGTCTATTTATAACGTAAATCATATTTTATTATGTATACTTATAATGCAGCAATACTAGTTAATTTGATAATGTCCATGCTTTAAATCGTTTTAAACTCTAAACTGTTTGTACATATGAATTTATTTATACTCCTATAAGGAATAGCAATAAGTCGACGTTTTCTCCTGTCTGTGTCCCATCAGTCTGGCCACTGTCTGCCTGTGTGACTTGCTGATATTGACACCATCCAAAAAAACATATACGCTAATTTTAGATATTTTCCATTGATTTATTTGTCTTGTTTGGGAAACAAAATTGGTTGGATGCCCTTCCAACGGTTATCTGCAGTGGGTACAAGTGCAGTGCAGAATACAAATAACTACACATGGTATTTTATTGCATTTTCCTTAGTTTATTTTTATCTTACCAAGAAATACTACGTGTTTTAGTTATTACGCGTTTTGCTTTTCGAATGACATATTTTTGTGTTTAAAATTAATTCGGTGAGAATAAACCGATGGTGTTTGTTCCATATTAAATATTTGCGCCTTGTGATATTAAATATTGTTACAGTGTTTAAACCTTGAATAAATATTTATAAATGTAACTCCCAAAGGCGTCCCAATCATAAGTTATGTTCACCGCGTATTTATTATGTTCGTCCTCGTTTCATATTAATAATGTTTTATATAGCTATGAAATTATGATATAACTTGAAATTAAATTTTAATTAACTGGGTATTTCCTTTCAGCGTGCTATATAAATGAGATCTAGACTTTGGACTTATTGTTTTCAATTTCTGTTAATGTGAGCTATAAAAGTAATCTAGGGCATGTTTTCTCTGATCATAATCTACACGTATAACTGAAAAATTGTATGTACTGGTTCTCTGTTGCATATTGTAAGCGGTTAACCTTTAAAGCTGATGTATATTAGCATAATGTGTTTATTTACAATTTGTGTTTTATCAACAGATTATTGTGTTTGTTTGATCCCATAAAATTCAGTATAAGTATGTTTATCGATTTAAGCTTACTATTAAGATTAGAGACTATTTCCTTCTAGTCTTGTAGGTGTTTTATATTCTGCGCCAGATTTAAATAAAAATATATATACCAGCTTATTAACTTGACCTTTAATTTGATGTTGTCGTTGTTGTATTTTTTGTAAATCTAAGCTCATTTAAAGAAATTTATTATGTATAAAATGTGAAATTATGTGCCTTGTCTGCTTTTCTATAAGCATATATAGATGGTTGTTTGGTTGTGTTTTCATTTGTGTTAACTGTTTAACATTTTAGCGCCAAAGATTATAAAATATGTTAGACAGATAGTTTTACATGTAAAGTTGGTTGGTTGAGTAAAGATATAATTTGCAAATTAATTACTGTGTAAATAATAGTAAGCAAACTTTACCTGGCACATTGAGTTCATACAATGACTTTTTCATTTTAGCTTGAGATTTATGTCGTTAAATTTAAAATTTGTTCTCATCGCATTGCAGTTCCAATATGTCAACGTTGTATATTATAGACATAATCTGGCCATCACATTTAATTAGCCTTTAATTGCTGTAATGTGTGAGTTTTTATATCAGGTAAAGTTGATATTGTTTTGCCTAAATTTGTAATAATATCTCTTCTTTGTTTATTTGTGTGGTTGTTTTTCAGACGAAAAAAAATGTATTCGTCGATGTCAATTGCTTATATTTAGCATTTTGATATGATTTGCGAAAAGGTTTATTGTGTTGATAAAGAACATACGTTTATATCAGTCAATGGATGAAACATTGTCATGATTATAGTTTTATCTCCTTATGCTGAGTATCCAGAACGATTAAAATGAAAGGCATAGATCCGGACTTTTAACTTAAAAAGTAATTATATGGTTATAAGGATTTCATTCGGGTTTATTATACTGCACATTGTAAGCTGTGTACTTAAGTTTTATGATTAATCATAGCATTATGTGTTCTATGTTGATGTTTTGATAGTAAACGTTGTATTATTCTTAAAAAATATGTATACATGATTTTAGTATATTTTGCACAGTTCATAAATAATTATGTTTACTGCTATTACCACTGCGAAAATAACGCATGCATACATGTACGATTATGCGTCGGTAGAAAATCTTTTTTAAATTAAGTCCGAAAATGTGTTAGAATTGTACAGTGGTTGCTTAATTTAAAGCCTGTCATTTGTTACTGCGAAAAAATGGTATTTCTGCAATTATAAGCATATTTAACAAGGTAGTTGATGAAATAGTATGATGACACAATACGTGGAAGGTCGTTTGGATAATAGGAACAAAAACAAATGAAAAAACACTTAATATTCACATGTGAGTCGTGCAGGTAAGGGCAATGATTGATATAAATATGTCTCTGATATTGTCTCTATGTTTTTGTAATTTTTACATTTACTCCGTGTGCCCTTGTCTTGTGTTAGTTCAATTTTTAATATTTGTGGTATTTTGTTTTATTTTCTTATTGCTTATTTTGGTTGTCCGCTATCGTTACAAGCATGTGCGAAATAAACGTGGTCTGTTCGTCTGTGTAAGTCGAGAAAATTGTTGTGAATCTGCTTTAGATAATATACTAATTGGAAATATGTAAATGGAATGTAAAAAGCAAACATTTAAGATAAAGTAAAGAAGTTAAAAATTCATATTTAATAAATGCACTTAAAAGGCATGTTAGATAGTTACCGTGCGTGCTAAACATACATTTGTATATTTGTTGTCGGTTTTTTATATGTTTATTGGTGTTTTATAATATATCATAAATTTGCATTGTTTTAGGTTTTAGTCATAATAAAAGTTCGACTGTTCAGGCTTATGATCCTTTTTAAAACCTTCATTTAATAAACCTAATGTGCTGATGATTAATGCAGTAGACGATTAAACCATATAGGAGCAACAAACGTGGCCAATTTGAAAAGTAGACAAGTATGCGGTACACCGTGATAAATAAGGATTTCTGTAAGATTAGTCCAAAATCTTGTTAGAAATTGACATCAGGTATACGTTTTATTTAAAATATTTTAGCTGCTCTTATGATTGAATATGGTAACATAATTGCTTATATTATTAGTGACTAGTTGTCGATTTAAAATCGCCACTTTACATGTTCTATGGTTATTATGTTCATTTGTATTGTTAGTAATGTTTTTGACATATGATCACTGTAATCGCATTTCCTTTAAAATGATAATCATAGCGTTTAAATAACAATGACTAAAGAGTATAAGGATTTCTTATTGGTTAAATACTAAAATAATTATTATTATGTTAATTATATTTGTTTTATATGAATTAATGTTTTATAGTTATGTTAATTATTATAATAATTATACTGGTTATTATTCTGTTATAGATATTTACCATATATAACATTTTATGACCGTTATTATTTTCGGAAAGCAAGCTTAAAAAAATATTTAGTCGAAAAAGTACTTACCTGTTGTTGTTGTTTTTAAATCCATCTTCACAGTTCCCAGCATTATAAATTCACATGACAAACTAAGGCGCTACAGCGTTATATAATGTCATTCTAATGCTGCAAGTGACATATACTTGATACAATAAACTAAATTGATATATTACAAAATAATTGCAAAATATTTGCAAAATATTTGCAAACATTCTGAAATTGTAATATCAAACCGTCAAATGTTTTCATCGCCTGTGTGCGTGCACATTTCTAATGTTGGACTTGGAAATCCAAATATTATGTTTTTTATCAGCATCCTCATAGATAAAGTGATATTTGGTGATTATAACAAATGCTACGTGATAAAATAAAATTTTAATCAATTCCATCTCAACCAGTGTGTTATAAATGTAAGAAATACGGTCGGAACATTTTATCTGTTACAGTTTTCTTTATATTGAAAACTGTCTGCCTGAAGTCAAGTTCTACATTAGCTAAAACTATACACCCTTAGCATCATTATAAACACAAAGTCACACTTGTCAGATTACTTACAAATTGCCAAACAGACAATTTTATACTTTTATATCTTTATTTTTTAATCACAGAAACGAATAACAGTACCGTTGTAATGATGGAAAATAGTTAATTACATAAATTGAAACAATAAACTATTAATTTGCAAGGGCACGATTTACATAGTTCTACCCAATACTTTTATCAACAATTTGGTTTGACATGGAGTAAATTTAATGATTAAAGAAGTAAAGAAAAACAACTGTGTAAAATAATCCGTAAAAATTAGAAGATTTCTCTCCTACCAAAAACACAGCGATAAATTCTAAAATATACGTTCCTTGTGCTTTTATTGTAGTTATTCATTTTATTAAACTAATACTTTTAATATTTTTTACAACGGATGAAGAAATTGTAAATGAAAAAGAAGATAAACTAATACGAAAACAAAGTCCTATGAGTGATGCAAAATTTATTAAAATTTTAAAAGTCGCAGTACAAAGGCATCCACATGCCAATCAGTTATCAATGTTACAACAAAACATGACGAGACAATAAAAAATAGCAAACCCAACAGTTACCGCCTTGAAATGGTCAGTCAACAAATGTGCCGACTGGGGTGCTTAAATCGATTGTTAAAGAGCTCTAATCTGACTTCCGGAGAGGTTTTTCAGATGCAATCTGTAAAGAAAACACAGATCCTTTTCAAAGAAAAATTGCACGTGATGACGTCTTTAATAAGAAAATAGTGCCGTTATTAACAACATGTCCATATCGTATGTCGGTGATGAGATAAATCTAGTTTCTATTACAAGCTCACAGAATTCTCGATTGAATTTTGATAAAGAAATTAAACATTTAAATGACTAGAGAAGAAGTGTATTCGTTCCTAGCAATCTAAGTTGTTGTTTTTTATACTATACGATTTACTAAATGCTCCTAACTAGTGCCCAAACCACCTTTAAATGTATGTGAAAATGTATTGTAGTAATATAGATAAACCTGTCAATGTTTAGAGATATCTATCATAGTGCTACAAGACTTGCATTAAACTTATAGCAGCCATCCGTGGTGTCATATGATTTACTCAATACTCATTTAAACTTGCTCTCCAATATTGTTGCTCTTAAAGTTATTTATGCTCTCTTTCTTTCGATAAATGATAAATTTTAATAAAAAATGAAATTATTACACTTAACTTTACTTGAAATAATTGCTGAGCTTCGTCCCCGTTCAGTTACTCCATCTGTTAGTTATCAGGCATCGCCAGTAATCCACCTGCACTCTTATCGCTTTGATTCATGGCAACTGTGCGATAATCGGCTGACGAAAGCTCGTTTTCGTAACTGTTCATCTGACACTATTGGCCCAATGCAAGCGAGCCTGACATCAGATAGAAGCATTCAATTACATGTACAGAAAATGACAAAATAACAACACGATCATGCAACGTCTCTTGTTTATACATTTCCAACAAATAGGTGTTTTGTGCCAGCGGGTGATAATTTTAGCGTCAAAGGTTACTTACATTTGTCAAATATGGGTAACCTGATGAATTATCACAAAGGTGTGCCACACCATAGTATCTAAGACTACAAAACATAAATCTTCACTGAGACATTTTCTTTGTCCAGTTGGAAACGGAGCAAGTACTTAACAAAAAGTTTATTGCAGTTCATACCCATATAAGGTCGTCTTCTTTTTTCTAAATTATGAAAATAATCTAAATGAGTGAAAGTCTGTTCTTCACCAATTGAATGGGATATTTTCTGATTGATATAGTTTGATATCCTTGTGTTTGTATCTATAATTAAAAAGTAAGAAACCTGTTTGATAGGTGTTGTATTTTTCAATTATGACAACAATGCTGGTGTTTGTTACTGAAATCAGTATTAAACTTGGTATCCGACAATTTGTTTTCTTTCATGCAATCAAACAAATTATTGTTATGTTAAGAGAAGATCCCATAGAATGCTCTTAATTGGTGCCCGACATCCTTGTGAAAATTTATGTAAATATAAAAACAAATTGTTATTACAAAAGTATATTTCCTATCCGAGCCCAGTTAGCTATTTTTAAGGCAAAAAAATCACGCGATCACTTAATCTGGTAAGTTGAAACTGAAATGACGGAACTTCCGATTATCCTGTTTATTTTGTGGGTGTTTCTGGTAAATTGAAACTAAAATGGCGAAACTGCAGGTTATCCTGTTCATTTTGTGGGAGTTTCTGGTAAATTGAAACTGAAATGGCGAAACTGCAGGTTATCATGTTTATTTTGTGGGTGTTTCTGGTAAATTGAAACTGAAATGGCGAAACTGCAGGTTATCCTGTTTAATTTGGGGGGGGGGGGGGTTCTGGTAAATTGAAACTGAATTGGCGAAACTGCTGTGTTTCCTGTTTATTTTGTGGTTGTTTCTGGTAAGTTGAAACTGAAATGACGAAACTGCAGGTTATCCTGTTTATTTTGTGGGTGTTTCTGGTAAATTGAAACTGAAATGTCGAAACTGCAGGTACACAACATGTGTGTGATGCTACTCATAGAAATGGAAACATATTAGACCTAGTGCTCACAAAGTCAGATGACAAACTGGTGACAGCAACAGCATCAGCTAATCATGGTTTTCCTGACCACTACCCAGTTTTTAGTCATCTGTCTCTTCAAAAGCCTTGTCTCCCAAAACAGGAAGTCACTAACAGGAAGCTGAAATCCATTACGTCACAAGCACTAATGGGGGCATTAAGAGAGTCTTCTCTCTCATCAGTTGACATTACTACCTTGTCACTAGATGCCCTGACTGACTTGTATCACACCGAGCTTCAAAGTGTACTCGATGACCTTGCCCCACTGAAAACACGCACCATCACAGTCAGGCCTGAGGCAAAATGGTATGATGACTCCATCAGGCATGCCAAGCAAAAGCGGCGTCAGGCAGAACAAGCATGGAGGAAGTCCGGACTCACAGTGCATAAAGAGGTATTCATTAAGCTCAGGCAGAGGGTCAATGACCTTATCTATGAGGCTAAAACAAACCACTTTAAAGGTCTCCTAGAAGAGCACAAAGCTGACACCAAGCAGCTCTTTCGCGTCACAAATAACATCCTCGGTAGAAACTCAGTGTCTCCACTGCCATCAGGAACAGACTCTGACATTGCTGATATGTTTAGTGAGTTCTTTATTGAGGAAATGCTCAGGATACGAGACTCTATTCCATCTGATAATGTCACTATTCACATTCCACCTCCTGTTGTTGAGTCCATACTTGCTGAGTTTCAGTCTGTCACAGAAAATGAAGTGATCAAGCTCATCAAGTCCTGCGCCAATAAGCATTGTGATTTGGACCCAATGCCTACTTCACTGGTAAAGCTGGCCCTCCCACAGCTCAGTCCTCTCGTCACATCCATAATGAACACTTCAATCAAGACAGGGGTATTTCTGTCCAGCTACAAGCAAGCCTTGGTCGCACCACTCCTCAAGAAGCCCAAACTCGACCCAGAGCTCTGCAAAAACTACAGGCCGGTCTCAAATCTTGGCTTCCTGTCTAAGATATTGGAGAAGGTAGTCGCAGCACAACTAGACCAACACCTCACCCGCAACGGCCTACATGAGCCTTACCAGAGTGCCTACAGAGCTGGACATAGTACTGAGACAACCATGCTCAGATTGTACAACGATGTAGTGATAGCACTTGGGGAAAAGAAAGTTGTACTCCTCGTCATTCTTGATCTGTCGGCAGCGTTCGACACGGTGAATTACAAGTGTCTGCTGTCTATTCTACATGAACTAGGAGTTAGAGGTACTGTTCTTCAGTGGTTCGAGAGCTATCTCCATCATCGCCAGCAAAAGATAAACATAAAAGGCACCCGCTCTGACTCCAAGGAACTGAGCTGTGGTGTCCCACAAGGTTCGGTCCTCGGGCCGATCCTCTTTAACATCTATACATCATCACTGGGACGCCTTTTACGTCAACAGTTGCCACTCTATCAGTTTTACGCTGACGATTCTGAGCTCTATCTGTGTGTAAAACCAAGTCAGCTTGCTATGGCTACTACACAGATTGAGGATTGTGTTGGACTGATACATCTCCATGGTGATGGACCAGCTTATCTACAAGACCTCATCGCCCCACATGTACCAGCTCGCAACCTACGCTCTGTTGATCAACATCTAGTCAACATACCCTTTACCTCATCCAGCTTGGTGCAATCACGAGCTTTCAGTGTGGCAGGCCCACGACTGTGGAACTCTTTACCATGTGCAATTAGATCTGCTACCAGCATTGTACTTTTTAAGAAACATTTAAAGACTCATTTATTCATAGAGGCATATGCCAAGTGATAAAGAACTGCATATTATAAGTGGTGCTTACCATTCTACGTGAACTATATATTGAACTTTCCTAGTCATAATGTTGCTTTTAATCCTATATGTCAATTTTAATTAAATAACATTTTATTTAATCAGTAACTACTTTTATTGTATAAAGCGTTTGGAGCTAATTGTAAGGAACTTACGCTATATAAAATAAACTTTATTCAAAATATGCAAAAGTGGCGTAGATTATTTTTTCAGAGAAATATAAAGTTGTAAAACGGTCGCTTTGACGTATGCGCATTTATTACGATATGTCTTCCAAAATACATTATACACGTCATTATTTTGACAGGTATGAAACGCACGAACATGACATTCATTAGTATTCTAATGCCAAAGAAATATTAGAATGAAAGAAAAAAGCAATAGACAATAGACAAGATTGTATTTATGTCATTTAAGACTAAAGTAAGGGTATTTACCCTAACATTACAGATAAACAGATTACCTAACTTTAAAAGCATCTGATGTCAAGATTTTCAGAAAATGATATGATGTCATGGTTTTCAGAAAATGTAAATTGAAATTTGACCTGCTTTCACGTGTAAATGTGCAGGATAAAGCCTTGCCGGATAAACTTAGTGATATCCAGTCAGGTCACGTGACCAAACCACGCGTATGAATACATCCAAAAAAAACAAAATTTCCAGTGAAGCCTTCATTACATGGTGTGACAAACAAAGCAGTACTGAATTATCACGAAGGCTTTATTAGATGTTGGATCCGACAAAATACAACTATTAGTAATTATTGAAGAACAAACAAAATAACAAAGAAGTTTGGAGTCTCGGCACATCAAACAAACAAAACGTTTATTAAAACTTGCACCAAAATATTATTGATTGTGCAGGACATCAATAAACAGCATTGTGCGAGATCTGTTCCGGTAACAATGATTTATTATGATGTTTAATGAAAATATGTTTGGTCCAAACTGTCTGATACCACCTTTAAGTACTATTGCTATACATAGTGCTTCCTACAGCTGCAGGTCACTTAATTATAATTACTCCCAACTTAGCAACATATCTTCCCTTTGCTCTTTTTTGCAACTTGATAAAAAATTCTTTAAACTGGGTTATTGCTAAATACAGAGTAGGGAACAAAATCCTTCGATAACACAATTATTCATACTCATTTTAGCAAAGGCAGACAAACACCCTCCCGTTAGGTTTCCAATGCAGATAAATCCTCTCTAGTAAATTATCCACGTTTTGCAAGAATGTTTATTTGGTTTGCACATTTAAGTCTCGTAAATGCATTGATTATATAGCATCGGATTTTTTCTGATAAAATTCCAACTTTAGGATATAATTCACGATAATTCATTTACGGGAGTGATTTTGTCCGCCTATGCTAAAATGAACCCAGGGCCTTTTGTCCGGGGGGGGGGGATATTTTGTCCTACAACTGACAGAACTATCCTCTGTTTGTGTTTTTATTTTGCTTGGATAAAACTCAAAATTTGCATTTTTGCTCTATTTTTTGTCAGAATCAGTCTCAAAGCTGTGACCTCCATATATTTTCTCTTCGGAAACAAAGAATACATTATCAATGGACACGCCTCCACACACACAAACACACAGACACACACACATACAAGAAAACTATCCTGGATCAGCCCCTATGTTGAATGCTGGTATTTGTGTGTGTCTTCATAATGTGGTAAGGTTAGTTAAATGCATTTCTATAAAAGTATATAGATCCAGGAAAGATTCGCTTTTACAAAAGACATGACGTGCACAAGTCCATCTCTGAGCACGTGAACATGTCTATCTTAATTTTGGAAAGACCTGTCTACGTGCGCAGAAAGACCTACGTATGTGATTCTCTATCTAAGTGAGCTGTCCCAAGATATATAGACCTTAATCCAACAAAGAAGTAGGTGGTATGGTAACTGATGAATGGAAACATTTATTAAGGCAAACAGAAGATGCACGGAATGGAATTCTATGCGCAATTCTGAACAGAACTATGGCCAGGAACATCATCAAATGTAATCCCGAGGTTATATTATTTTGAGATAGTTTTTAATGTATATCTTTATAGTTTTATTCTAAAGAACATTCTAACGATCTAACGTATGAGGAATGTTTACTTTTTAAGATAACTTTTTGGGGGTTTTCTAATATGGCAGCATCCATGAATGTTTGTAAATATGCAAAGAGAGCAATTGTTTGCGTTTAACACTCGAAAAGGGCAATTTGTCGAAAATTTAAAAAAGAAACAACATTGTTTTGATTATACAGGATACGGAACACCACATATCGTCTTCAAATAGATAAGACAATGATGAAAACTCATATTAAATATTTCATGATTTACGTTGTATTGCCAATTTATACTATACTAATACTTATGGATGCTTTACTAAATCGTCTAACTTAAAAAAGGCCGTACCTGTGAAACGTGATCATTCTAAAATACCTAAAGGTTTATTGTGGTGACATGTATTAGAAAATGAAAACATTGTTGGATATCACCTTTACATGGAGCCTGAGGACTGATAAGCTACGGATTTGGACATAACCAGTTTTTACACAACTGAACATGGATGCCATGTTAGTATTCTATGAACAAGTAGAAAGATCCTCACAATTAGAAAAGGTTCTAATTTGTTTACTTGTAATTAAATCTCGTGTCGTGGATGAAACTTTTCATATATACGGAAAATAAATACTTCCCTCTTCCTTCTTCAAGTTAAATTCAAGTTTCGGTTACATTATTACCAAATACACATGTAAACTTCCCTTTTGATGTAACTCCCTGTTATATTTAAAGCAAGTTTTGGTTTGTTTTTGGTTTATCAAATTTAACAGAGAGTGAAATATTTCCATATTTTGCTCGTGAGTAATTAAAGATAAAATATTGTATGTCATAGTTCCTATCTTGTCTAGTCACAGTTTGCTGATTTATTTATTGACTTGATCCAATTTTGATTTTATGGCAAATTTATTTCATTGATGCTGTCAACAATTTAGTTCTTTTTATATAACACATGACACACGTGCTTATTGCCAGCTTGTCCTCATTTCCCCCAGCTACGTGCGACACGTGACCGTGTCAAGGTGGGAACGGGGAGGGGAAGAAGTGGCTGTGTACTGTGATAGAATATACAGAATCATGGAGTGTGAAACAAAATTTAGCACAGACGTACATTTGATAATATTTTTTTTCAAAATTATGTGCTTTAAATACGGTTAACATGAGAGCAAAGTGATATCCGGTTATCCGGTTGACCGCTGTAATCCCTAATTTAAATAGTAATGAAGTATTTCGAAGTATTTCTAAACCTATCAACATCCGCTATTACTTTACTGTCAATATATTGAACAGTGCTTGATCAGTGGATTAATAGTACGATTCACGGCAAATGTCCGGCCTTAAATAATTTAAAGAGGGAGAGAGAGAGAGAGAGAGAGAGAGAGAGAGAGAGAGAGAGAGAGAGAGAGAGAGAGAGAGAGGTGGATTGGGCATGTGTGTAAATACCATGCCCAAACCGGTTGTGTATATTATGGTCCGTACCGATGAGGTAAATTGGGGACATGCAGCGATATCCTCGAATTTCACATGTTATCTTTCAATGCCTGTAGGCACGGATTTAAGCAATAGTACAGCCGGTGACGTCCCCGGTTTGATGGGTGTCCCCGGTTGGCAGGTGTGTATTCATACAACTGTCCCCGTTTGACACCAAATACATACGCACACACACAGGCACACACACATGCGCGCACGCACATACACACACGCACACACACGCACGCACGCACGCGCGCACACACACACACACAATCTCCTTATTATAAAACAACACGATTCTTGTACACAATAAATCTACTGTGTATCTTGATAGGATGCAAGGTGGCAAACAATCGCATCACCTCGACTAATAACGTCTACATCGTTAGTGGGGCAGTGGATAGCGAATGCACACAGCGGATGTTGTACACGTGCCAGATGGCCTCAGGGGTGGGTGGGTCCGAGTAGCCTTAATTACTGCTCGGGCGGATAAACATTTGACAGACTGAGAGTATGAGATACCCGTGATTATCACTACACGGTCTACAAAATTGTGTGATCATGCCATTGCTCAATGAACATGGTCGAGAAAAAATGTGTGTGTGTGGGGGGGGGGGGCATGGCCCACTCGGCCCCGCGGTAAATCCGGGCCTGAAATATATTCAAAGAATATATATTGACAAATAATCAAAAACATAAAAACAACTACATTACAGAACTTTCAATAATTTGATAAGAGTTTTGTAAAATAAAGGGAAATTACTAGATGTATGCAGCAGTGGGTAATACGGGGAAAGCCAAGCGGGCTTTGGCCGCCTATAGGTAATGCGTATGGAGCGTGTGGGTAATGGGATATGTTCAATTTCAAAAATGAAAATATATACCCGTCCGACCAAAATTAAAGTTCCCCCTGTATGGCGCCATCTTGAATTTCGGTGTAACCATACAAATTACCATCGAGTGAGGATCACAATAGCAATAGTCTTGATGCAAGAAGTGTTTTGGAGCATAATTTCTTCACAGAAAAGTTAACGAGTTAAAACAACACTGTGTAATAAAAATTTTTTTTTTAAATTAAGTGGAAAGGAATCACATACGATGATTATAAAAGCAGAAATACAAAAGTTAGAATTAAAGTTTAGCAGCTATTTTCTTTGAAGTGTTGAAAGTGTAAAGAGCGGTTCTGAGCGGGCCAGGTACGAAGAAATACAATTATCACGGCTCTATATTTTTTCTCTGTTTGAAGACCAACTCTATAAAATTAGACAGTCAAATGATGAAATATTGATTTTATAGAATGATATCAATAAATGTCATATAAAAACAAACAAAAACTTCAGTTTATGTTACGTTGAATACGAATCAATTTAAGTACGAATTTAGTGGTTAAATTCCAACTGGTTCCCCAGTTTTTTGTACGAATGGACGCATTTTGTTTTACACTGGGAAACCAGGCAAGTTCATTGACCAATCGGTAATTTCCGTATGCTGCGTCGTCTGCAGCTAGCGTAAAGCGATAATCCAGTTTGGACTTAATTTCATTTAGTAATCACTTATGTAATTACTTAACGATCTAATTTCCAAAGTCGAAAATATTATTATGTAGGCCAGAATGGCAATCGGAACTCCTCGGGTAATTCCCTTCGAGACAATAATCCTGAACTATCTGAGGTGTTTCGATTGCCAGAGAGACGCTTCAATCGGAACACCTCGGGTAAATCCGTCCTCGAGACAATCATGATTCGTGAATTATCCGAGGTGGTGCGATTGGAGACGCTCATGACCAATCGGAATACCTCGGATAATTCTCGAGGACGGTATTAACCGAGGAGTTCCGATCGGCTCATGACAAGCGTTTATAACCTCCGATTTGCACTTTCGTCTGCAAGCGAGATAACCGCAATAGGGTGATATTGGTATTACGGCGGAGGTTACAAGCCTTTGCATTACAAGCAGGGGAACTAAGGTTATTACGGCCAATTATTATTGCGCTCCTTTTTTATTTGGTTAAAAATCTGTTAACATTTTTAAAGCAATCTTTGCCATTTTATGTGGAAAAAATAAGTCCTGTAGAATTTTCAGCAAACTTAACCTGTTTTGCTGTTGTTTCTTTCATAAAAAATAGAAATGGATGATATATATTTTGACAAACAGTTCACTTTGGTGTGTTTCATTCCTTAATTCAATTAATTATGCCAAATGCAAATAATATACATTTTTAAAGAGCTATTTGCCATTTTGTGCGGAAAGTAATTACTGTAGAATTTTCAGCTAACTGAACTTGTTTGTTTTTTTTCCATTAACAATTTGGAAATGGGTGGTATATCTTTTGGAAAACAGTTTACGTTGGTGTGTTTCACTCTTTAATGCAATTATGCCAAATGCAATATTAGACGAGCACAGCTATACATTAAATCCAGTAGCAGTTACACATACTGTGGAATCTGATCATGATTATTGTTTGAACCAGTCAGAAAGATAAAGGAAATTGAAACAATATGTTTCATTTGATCACACATACAGCTGTAATATCTCCAGAACTACAGAAAAATTTAAACATTTGTCTAAAGGTCCCAAACATAACGTCACAAAACAATATAAAAAAATCCATTATAGAGATTCTTCCACAAAACAAACAATGTTCAAAGGACAAAACTCTCTGTTGCAAAAGTTGATAATCTTGACCAACCTAAACACAAGTTTGTTAAAACAGACAAGTCTAATTCTAACCAACCTAAATACAAATCTTCAGGTAAATCGGACATTTCAAAAACAAAAATCTCTGCTACTGAAACTGATAACATAAGCCATGCTGACACTGACACAAAGTCGTGTCTTTTTGATCTGGACACTTACCATGAATTTCAAAGATTGGTACAAATTGAAGGGAACATATACAGACTGCTAGATGTCACAGGTGATGGGAACTGCTTTTTTAATTGCATAAGCCTTGATTTAGAAGGTAATCCATCAAATGGTTCTCACTACAGAAGATTGATCTGCAGCTATATTTTAGAAAACTGGGACACATGGAGGGATTTGGTAGCCCTATTTCATGATATGCGTACAAGCACTCCAACTCTGTATTGGCATCATATGCTTAATAACAATGGATGGGCTACAGCTTGTGAACTGAGAGTGGCAAGTGAACTACTGAATAATATTACAACATTCATTAAAGGCTCAGCTTTCGACAAGGAAGAAAGGCGATTTTGTACACGTTACTATACAGAGTCAATTAAAGCTACAGATTCACATGATAAAAATTCACCTCCATTTAGAAAATTCACATTTCACAGTACTTCATCCAACTCATGCTCTAGCTTTAAATGAACCAGTGCCATCAAGTAAAAAAGAAAAACATTCCACAAAAGAGACAAAAGAACAAACCTTACCTAATAAACGGTCTTCAACTGAATGCCCTAAAAACTTACATGCAGCTCCTAGAAAAAGAGCAAAAACATTGTATAATTCCATCTCACAATCATATGAAGACCTAGAGACAATTAAAAGTCTAGATGTTATTGAGGCTGATACATTTCAAATCTGTAGAAAGTTGGGTATTAGATATCATTCAGCTTGTGACCATGAAACAAGCCAAGAAAAAAAGGCAAGGCAAAAAAGCAACAAAAATAACATATTATCAGCACAAAAGCAGCCTTAGCATGGACATAGATATACCTCCCCCACCTCCTTTTACAAATGACAGTCAATTCAATACAGTTATGGACTGTATAAGGGCATTCGAACTAAAACAAATGTCCTACAAATTTAGCCATTGTGAAGTTTGTTCTGAAACAAGGTTAGAAATGAAACTGAAATTTGAAAATATCTCTTTGAGATGTCATAGTGACAAAAATCAAGTTAAAGTGTTTTCTGCAGAAAACAATATGGACCCTTTGGCTGTACCAGATGAACTTTCAAATTTAACTCTTGTAGAGCAACAGCTGATTTGTCGGATAGCACCACTTATTCACATTCGCATGTTGAAGCTCGGAGGAATTGCAGCAAATGGACACTGTGTTGCATTTCCTCAAAATGTCACTGAGCCTGCAAGAATACTTCCCAATCTGCCTGAACAAATAAAAATAATCAGAGTTCGTAAAAAGGGTTCAAATGACACCTTAAAAGAATTTAATGTTAGAAGGGCGTCAGTTCAAAATGCACTTACTTGGTTGAAGCAAAACAATCCTGCCTATTCTGATATTACCATTAGCCCTGAAAGACTCCGCATGTTACCAGAAAATGCCCCTTTAAGTATTGAAACAGTTGAAACAAATGAAAATCAAAATCGCAAAGATGTGGGCCCTGCACCACTGCAAGTAGATCTAAGAGATTCTCCATCAGATTCATGTCTTCCATTGCCTGACAAACCAACAGACATCAGAGCACAAATTCAGCAAGTTGTCACAGAAGCTGTTGGACCTCAGCATGGTCCAGTTACTGAAGGACGCAAGTATATATGTATTCCCTGGCCAACACAAAACAATGTTCTGCTATCAGAGTTTACAACCAAGTATTTTTTTACACTGGCTTTTCCATGTCTATTCCCATTCGGGTTAGGGGATTTTCACATAAACAGACCAAGAACTTGCACATCTATGGCTGATTGGGCAGAGCATCTGATGTGGTATGATGACAGTCGCTTTGCTTCACACCAATATTTCAAATTTATTGTACACAATATCATAACACGCAAAAGAACATTAGAGCAAAGCATATATATTGTGAAGCAATCAACTTGGTGAAAACCCAATATCAATTGATGAACTTAAAGAAAAAATAACAAATGGTGATGACTTAATAGCCAAGAAAATACTGTATTTTGGTGCCTGTTTGCGCGGGACATCACAATACTGGGCACAGAGAAATAAGGAATTGAGATCGCTAATTCAGTACAATATTAATGAGGGTAAGGGCCCTCCTTCTTTCTTCACAACTGAAAGTTGCGCAGAATATCATTTTAAAGCTCTCAAGCGTCTTCTAGAGCAATACACTCTTTTAACAACAGGGAAAGTGTTCGACTTCAGTGACCGCAACACTCTGTTTCTTGTTCTCCAAAGAAATACCCACATTGTCTCTCAGTACTTTGACCTAAGAACACAGGCCTACTTCAATATGGTAATGGATCCAGCTTTTGGAGTGGATAGTTATTGGTACAGACAAGAGTTTGCAAAGTCCAGAGGAATGGTCCACCGGCATGGCCTTTGCTGGAGAGCAGATCGTGAACCACATCACTTGATACATAAAGCCATTCAAAATGGACACAGCGAGGAAAACACTGCAGAAGAGTTGTCCACCTGGGCCAAATCTTGTTTTGGAATGACTGCTTTGCATCCTGCAGGACAAGACACAAGCGGAATTCTCGAAAAGACTTGTGGCCACCACCTGAGGGAACAGCACTAGCTCCACCTGAAGACACAAATCCATTATTCAAACTACTAATGGATGTAAGCCAGTCTCAAGAAACTTTACTAGAAGATCACTTACTCTTTTCTAACAGAATCAACATTCATAGATATTCTAACTACTGTTTAAGAAAAAAAGAAAGACAAATGACATGCAGAATGGAGTTTGGCACGGAAGATAAACCTGGCAAAGAACTGAGAAATATCCAGCCATAGTTACTGGATAAAAATGGGTCTTTAAGACTAGAAATGGTACAGCATTCCCGATACCATACACAAGGTTGGCGAGCAAATGGCGACATTTCCATTATAGTATCTAAAAGTTCTCCTGACAACCCTTCAATCAATGACATCATTGCTACTGAAAAATATGTATCAGGGTAAGCTTGCGAAGGGAATGAACCAATGGGTGCGGTAGTTGAATTGTTCAATGGTATTGTGAACAGTGCAGTAGAAAATGTTGGAAATGACACAAGATCTGTATGCACCAAACTTCTTATGAACACTGTAAAACGTGACATTTCTAGCATGGAAGCAAGTTAAGAGCTTTTGTCTCTCCCACTGTATCGTTGCAGTCATCAGTTTCAAACTGTCAGCTTCTCAGGCTCAAGAGTACTCGAGAGATCAGGAAAAACATTTACAAAAAATACACCTCTTGACAAATATCTTGCACGCCCCTTAGACCAGAAATGTTCTTGGTATTCGTTTATTTGTAATCAAGGTATGGTTCCTGTGATCAGTGGCAGCAATATAAGAGCCTCATGGCCGTTAGTTGAGGACTTTTGCAGGTCTATGCTTCTTTTACACTGGCCATCTTGGAGAGAACTTGCAGACATTAAAAGTTCAGACAAAACTTGGGTTCAGGCAATGACAGATTTCTTACAAACAGACAATTGCCCAAATTTTGTTAAGGCAGATGTTGAGCGAGCCAGGCGGCATGAAAGTGAAGAATTTGTAGCAGAAAACCATGAAGAACCAGAAGAAGAAAACACAGAACGGCCTGCATGGATGGACATTCTTGAGCCCATAAAGAACTTGACAATAAAGACCAGTTTCAATTTGATGATGGTGGTCCAGCTCATGACTGGAGCAGCACCAATGTTACCTACCCAGGGACTTTGGCAAACAGTGGCTGGAAAACATTGATAAAAATCAGATAAACAACAATGCACTTATTTCAACACAATCACTTCACAGTTTAAACAAAGACCAAAAATTTGCATTTTCACTTATTCTTGACACTCTCATAAAGTACAAGAACACGTCTTCATCATTCAAGCCCCTTAGGATTAATAGTCTCTGGTACTGCAGGATCTGGAAAATCCTTCCTCATCAAATGCCTCGTTCATGCTTGTCCAATTACTTTTTGATAATCCAAAAGCAGTCCAAGTAATATGTCCTACTGGAAACAGTGCAAATCTGATTTCTGGGAAAACTATTCATGACTTTCTAAAGGTACCAACAGGTAAGCAAGCCACAAAAGAAATGTCAACACCAGATGGATCCAAAGGAGAAAGCTTACAAGAAAATTGCCAAGACCTTGTGGCACTATTTATTGATGAAAGTTCTCTAGTGGGTGCAACAACTCTGGGATGGATGGAAATGCACTGTCGTCATGGATTACGCCAAGAAACTATTCCTTGGGGGGGTTTACCAGTTGTTGTTTTTCTTGGAGATGACGTGCAGCTACCACCAGTCTGTGATTCTCCAGTTTATTTTTCAACAGCTAGAAATTCTGCATCTATGCATGGCATTTTGGTCTGGACAGATTTTGACATGTTGTGGAGCTGCAATCAATAGTTCGCCAAAACCAAGACCAACAACAACTTAAAAATGTACTTCTGTCTCTAAGAGAATACAAAGCAGACAGTAAACAGACTGCCTGGTTGCAACAATTTCAGTGACACAATCTGCATATCACCCACGGTGAAGAACTGTTAACAGACATGGTTGAAAATGGTTTGTTTGCTTTTCCAACACATGTCTTAGAAAACAACCACAACATGAATAGGCTTCTCATACAAAATGAAAAGGCACCTGTCGCAAGAATTGTAGCTGTCAACAATGGTCCACATTCAAAACAAGCTTCATGTGATAA
The DNA here is from genome assembly GCA_007844125.1 of Sinonovacula constricta. Lineage (NCBI taxonomy): Eukaryota > Metazoa > Mollusca > Bivalvia > Cardiida > Solecurtidae > Sinonovacula > Sinonovacula constricta. Next base: position 681,547 of record CM017556.1, read on the forward strand.
AGCTAGCGGTTTGCTACCAATTCTCTATCTTTGTGTCGGAGCTAAAGTAATGCTAACTTCAAACATCATAGTGCAGTATGGACTATTCAATGGTTCTACTGGGATTGTGAACGATATTGTCTACCTTGGCAACAATTGTCCTGAAAATTCACTCCCTGACGTAGTAATGGTGTCTTTTAGTAGATATACAGGTCCAGCATTTCTCTCAAATGACTGTAAAGTCATTCCAATCGTTCCCATTGAAAGAAAAGTAGACTGCTTCTGCCATGGGTGTAAACGCTTACAGATTCCATTGCGCCTTGGGTGGGGAACCACAATACACAAATGTCAAGGTATGACAATTGGTATAAGTGAAACATACAGGTACATAGTAATAGACCCTGCGTCAACATCATTTGAATCTAAAAATCCAGGAGCATTATTTGTAGCACTATCACGGGCAAAAACTGCAGGAGATGAGATCAACAACCCAGACTTTGCATGGCATCCTGATGTTCTGGTCAATGAGGATCGAATATGCTATGCTGTCAATACACCTACAACAAGAGAACGTGGAAAAGAGATAAACAGGCTTCGAGAACTTGCAACGCTAACAAGACAACAGTTTCGTATACTAGACAACAATGACAGTTTTGGGGGCATTCTGAGGATCGTTTTAAATTCATATTTACAATGGGAAGAATAAAAAAAATCTAGTATCAAGTATCATATTGTCCAAATATTTCGGTGTGTGGTATGACAGCTACTACTGAATGGACATATATGAATTCCATGAAAACAGCAAAAAAAGGAAAGAAAAACTGGGTCAGAGCATTATAGCAATCATATCAAATTTGGTATTACGTTACACAGAAATAGTAAAATCAGTTTTGTGGGTGACATGACAGTTGCTAACTGATGATATTTAAAACCTATTTAGATTGTTTTGTGGTCAAATGATTTTTTAACTGTTCACAAATAATCATGATCTTTGAACACACACACACACACACACACACACACAAACATTAAAAACTATTAAACGGACACCCTATGTCTACAAACCAAATACATGTTTCCTCCATGTAACTAAAATTTGTTTGTTTTATTTGTTTTATAATGGTTATGCAATGTTATTTTTATACTTCACATTTTTTCAGATGAATCACATTATTATTGCTATGGATTCAAGAGGATATGGTTTTGAAAGACACATATCTGGCACTCAAATCACAGGAGCAATGGTACATACTATAGTGATTCCTGGTGGGAAACTAGAAGCCTTAATAGCAGCAGTACATTCTAAACTTAAGTTTTCACTCAAACTCAAAAATCAATATAGTACTTGCAGGTGGCATATGCAATTTAACAAACAAAGTTATCCATTTCACTGGCACAGAAATCATGTACAAGCATGATGATAATAAAGTACAGACCATCATCAGAAATATTGAACTTTTATATTCAGAAAACAATCATTCAAATATGAAATTCAAACTGGTCCATATACCACCATGTTCTCTTAAAAATATGAAGAATTCAACATGACAAATGGGAAGTTAATAAGTAGTCAGTATAGTTAAGAGCAAAAAGCAAAAGAAAAAAACTGCATTGAAGAAGATATAAAACTTATTAATAGTCATATATCAGCACTTAATGAGCACTATACATTATTTTCCACACGCTGGGATAGAGAACTGCTTTCTTGTAAAACCAAGAAAAGAGGAAGAAATGGAAAAATAAAAAAAAATCTGTAAAAAAAACAATTACAAACAGCCGTTCATGCCAACAGTGAACTGAAGGACAAATGGTATTGCTATTTACTTTTTTCAGTAAAAAAAGACTTAGAAAAAATAACAAAGCACATTCCAAACCAGAATGATTCTCAAAGTTCTGATGATTCCAATGATGATGTTGATGACAGATCATGGGATTTCAAGCGAACTGCTTACTTTGTTTGACTGTCACGACGTACCCAATGAAATTTTGTTGTTGTTGTTGTTTTTAATTCTCAGCTTCCTATCTGTAAGACACTTATATGTTAAATTATTATATCCAAATGAAGTATAACATGAAGGCTTGTAGCTACTAACAATGATAACCATTGTTTGTGATTTATATGTCGTATGTTGAAAAAATAGGAAAACAATATTATTCTGTAAAAGTGTTATTTTGTAAAAGTGTCTGAAGCTTAAACTGGGATTATGTTACATGCATTTTCTATAGAGTATATACATGTAAATGTTTCTCACATTGTCAGGCTAATTACTCTTTAAGTGACATACTTGACGAGGAAGATACTAAATCCAAAGTCAACATGTGCTCCTTTTAACATTTCCATAAGACTATTTGACATATATAACAACACTTTTTCCAACAAGTGATATTTTTTTGTTCAAAATGAATGTTTACATTATTAAACATAAATTTTAAAAATAACTTAGCACCTGGCAAACCTAAAAGAAGCGCGTTTTTTCCGGCTGTATCCTGATCATATCTATTGTTTCATGACTAATATTTGCTTGTGTCATTTACCTTAAGCGTTCGTTTGCTAACAAACAGCATCTCTTGAAACTCTTCCGACCACAGGCTGGTCTAGTCCATTAATCATAGTATTGTTTTAAAAACAACTTTTTCCTGCTACTTTGATCCAATTAAGCACAATTCAACTATGCAAAAGTTATAAACAGAACCTGTTTTACGTCTGTGAAATGTGGAAAATTATGTTACTGTAATATTTTGATAATGGTATTATGGTAAAACACACGTGATGTTTTCACGGCCCACTGTTTAACTTTCCATCAGTATGGTAACTGCCGAAAAGATATTTGGATATGATAGACTTTGGCAACGAAAATGAAAGAAATGAAACAATTCTTAATTTTTTTAAAGAAAAGTTCAAAGGATGAAACTTAAGCTCGACTTGTTTTGTCCATCTAAGAGGCCACTTCGCAAGATCGTGTAGGTCAATGGAGCCAATGTTAACCTTGCATTCTGTTTTCATTGTCCAGTATATGACTTAAACTGAAAGCCGTAATACTTAATACATACTAAATACACATTCATGTAAAATATCAAAATTATAGTCATTAATAATATTGGACTAAAAATTGCACTGGGATTATGTTTCATGCATTTTCTATACAGTTCATTAATGCTTCTCACAATCTCAGGCTATTTGCGGTGGGTGACATGTAAGTCTCTAACTGCACCACAAATTTAAAGGTTAGATTACAGTTGATGACATGTAAGTCAGTAATTACTCTTAACTGAAAGCCGTGATACCAAATTAAGTACACACTCACATTCAATAACTAAATTTCAATTCATTAATAATATGTGCATTAAAAAGTGCAAATACATGCAAAATCATCAATACTTAATGCTGACTATTGCAAGAAAGTGCAATGCCATCGACACATCTACAAGGTAAATGATTTTTCCTAATTATGTTTCGTTTAAAATTCTGTCGATTTCTGAAATAATTTTCACTCTGAGTTGATGTTATTCATAATCAATATTTTTATTTTAAACAGATTCTTCTGTCCAGCTACTGAGAACAGTTATCTGAAAAAGTGGTCACAAATTAAATAGGTAAGTTTGTTATTTACATTAATATCTTGAACGCTATGTACAGCAATAGGCTTTCCCCGTGCCATAGGTAGCACTCCCCTTAGATTGTAAAGCACGGCAAATAGGAGGGGGTGGGGACACATAATTTTTTAAACAATAAAAAAAACGCGTTACTTTTGATTTGGACAGTATTGCATTTTGTGGTAATTTGTCTGTAATAAAGGAAATACGTACTCTATAAAAAGGAAGAGCTTTTGCAAATACCGGAAGACGACAATGCGCTTCCGAAACTGTTAGATAAAACGCCGAGCTTTTAACAAATTTTCAGAAAACGAAAGTAACTTTCCTGGAAAGTATTAATCGAAAATGAAAGCAGAAGTGAAAATGTGATTTATTATGTTAACAACTACATAACTGCTTGTATTAGTGAAATCTGTAAAAGATGACTTTTCAATATTTGATTTAACAATATGCGCTATATACTGTACTGTAGTCTATGCACATATTTTTACAACCGTTTGTTCTTTTTATGGAAAGCCCGAATCAATCACGTGATCAAATACCTTTACGGTATTCTCTAAGACAACATTTATCAGATGTTATATTGCAGAGGACATACGCTTCCAACTGACAGGTACCTTATTTCTCAACTATTATCTGTGTTTCTGCTACCTTTGAAGTATTGAGATCATTTGTTACCATGGATATTATAAAAATTTGGTAGTCATTAGATTAAATCTCTTCCAGATGAATCGTGACCTTAACAGACAAAACGAGTTAAGTGACAGAAATCTACAGAGTGGATTTTGTCCCACGATAGTTTGTGTCTTATTTTTTATTGTATTTCACATTTTTGTGCCCATCTAGTCTATACCCGTGGTAAAAAAATTCCTGACAATATTGGTAAAACACATACACATTGAAATTTGTCTCATGCATGATTGATAGATGTATAGATAGTTTCCACGTCAGTGAAAATCCATTATCTTGGCAGCCGTCTTTGATGGCACCTTCAAGGGATTTTCAGATGAATTGTATATAAGCGTAAATTTTATTTTCTTGTAATTTCTCCATTTGTGGCCCTAAAATTAAAAGCTATACACCATTGGAAAGCTCATGAAATTCAAATTTTTAGAATGTAATATTTTTAAAATTGATAAATGCACAAAGAATAAATACATAGAAATAAATAAAATGTTTGCTCATCCTTAAACAAAATGAACAGTGTAGAGTAATGTCGGGTAACGCCGACACTCATCTAAACCCGACACCTATAACATAATTGCAGTAAACCCTTACTAAATTTTACCTTAAATAACAACAAGAACATAATTGTATGATGTCGCACATACATTTGATGTCACTGTTTAATCGGTGTTTTCTAAACACTCGTTTTGTTGAGACAAATTAAAAGCGTTTCTCTACCGTTTTTTTTTTCTCTTGCCGAATAACGCGACGTTACGAAATCGCATAAGACGGGTCCCGGAAAAGCGTAAGTATTTATCGAATTACATGCAATGAATCGATCTGTTTTACATGATAAATCATGAAATAATAAATTGTTTTCTTTCCTAAAGGTCATAAATCCAAGTTTTAGGGACGCTCTACAATGTTGAAGGGGGTGTCGGGTTTATCCGATAAAAAGTAGCAGTTCGTCTAAACCCGACACTCTTATACCAAACATGTCGAGTGACTAAATTGATGATAGATTTATTTTATTATAAACGGTTTTCATAATTCAGACGATCTAGCTGTAATAAATATAGGTGATGATGATGATGATGATGATGATAATAATAATAAACGTTTCCCTGGATATGCTTACGTTAAATATTATTGCTCACAGAAAGTTGTCAAAACAACCCCCCAAAAAAAACGCGAAAGTATTCTCCATCAAAACTTGAGGCGGCAGTATGCATGGTGGAGGCCGGAAGCATGTCACGTAAGAAAGCTGCGCTGGCGTACGGCGTGCCACGCACAACGTTAATAGATAAGCTTTCTGGTAAGTATACTTTAGGATCGTTACCTGGGAGAAACACCGTTGTCACCCAGGCAGAGGAGATGAAACTGGTAGATCATTGTAAGAACGTGGCAAAAATTGGTTATCCATTAAAAAATGAAGACCTTCTATTAGAGGTCAAACGTGTCATCGACAATGAGGGGAAGAACAACGCCCTTCAAGAAGTCTACAGATTTATAAAACCGCACCCATTCATATCCAGTATAACTGCAATGACCTTGGGCTACCAGCGAGTGATCATCTCTAAGGAAATGATCGACGGCTGGTTTGGAGGGCTCCATAACTTCCTTCAAGAGGAAATACCGGACTGAAAAGCCATGATCGCAGACCCAAGGCTTTCGTTTAACGCTGACGAAAGTGGCTTTCCACTGTGTATAAACACAGGCAAAGTGTTGGCTAAAAAAAGGGGGAAAAACGTATAACAAGTATCAACGTCCAACAAAACCCAAATCACTGTTATGGCGTGCTTCAACGCTTTCGGACAATATTCGCTGCCATTAATTGTTTTTTCCGGGCGAGCGGTTCCATGACTCTTGCATCCAGGAGCATCCAGAGGCCATTTACCGTCAAACGGCCAATGGATGGATGAACAGCAAGTTGTTCATCGCGTTTTTACAACATCTCGACCAGTTTCTGTGTGACAATGCTATTGCTAAACCCGTCATTTTATATGTTGATGGACTTTCAACTCACATGTCATTGGAAGCGGCAAAATATTGCCATGAACACGGCATTGTACTGTATTGCCTATTTCCGAACGCTACACATGTGTTGCAACCATGCGATGTTGGCTTTTTGGGCCCTATGAAGTCCTCCTGGAAAAAGGAAGTAAAAGTCTAGCACGCGGAAAACGTTGGACAAGCATTTACGAAGCGACACTTCGCTGGTGTGTTTAAGAAAGCCTGGGCACACGTTGCCAAGTTCCAAAACGGCGTACATGGTTTCAAACGATGTGGCTTGTTTCCACTGTCCGCGAACAACATCAACCTGGAGAAGCTAACGCCCTCGAATATACACCAGCATTGCGAAGCTCACAGTTTCTTGTCTCGCCTACCGTCACTCCTACCACCTCACCTGCATCTGCCGTCTCTCCTACAGCCGCACATGAACCCATCGTCGCTCCATCCGCCGCACCTGAACCTACCGTCGCTCCTACCGCTGTACCTACTGTCGCTTCTACCACTGTACCTACCGTCGCTCCGACCGCTGTACCTACCGTCACTCCTACAGCTATAGCTACCGTCGCTCCTGCCGCTGTACCTACCGTCACTCCTACCGCTATACCTTCTGTCGCTCCGACCGCTATACCTACCGTCACTCCTACCGCTATACCTACCGTCGCTCCTGCCGCTGTACCTACCATCGCTGTAAGCAAAGGCCACCAGCAATACGTCTCTTCGTCATTCAAATTACTTAAACTACCTGTAGTTGAGCATAAAAAGTGCACCTGTACTAGACAGAAACTTCCAAAAGCTCTGTCAGGGACAGCAGCCATAGCACTACTGGAAGAAAAAGAAAAAAGAAAACGGCAAGAAGAAGAGGCAAAACAGCAGAAAGAAGAAAGAGAGAGAAAAAGAAAACAGAGAGAAAATGAATAAGTGAAGAAACAAAAAGAACGTGAAGAGAAACGCAAATAAATAGAAGAAGAAAATAAAATAAAGGAACTCATGAAATCTTTGAAACAAAAACAACGACGGCCTTCTGGTTCATCATCTTCTTCCGGTGACGCCACTCCTACAATGGATGACAGCGACGACGAAGTCGACGAAGCCTTGATATGTCCAGGCTGTAAAACGGACGTAGATGATAGCAATGAGTGCGTACGATGCACAACATGTCAATCACGCTGGCATGTGACATGCACGGGCGACACTGTCCTTATGGAGATATGATCTGAGCAAACACAAGTATATCCATATGTCTGTGAGGAATGTATGAATGTTTGAGGACACATGTCGTGAGCGGATATTACAGAATATCCAACATGTTTAAAATGGATGTATTTTCCATATGTTCTGTTGCATCTCTCTATTAGAAATTGGCTTGTGTTTCGTCATACATGAATTATCAAACGTTACGAATTGTATTGTTCATTTTGAAATATTCTTTTACAAAAGAACTTGACCATTATGGTTTGCATTTTTATCACTTAATGTTAAAATGAATAATAATGATGATCATTTTATCCAGATGTTCATATATTGTTAAATAAAATTCATGTCTAGATTGATTTTTTTTAAAACATCGTTAGGGTGTCAGGTTTAGCCGAAAAATGTCGGGTTTAGACTACGGTCAGCACATTATGTTCCCCTTTCTAATAGACTTAAAAACGAAAGTAGAAGAATAAACGCGCTATATGAAAAGGTAGGTAAGTCATGAAATCGACGAAATATGACATTTTACGACACCACAAACCGGTATGAGAAAAGACTGAAATTGCGTTAAAGTGTCGGGATTAGCCAACATTACTCTACTTAACTCGTTTTGGCTGTAAAATTTAGATTTGGAACTTGTACATGAATGTTCTTCAAAATTGAAATAGACTCTTCTTCTTCTTCTTTTTCTTCGTCTTCCTCTTCTGCTTCTACTTGTTCTTCTTTATCTTCTCCATCTTCCTTCTGAATCATTAATGGGAATAAATGTTTGTTACATATATTGACTAATGTTAAATCAACCATATGGTAATTAAAATGACTTGTTAAATGTTCCTATAAGTGTTGTGAATATGCTCTGCCCTAACAGTCTGCCCATGAAGTTCAGTTGGTATTTCCCCGGCCTCCGTAGCTAGAGTTTATATGTTCAATACTACAACCCAGGTCATTGAGATTTTCCCGGCTTTAAAAGTGTTGCATGTGGTTCTTAAAAGAACTCTGCAGAGTGTGAGCATGCTAGAAACTGATAACCCTGTCCACTTGATGCCTGAATTCACATGTGCAAGGAAGGGAGAGATATAGTGAATAATGCTGTCCCCTGAGCCAGCTGGCAGTGTCTGTCCAAGTTGGGAGAGCACTTGACTGCAAAAAGGAGGTCTTGGTTCTATCCTCAAAGTGGTTAAAACGATTTTTGCACCTCATAGTCACTGCACATTGTATGTAAAGATGTGAGCATGTTTGTATTGTCTCCACTTTGTTTTTATTTTTAAGAATTTCAGCTAACATTGATTTTTCAGTCATTAGATGATATGGTTATTGTGGGGTTTTTTTATTTCCAAATCATCTCCTCGCTGTGCAAGTTAAAATTATGTTTAGCAGGGTTCGACATTAACTTTTCTGAGAGTTGGACCAGTGGTCCAGTAACTTAGAAAACTTACTAGACCTGACCTAATCTGGCCTAGACCAAAATGTAAAAACGCATAATACACATACAAGCATACTTAATTCAAATTGTTATATGATTTCAAGCATTGTGTTACAATAACATCCCAATATAACTAAGTATGAGACATTTATGACCGGAAAATTAGTATGAAACTTAATATTCTATTAATGCAACTTAGGTATGATTATACTTAATTTTCTAGTCTAATATAGGTATCATACATTGGTACTTATATGACTAGAAAGTTAAGTATGACCATACCTACATGACTAGACGTTTTCACATAACTGAACAGGCTAGACTCACATGACTGATTGTCAACCTGCTTTATTTCCCCAGTATAGGATGCAATAAAAGTAGTGAGCGGTGAGCTGTACTTAAGATCATATTTTCGTTGGTGAGATTTATGGGATTCAGATTCAGATTAAGAATGCCTCTTTATATTATCAATTCTGAAATTGTCCGTACCGACAACAAATCCTCCACACTCTTCATACTCTCTGTATATCTTACAAAACATAACATTGCTCTTTTCTTCAAAATCTAGCCAACTAAACTCTTCTGTTCATTTTGGACAAAACGATCTTATCCGCTTTGTTGTCATTCAGTTTCTTTGAAGCATTCTTCCTTTTTCGTTTCGTATTGTCTTCTTTTTTTTCAAATTGTTGTCTTTTTTATGTCGAACGAATAACCCAAATTAAAAAAATTGCTCGACATGTTTGTGTCGTCTGCGCATAGTACGTTATAAACAAACCGCATAATAGTATGTCAGTGGTCGAAATTAGCGCTAGCCCGACAGCAAAAAGCTTGTAGATTTTCTCTCGGGCTAGTAAAAATTCCCAATTTACTAGCCTGACGGCTTTTAAGATCCAGATCGTTGAACAATCATTATATTTTCATTTACAATTTGTAAACAAACTTTTGAGCTGCTTATTTCATTCGGCAAGCTGTCGCTTGTATCATAAACCTGTTATACCCACTAAACCGATAATATGTTTACTGCACAGGTACCACGCGGTATTCTGGTTCCCTCATGGTACATAATGTTCTATACCAAATTAAAATCAGCTGGGCCACAGAACAAAATGGCAGAGAAACTGAAACTGAAATATGTTTCTGGTGCAAAACCCGGTAAAAAAACAACAAAAAAACCTGAAGTTGTCGGGCGAATGACACTTAAATGGGTTTTTTTTTTCTATATTTATCTTAGTTTTTTTTTTATATATTTCTCTTAGTTTTTTTTTTAGATTTATTTGTAAATTAAAACAGAATTTAATTCAGACTTGTGAATTTATTTTCGGGCTAGTAAAAATTGTTTACTTACTAGCTCGACGTGCTTGTAAATTTCAATCCTAATTTCTATGACTGGTCTGTTGTCGTAATACTCAGGATCCAAACAGTACAGATAGTATTTGTGCATTTGTATCCCTAGCATTTTTATTTAAATAATGTAAATAATAACAGGAAAGTTCCGTAAACATTAGAAAATAAGACGTTAGATGAAGAAACAAACATTCGTATCCTGCTTAACAATAAGCATTCGTATCCTGCTTAACAATAAGTATTACGACTTGGGATATTTGACAAGTGCGTGGAGGGAAAAAGCCTCGTTCTGAAAACACCAGTCAATGAGTGAACGCATGTCAAGGTTGTTACTAAATATACCGCTAAATATAGCACATGTAGGTTTCCCAAGAGTTTAACCATTATAAATATTATTTTTTTACTTTTGATTCATTCATAGACGGATTTTCGGCGAACTTTGTCCGATTTAGAACACGACCAGTCAGTCCAGCTAGCCTAGGAATTAGCTAGACCGGACTACCGATCTACTAGTGAATGTCGTTCGGTCGGGCCTTAATGTCGAACCCTGTTTAGATAATGTCAAATTGCATCACAAAATCAATGCTTTAGAAACCGCCTTGATTGACACTTGTTACTCATAGAAATGGTGTGCTCAAAATGCTTTAGTGTTAACAGCTTGATGTGTTATTAGTTTAGTCTGTTAGCCCATTGTTCTGTAATCCATTGGTTTAGTCTGTTAGTCCATTGTTCTGTAATCCATTGGTTTAGTCTGTTAGTCCATTGTTCTGTAATCCATTAGTTTAGTCTGTTAGCCCATTGTTCTGTAATCCATTAGTTTAGTCTGTTAGCCCATTGTTCTGTAATCCATTAGTTTAGTCTGTTAGCCCATTGTTCTGTAATCCATTGGTTTAGTCTGTTAGTCCATTGTTCTGTAATCCATTGGTTTAGTCTGTTAGTCCATTGTTCTGTAATCCATTGGTTTAGTCTGTTAGCCCATTGTTCTGTAATCCATTGGTTTAGTCTGTTAGTCCATTGTTCTGTAATCCATTGGTTTAATCTGTTAGTCCATTGTTCTGTAATCCATTGGTTTAGTCTGTTGGTCCCTTGTTCTGTAATCCATTGGTTTAGTCTGTTAGTCCATTGTTCTGTAATCCATTGGTTTAGTCTGTTAGCCCATTGTTCTGTAATCCATTAGTTTAGTCTGTTAGCCCATTGTTCTGTAATCCATTAGTTTAGTCTGTTAGCCCATTGTTCTGTAATCCATTGGTTTAGTCTGTTAGCCCATTGTTCTGTAATCCATTGGTTTAGTCTGTTAGTCCATTGTTCGGTAATCCATTGGTTTAATCTGTTAGTCCATTGTTCTGTAATCCATTGGTTTAGTCTGTTGGTCCATTGTTCTGTAATCCATTGGTTTAGTCTGTTAGTCCATTGTTCTGTAATCCATTGGTTTAGTCTGTTAGCCCATTGTTCTGTAATCCATTAGTTTAGTCTGTTAGCCCATTGTTCTGTAATCCATTGGTTTAGTCTGTTAGCCCATTGTTCTGTAATCCATTGGTTTAGTCTGTTAGTCCATTGTTCTGTAATCCATTGGTTTAGTCTGTGAGCCCATTGTTCTGTAATCCATTGGTTTAGTCTGTTAGTCCATTGTTCTGTAATCCATTGGTTTAGTCTGTTAGTCCATTGTTCTGTAATCCATTGGTTTAGTCTGTTAGCCCATTGTTCTGTAATCCATTGGTTTAGTCTGTTAGCCCATTGTTCTGTAATCCATTGGTTTAGTCTGTTAGCCCATTTTTCTGTAATCCATTGGTTTAGTCTGTTAGTCCATTGTTCTGTAATCCATTAGTTTAGTCTGTTAGCCCATTGTTCTCTAATCCATTGGTTTAGTCTGTTAGCCCATTGTTCTGTAATCCATTGGTTTAGTCTGTTAGTCCATTGTTCTGTAATCCATTGGTTTAGTCTGTTAGCCCATTGTTCTGTAATCCATTGGTTTAGTCTGTTAGTCCATTGTTCTGTAATCCATTGGTTTAGTCTGTTAGTCCATTGTTCTGTAATCCATTGGTTTAATCTGTTAGTCCATTGTTCTGTAATCCATTGGTTTAGTCAGTTAGTCTATTGTTCTGTAATCCATTGGTTTAGTCTGTTATTCCATTGTTCTGTAATCCATTGGTTTAGTCTGTTTGCCCATTGTTCTGTAATCCATTGGTTTAATCTGTTAGTCCATTGTTCTGTAATCCATTGGTTTAGTCTGTTAGTCCATTGTTCTGTAATCCATTGGTTTAGTCTGTTAGTCCATTGTTCTGTAATCCATTGGTTTAGTCAGTTAGTCTATTGTTCTGTAATCCATTGGTTTAGTCTGTTAGTCCATTATTCGGTTATCCATTGGTTTAGTCTGTTAGTCCGCATCGGTTTAGTCTGTTAGTCCATTGTTCTGTAATCCATTGGTTAAGTCTGTTAGCCAATTGTTCTGTAATCCATTGGTTTAGTCTGTTAGTCCATTATTCGGTTATCCATTGGTTTAGTCTGTTAGTCCGCATTGGTTTAGTCTGTTAGTCCATTGTTCTGTAATCCATTGGTTTTGTCTGTTAGCCAATTGTTCTGTAATCCATTGGTTTAGTCTGTTGGCCCATTGTTCTGTAATCCATTGGTTTAGTCTGTTAGTCCATTGTTCTGTAATCCATTGGTTTAGTCTGTTAGTCCATTATTCTGTTATCCATTGGTTTAGTCTGTTAGTCCATTGTTCTGTAATCCATTGGTTTAGTCTGTCAGTCCATTGTTCTGTAATCCATTGGTTTAAAGTCTGTTAGTCCATTGTTCTGTAATCCATTGGTTTAGTCTGTCAGTCCATTGTTCTGTAATCCATTGGTTTAGTCTGTTAGTCCATTGTTCTGTAATCCATTGGTTTAGTCTGTCAGTCCATTGTTCTGTAATCCATTGGTTTAGTCTGTTAGTCCATTGTTCTGTAATCCATTGGTTTAGTCTGTCAGTCCATTGTTCTGTAATCCATTGGTTTAGTCTGTTAGTCCATTGTTATGTAATCCATTGGTTTAGTCTGTTAGTCCATTATTCGGTTATCCATTGGTTTAGTCTGTTAGTCCATTATTCGGTTATCCATTGGTTTAGTCTGTTAGCCAATTGTTCTGTAATCCATTGGTTTAGTCTGTTAGTCCATTATTCGGTTATCCATTGGTTTAGTCTGTTAGTCCGCATTGGTTTAGTCTGTTAGTCCATTGTTCTGTAATCCATTGGTTTTGTCTGTTAGTCCATTGTTCTGTAATCCATTGGTTTAGTCTGTTAGTCCATTGTTCTGTTATCCATTGGTTTAGTCAGTTAGTCCATTGTTCTGTAATCCATTGGTTTAGTCTGTTAGTCCATTGTTCTGTTATCCATTGGTTTAGTCTGTTAGTCCATTGTTCTGTAATCCATTGGTTTAGTCTGTCAGTCCATTGTTCTGTAATCCATTGGTTTAGTCTGTTAGTCCATTGTTCTGTTATCCATTGGTTTAGTCTGTTAGTCCATTGTTCTGTAATCCATTGGTTTAGTCTGTTAGCCCATCGTTCTGTAATCCATTGGTTTCTGTTGGCCCATTGTTCTGTAATCCATTGGTTTAGTCTGTTAGTCCATTGTTCTGTAATCCATTGGTTTAGTCTGTTAGTCCATTATTCTGTTATCCATTGGTTTAGTCTGTTAGTCCATTGTTCTGTAATTCATTGGTTTAGTCTGTTAGCCCATTGTTCTGTAATCCATTGGTTTAGTCTGTTAGTCCATTGTTCTGTAATCCATTGGTTTAGTCTGTTAGTCCATTGTTCTGTAATCCATTGGTTTAGTCAGTTAGTCTATTGTTCTGTAATCCATTGGTTTAGTCTGTTAGTCCATTATTCGGTTATCCATTGGTTTAGTCTGTTAGTCCGCATCGGTTTAGTCTGTTAGTCCATTGTTCTGTAATCCATTGGTTAAGTCTGTTAGCCAATTGTTCTGTAATCCATTGGTTTAGTCTGTTAGTCCATTATTCGGTTATCCATTGGTTTAGTCTGTTAGTCCGCATTGGTTTAGTCTGTTAGTCCATTGTTCTGTAATCCATTGGTTTTGTCTGTTAGCCAATTGTTCTGTAATCCATTGGTTTAGTCTGTTGGCCCATTGTTCTGTAATCCATTGGTTTAGTCTGTTAGTCCATTGTTCTGTAATCCATTGGTTTAGTCTGTTAGTCCATTATTCTGTTATCCATTGGTTTAGTCTGTTAGTCCATTGTTCTGTAATCCATTGGTTTAGTCTGTCAGTCCATTGTTCTGTAATCCATTGGTTTAAAGTCTGTTAGTCCATTGTTCTGTAATCCATTGGTATAGTCTGTCAGTCCATTGTTCTGTAATCCATTGGTTTAGTCTGTTAGTCCATTGTTCTGTAATCCATTGGTTTAGTCTGTCAGTCCATTGTTCTGTAATCCATTGGTTTAGTCTGTTAGTCCATTGTTCTGTAATCCATTGGTTTAGTCTGTCAGTCCATTGTTCTGTAATCCATTGGTTTAGTCTGTTAGTCCATTGTTATGTAATCCATTGGTTTAGTCTGTTAGTCCATTATTCGGTTATCCATTGGTTTAGTCTGTTAGTCCATTATTCGGTTATCCATTGGTTTAGTCTGTTAGCCAATTGTTCTGTAATCCATTGGTTTAGTCTGTTAGTCCATTATTCGGTTATCCATTGGTTTAGTCTGTTAGTCCGCATTGGTTTAGTCTGTTAGTCCATTGTTCTGTAATCCATTGGTTTTGTCTGTTAGTCCATTGTTCTGTAATCCATTGGTTTAGTCTGTTAGTCCATTGTTCTGTTATCCATTGGTTTAGTCAGTTAGTCCATTGTTCTGTAATCCATTGGTTTAGTCTGTTAGTCCATTGTTCTGTTATCCATTGGTTTAGTCTGTTAGTCCATTGTTCTGTAATCCATTGGTTTAGTCTGTCAGTCCATTGTTCTGTAATCCATTGGTTTAGTCTGTTAGTCCATTGTTCTGTTATCCATTGGTTTAGTCTGTTAGTTCATTGTTCTGTAATCCATTGGTTTAGTCTGTTAGCCCATCGTTCTGTAATCCATTGGTTTCTGTTGGCCCATTGTTCTGTAATCCATTGGTTTAGTCTGTTAGTCCATTGTTCTGTAATCCATTGGTTTAGTCTGTTAGTCCATTATTCTGTTATCCATTGGTTTAGTCTGTTAGTCCATTGTTCTGTAATTCATTGGTTTAGTCTGTTAGCCAATCGTTCTGTAATCCATTGGTTTAGTCTGTGAGCCCATTGTTCTGTAATCCATTGGTTTAGTCTGTTAGTCCATTGTTTTGTAATCCAGACGTTAGACTCGCAGTCCCTGAAAGTGAACTTTGCAAAAACTGAAACATGTAAAACTCACACAATCTCAGAAATTCTGTGTTGTAAATTGAGCTGATAAAAGCATTTACCCAAGATGAGGTTTAATCCCACAACTGCCGGCTCTGTCATGGGTTGAGATTACCACTGAGCTGAAGTTTCTAACACCCAGTGTTGCACATCTGCAATTTTTTTTCAGGAAGTTTCAGCCTAATGGAAATCTCAGCCCATTGGTGTCAGGTGTTCTTCTACCAAATAATGGGCATGCAGCTGTATGAACGCCATATTTGTAACACTGACTTTTGATTTGTGTTTTAAGTAAAGCAATAGTGACCCTTAGATTATGAAGTATTGGTAAATGAACAGTAGTGTTGTGATAAGTGCCTGAACAGACTGTGGCGCAACTTTCTATTTAATATCTGAAGTATGTGATAAAGCCTTAGCCTATATAGTTCTTGGACTAATTTTACCATTTTTAATTCACCTGTACTTGTGCTCAGGGTGAGCTATTGCAATAGTCTGGCATTGTGTGACACCCGTCACATGTCCGCCAACATTATTTAATCAACAACTCCTATGAGACCGCTGTCCCAAATTCAACCAAACTTTGTCAAAAGTTTAAGCAGGCAGGGGAGACAAAAAGTTGTTAAAAAATTGATCCATGAAAAAACATGGCCACCAGGGGCATGGCCATTTACCATATATTGCCATTAAGTAAAAAATGAAAGTGATAGTCCAAATGTTGCTTGTGTAAATCCAAAACTGGAATTTGAGGGGGTTGCAGGCAAATTCCCTCCAGACATTATCCTTTAATTGCAATTTAACCTTGGTGGACAAAACCCTGTAATATTGATGACTACTATCTAGACTATGCATGAGTCCACAATCCTTAAACTTAGGCATAAAAAAAAAAGTTGTTTGTTTCCACTAACCCGACCGACCCTATTTTTTTGTGCCGACCCTAAACTTTTTTTGGTGTTCGTCGACGATTTTAGAGCAAAAATAGGAATTTCGGTCATTTATTATGTCAAACCAGTGTAAAATGAAAACTATATTATATTTATTTAAGTTTACATTTATATGTTGTCATTTTCCACATGAATATGTGTTGCTAGTATTACCTTTGATGCAGTGTTCTCACATTTGTAATTGGCTAATGGTTGTACAGTAAAAAAGAAGTTAATGAAAAAAAAAAAAGTTTTGCCTACCTACCTACCCTAATTTTTTTTTAGACGTTAGCGGAAACAAACAGCTTTTTTTTTTTTTTGCCTTAGGAGGAACATTGGTCAGGATAAGTAAATGACCCCTTTGGTTTTAGGGTCAAGGTCACAAAGGCCAAGGTCACAGTGTTCATGAGTAAGATTGTGGTTTCTAATCATTAACTTCAATGGCCTAAACCCACATTGTTCAAACTTGGTAGGGACATGATCATGATGTGTAAAAACCCATTTGTTTTTGGGCCCGTAGGTGTATCACTAGATTTGTTAGGAGGAGGGGGTCAATTTAAAAAGTTTGTATTGTCAGTTTGGTTTTTCTAATAAAAATATGAACCTGAATTTGTTGACAATTTCATTAAGCAAAAACATTTTAGATACAATTTCTTGTCACAGACATACATTAATTGCTTCATTCATACCTTTCTTGGACCTGTTCTCACGAAATTGCATGTATACCTATCAACATTAGAAATAGATGAGTGTTTTGTCTTTTGACAGCGCTTGTTGCCATACCTAGTCTGTTATGTTCAACAATACTTGATCTGGGATTGGGATTTGCCGACATTTTTGCCGATACTGTGCAGCGACATTTCTATCATTATAGCACAGGGGCACTTATGAGGTGCCCTGGACTGAACCCGACCGGTCCATTATACTGACACCGACGAGTCAGGCATAATGCTGTCCCCTTAGCTCCAAGTGTTAGGAAGGAAGCCACTACTACCAACTTTAAAGTCTTTGATTTGACCCGGCCTGGGTTCGAACCCCCGACCTCCCGATCCGCAAGCCGACGCTCTACCAAGTGAACTATTGCGACCGGTCAATATTTGATCTATCTAGCAACTTAATTCTGCACACACAGTAGGAACTTTGGAAGAGCCATGTACAGGTTACATATTGGTTTGTCCTGCTGTTCTATACTGATAACATTGTTTTGTTGGTTAGATTGCAAATTTGAAGCTGTTATCATTGAAGTGTACATATTTCAACCTGCAGATGAACTTCTTTATCAGCAGATATATATTGGCCTGAAATGACAAGGAAAATTACCAGTTTGTGGACTACCATAATTATTTTTATTATCTAAAATAGCACAATCTGATAGCTTATGTAAGAGATGAACGTGTGGGTGCACATGGACAATCAGTTAGAGTCGCTGACTTGTAACTCTTCATTTTTCTGGGTCTGTCTTTCTCCTCTGACTTTACCCCTATGAACCTTGTCCTTGGTTGTCCCTGAAGTTTTCTTGCACCCTGACATTTGCTTAACTTCACCAATATGATCATAATTTTGTCAGTGCAGTGTATAAATAAGATAAGGACAAAGTTTAATTTTAATATAATGCACCTTGTACATGTACTACACATATACATTTCCGCGGGCTATACGACTTTGGAACGGACTACCGACTGAGATTAAGGATGCCCCAACTGTACCTGCATTTGCAAGTGGCCTAAATAAGTTTTATGCTTTTTAATTGATATTTAAAATTATTAGTCTTAAATTGTCAATGTTCAGGACTTGCGCCTGCCTTATGTAGTCAGTATTGACTTTTGGCAGTACAAAGTTGAAGTTGAAGTACATTGTACCTTTATTTATGTGTTTTATCCCTTTATGTTTATTTCCCTGCTGATTGGTTAAGGGGCATTCAGAGTTTTGTTCACCCTTGTCTATCTTTCATGCCCACTTTTTAGGTTAATAGTTAGGGATAGGATCTAGATGGGCTGTTCATGTTTTTTTTACCAGTTCATAAGGTTAGGGTATGTAACATTACCATGATACAGTTGAATATTCAAGATGCTATGTAAAACTGAGTCGTAAACAATTAAACTTCAGTAACATCTCAGCTGAGATATGATTTGCATGTGGGACTTTGTCAAGTTCAATTTGCCACTTTCTTCAGGTATTCTATTCCTTTTTTTCTTTTAATCAATATCAATAAAATAAAACAATAAATGAAACTTCTTACAATTTTAATCAATAGGCCTTTACTTGGGAAAACACATGTCACATCGGAATGTTTTGACTGAACATGGAGTCATTTTTTTGTTTGTCTTATATATACTTATTCATGGTCACAACAATATTACTTGTGCAGTGTGGTGGTCGTAACCAATCTCCCTGTGCATGTAATCTATTTTGTCATTGAATTCCTCCTTTAAGGATTGTTACGTGTATTTCCTTTGGTGGAAATAGGACTTTTTGTTCCTCAATTCCATCTCCACATGAACAGGATGCTACAACCATTTACTCTTCTCTGGTCATTTTTTTCTTGATTGAAAAAGTTAATTTCATTTACTATTAATGGTTTTGTAGGTCTTCTAATTGAAATAATACCTATCTCTCTTCTAAAAACTATGTGGACATTATTTTTCAATGACGTCACTACTTGTGTCATAACTTGTCAAACAAAACGTCAGCGCTTGGACATTTATTCAAATGGATCGGTTTTCTTTTCACTGCTGCATTTGAAAAACCCATCAGGAAGTGCGAGGTTAGAGCTCTGTAAGACCGGTTTAAGCACCCCAGTCGGTCCGTAATGCCGACTGACCGTTTCAAGGCGGTAACTGTCGGGTTTGCTCTTATTGTTAAATGACTCATCACAGATTTGTTCCCACTTTTACATTTGGCGTGGTTGTGAATACCTTGGTCCTGTGTCTTTTCAATTTTTTTTATAAGTTGCAATGCTCATAGGACTTTGTCTTATATATTCTTACTCATAACTTGTAATTGTCAACTCACCTGACCACAATGTGCTTAAAGTGTGCTTTTTAGTTCATGCGGCCTTCATGATTTGTTTATGATCACTCACCATCAGCATTTGCATCTGGCATCGCGTGTTCGGCATCACATGTCTGTCAACATTATTTTATTGACATCGCCTCTGAAACTGCTGGCCCAAATTCAATCAAACTTCCTCAGAAGCTTAAGAATGAAGAGGGAATCAAAAGTTGTTAAAAGAATTTTGATCCGTAAAAAGAAAAATACAGCTAGTGCGTGGCCATTTATCATACAAGGCCATGAAGTAAAATATTGAAACTGATTGTCCAAATATGGCTTGTATAAATGCATTACAATTATTCGGGTCAGTTTAAACATTGCTGAGGGATGCCTGTGGCGTCGGGGTAGAGTCGCTGATTTGTAACTCCTCAGACAGCTTAGCTTCCCATGGCGTGGGTTCGCGTCCCATTCAGGGCGAACGACTTAATGTGGGAAGGTCTTCCAGCTGACCTGCGGAGCGCCGGTGGTTCTACACAGACATTTGTCTGGGGTCTTCCTCCACCAGAACAGCTGAATGTTGCTATAATGATCCCAATTGGTCGCTTCGATGTATCTCAAAAAAGCAAAACATGGCTGATATTCCTTTTCATTTTTGTCTCCAGCACTCAGGTGGGTGAGCGATATAGGGCAATCAGTTTCCATCATCCATCGGGCATCATCAACAATTTTCTAGAGAGTTCTCTAGAAGCTGCAGTTTTGAACCGATTGTCACCAAACTTGGTGAGAATGTTTGTCTGCATGAAATCTTGGATTTCTTAAGTGAGCCATGTGGGGTCAAATAGTAGGTAACTTGGTCAAATTAAAGAAAAAATGTCAGCTACCTAGAGGTCACATCAATGAGCGGATCTTCCTCAAACTTAGAATTTTTGTCTGCATGAAACCTTAAATAAGTTACTGGGCACGTGGTGTACTTTAGTACAATACTAGGTCAGATTTTATGCAAAGAAATTTTGTGAACCCACTAACATGGTCAGAATGTTTGTCTGTCAGGGACGTAGTTAGGCATGATATGATGTGTACACAATGCCGCTGTCAGGTCCAGGGGCATACTCCAACGAAAATCTTTGTCTTTCTAGATTGTATGATGTGGTGGCTTGTGATGACTTTTTCGGTATCAAGATAGAAATATATAAAAGTAAAATGTAAGGTTACCTTTAAATATGAAAACAACAATTGTATAAAATCATGACATATTTTATTTTCAATAAAGAAGCTACTCAAACACAGGCACCAATTTCCTGGTTATGGCAATCTATGGAAAATTAAATGCTGTTAATTTATACAAGAAATAAATCACATGTTTTATGCAGATGTATTCTTCTTATCGTGTCCTCAAGCTAAATGTTATGTATTCTTGTTATCGTGTCTTCAAGCTAAATGTTATGTATTTTTGTCTGCATGAAACCTTAAATAAGTTACTGGGTCACGTGGTGTACTTTAGTACAATACTAGGTCAGATTTTATGCAAAGAAATTTTGTGAACTCACTAACATGGTCAGAATGTTTGTCTGCCAGGGACGTAGTTAGGCATGATATGATGTGTACACAATGCCGCTGTCAGGTCCAGGGGCATACTCCAACAAAAATCTTTGTCTTTCTAGATTGTATGATGTGGTGGCTTGTGATGACTTTTTCGGTATCAAGATAGAAATATATAAAAGTAAAATGTAAGGTTACCTTTAAATATGAAAACAACAATTGTATAAAATCATGACATATTTTATTTTCAATAAAGAAGCTACTCAAACACAGGCACCAATTTCCTGGTTATGGCGATCTATGGAAAATTAAATGCTGTTAATTTATACAAGAAATAAATCACATGTTTTATGCAGATGTATTCTTTTATCGTGTCCTCAAGCTAAATGTTATGTATTCTTGTTATCGTGTCTTCAAGCTAAATGCTATGTATTCTTGTTATCTATGTATTCTTGTTATCGTCTCTTCAAGCTAAGTGTTATGTATTCTTGTTATCGTGTCTTCAAGCTAAATGTTATGTATTCTTGTTATCGTGTCCTCAAACTAAATGTTATGTATTCTTGTTACCGTGTCTTCAAGCTAAATGTTATGTATTCTTGTTATCGTGTCTTCAAGCTAAATGTTATGTATTCTTGTTATCATGTCATCAAGCTTAATGTTATGCATTCTAGTTATCGTGTCCTCAAGCTAAATGTTATGTATTCTTGTTATCATGTCTCCAAGCTTAATGTTATGCATTCTTGTTATCGTGTCCTCAAACTAAATGTTATGTATTCTTGTTATCGTGTCCTCAAGCTTAATGTTATGCATTCTTGTTATCGTGTCCTCAAGCTAAATGTTATGTATTCTTGTTATCGTGTCTTCAAACTAAATGTTGTGTATTCTTGTTATCGTGTCCTCAAACTAAATGTTATGTATTCTTGTTATCGTGTCCTCAAACTAAATGTTATGTATTCTTGTTATTGTGTCTTCAAACTAAATGCTATGTATTCTTGTTATCGTGTCTTCAAGCTAAATGTTATGTATTCTTGTTGTCGTGTCCTCAAACTAAATGTTATGTATTCTTGTTATCGTGTCTTTAAGCTAAATGTTATGTATTCTTGTTATCGTGTCCTCAAGCTTAATGTTATGCATTCTTGTTATCGTGTCTTTAAGCTAAATGTTATGTATTCTTGTTATCGTGTCCTCAAGCGTAATGTTATGCATTCTTGTTATCGTGTCCTCAAACTAAATGTTATGTATTTTTGTTATCCTGTCTTCAAACTAAATGTTATGTATTCTTGTTATCGTGTCCTCAAGCTTAATGTTATGCATTCTTGTTATCGTGTCCTCAAGCTAAATGTTATGTATTCTTGTTATCGTGTCTTCAAACTAAATGCTATGTATTCTTGTTATCGTGTCTTCAAGCTAAATGTTATTTATTCTTGTTATCGTGTCCTCAAACTAAATGTTATGTATTCTTGTTATCGTGTCTTCAAGCTAAATGTTATGTATTCTTGTTATCGTGTCTTCAAGCTAAATGTTATGTATTCTTGTTATCGTGTCCTCAAGCTAAATGTTATGTATTTTTGTTATCGTGTCTTCAAGCTAAATGTTATGGATTCTTGTTATCGTGTCCTCAAACTAAATGCTATGTATTCTTGTTATCGTGTCCTCAAGTTAAATGCTATGTATTCTTGTTATCATGTCTTCAAACTAAATGTTATGTATTCTTGTTATCGTGTCTTCAAACTAAATGTTATGTATTCTTGTTATCATGTCTTCAAGTTAAATGTTATGTATTTTTGTTATCGTGTCTTCAAGCTAAATGTTATGTATTCTTGTTATCGTGTCCTCAAACTAAATGTTATGTATTCTTGTTATCTATGTATTCTTGTTATTGTGTCTTCAAACTAAATGTTATGTATTCTTGTTATCGTGTCTTCAAACTAAATGTTATGTATCCTTGTTATCGTGTCCTCAAGCTAAATGTTATGTATTCTTGTTATCGTGTCCTCAAGCTAAATGTTACGTATTTTTGTTATCGTGTCTTCAAGCTAAATGTTATGTATTCTTGTTATCGTGTCCTCAAACTAAATGTTATGTATTCTTGTTATCTATGTATTCTTGTTATCGTGTCTTCAAACTAAATGTTATGTATTCTTGTTATTGTGTCTTCAAACTAAATGTTATGTATTCTTGTTATCGTGTCCTCAAACTAAATGTTATGTATTCTTGTTATCGTGTCTTCAAGCTAAATGTTATGCATTCTTGTTATCGTGTCCTCAAGCTAAATGTTATGTATTCTTGTAATCATGTCTTCAAGCTTAATGTTATGCATTCTTGTTATCGTGTCCTCAAACTAAATGTTATGTATTCTTGTTATCGTGTCCTCAAGCTTAATGTTATGCATTCTTGTTATCGTGTCCTCAAGCTAAATGTTATGTATTCTTGTTATCATGTCTTCAAACTAAATGTTGTGTATTCTTGTTATCGTGTCCTCAAACTAAATGTTATGTATTCTTGTTATCGTGTCCTCAAACTAAATGTTATGTATTCTTGTTATCGTGTCCTCAAGCTAAATGCTATGTATTCTTGTTATCGTGTCTTCAAGCTAAATGTTATGTATTCTTGTTATCGTGTCTTCAAACTAAATGCTATGTATTCTTGTTATCGTGTCTTCAAGCTAAATGTTATGTATTCTTGTTATCGTGTCCTCAAACTAAATGTTATGTATTCTTGTTATCGTGTCTTTAAGCTAAATGTTATGTATTCTTGTTATCGTGTCCTCAAGCTTAATGTTATGCATTCTTGTTATATTGTCCTCAAACTTAATGTTATGTATTCTTGTTATCGTGTCTTCAAACTAAATGTTATGTATTCTTGTTATCGTGTCCTCAAGCTTAATGTTATGCATTCTTGTTATCGTGTCCTCAAGCTAAATGTTATGTATTCTTGTTATCGTGTCTTCAAACTAAATGCTATGTATTCTTGTTATCGTGTCTTCAAGCTAAATGTTATGTATTCTTGTTATCGTGTCCTCAAACTAAATGTTATGTATTCTTGTTATCGTGTCTTCAAGCTAAATGTTATGTATTCTTGTTATCGTGTCTTTAAGCTAAATGTTATGTATTCTTGTTATCGTGTCCTCAAGCTAAATGTTATGTATTTTTGTTATCGTGTCTTCAAGCTAAATGTTATGGATTCTTGTTATCTTGTCCTCAAACTAAATGCTATGTATTCTTGTTATCGTGTCCTCAAGTTAAATGCTATGTATTCTTGTTATCATGTCTTCAAACTAAATGTTATGTATTCTTGTTATCGTGTCTTCAAACTAAATGTTATGTATTCTTGTTATCATGTCTTCAAGTTAAATGTTATGTATTTTTGTTATCGTGTCTTCAAGCTAAATGTTATGTATTCTTGTTATCGTGTCCTCAAACTAAATGTTATGTATTCTTGTTATCTAGGTATTCTTGTTATCGTGTCTTCAAACTAAATGTTATGTATTCTTGTTATCGTGTCTTCAAACTAAATGTTATGTATTCTTGTTATCGTGTCCTCAAGCCAAATGTTATGTATTCTTGATATCGTGTCCTCAAGCTAAATGTTACGTATTTTTGTTATCGTTTCTTCAAGCTAAATGTTATGTATTCTTGTTATCGTGTCCTCAAACTAAATGTTATGTATTCTTGTTATCTATGTATTCTTGTTATCGTGTCTTCAAACTAAATGTTATGTATTCTTGTTATTGTGTCCTCAAACTAAATGTTATGTATTCTTGTTATAGTGTCTTCAAACTAAATGTTATGTATTCTTGTTATCGTGTCTTCAAGCTAAATGTTATGTATTCTTGTTATCGTGTCCTCAAACTAAATGTTATGTATTCTTGTTACCGTGTCTTCAAGCTAAATGTTATGTATTCTTGTTATCGTGTCTTCAAGCTAAATGTTATGTATTCTTGTTATCATGTCATCAAGCTTAATGTTATGCATTCTAGTTATCGTGTCCTCAAGCTAAATGTTATGTATTCTTGTTATCATGTCTCCAAGCTTAATGTTATGCATTCTTGTTATCGTGTCCTCAAACTAAATGTTATGTATTCTTGTTATCGTGTCTTTAAGCTAAATGTTATGTATTCTTGTTATCGTGTCTTTAAGCTAAATGTTATGTATTCTTGTTATCGTGTCCTCAAGCTTAATGTTATGCATTCTTGTTATCGTGTCTTTAAGCTAAATGTTATGTATTCTTGTTATCGTGTCCTCAAGCGTAATGTTATGCATTCTTGTTATCGTGTCCTCAAACTAAATGTTATGTATTCTTGTTATCCTGTCTTCAAACTAAATGTTATGTATTCTTGTTATCATGTCCTCAAGCTTAATGTTATGCATTCTTGTTATTGTGTCCTCAAGCTAAATGTTATGTATTCTTGTTATCGTGTCTTCAAACTAAATGCTATGTATTCTTGTTATCGTGTCTTCAAGCTAAATGTTATTTATTCTTGTTATCGTGTCCTCAAACTAAATGTTATGTATTCTTGTTATCGTGTCTTCAAGCTAAATGTTATGTATTCTTGTTATCGTGTCTTCAAGCTAAATGTTATGTATTCTTGTTATCGTGTCCTCAAGCTAAATGTTATGTATTTTTGTTATCGTGTCTTCAAGCTAAATGTTATGGATTCTTGTTATCGTGTCCTCAAACTAAATGCTATGTATTCTTGTTAACGTGTCCTCAAGTTAAATGCTATGTATTCTTGTTATCATGTCTTCAAACTAAATGTTATGTATTCTTGTTATCGTGTCTTCAAACTAAATGTTATGTATTCTTGTTATCATGTCTTCAAGTTAAATGTTATGTATTTTTGTTATCGTGTCTTCAAGCTAAATGTTATGTATTCTTGTTATCGTGTCCTCAAACTTAATGTTATGTATTCTTGTTATCTATGTATTCTTGTTATTGTGTCTTCAAACTAAATGTTATGTATTCTTGTTATCGTGTCTTCAAACTAAATGTTATGTATCCTTGTTATCGTGTCCTCAAGCTAAATGTTATGTATTCTTGTTATCGTGTCCTCAAGCTAAATGTTACGTATTTTTGTTATCGTGTCTTCAAGCTAAATGTTATGTATTCTTGTTATCGTGTCCTCAAACTAAATGTTATGTATTCTTGTTATCTATGTATTCTTGTTATCGTGTCTTCAAACTAAATGTTATGTATTCTTGTTATTGTGTCTTCAAACTAAATGTTATGTATTCTTGTTATCGTGTCCTCAAACTAAATGTTATGTATTCTTGTTATCGTGTCTTCAAGCTAAATGTTATGTATTCTTGTTATCATGTCTTCAAGCTTAATGTTATGCATTCTTGTTATCGTGTCCTCAAACTAAATGTTATGTATTCTTGTTATCGTGTCCTCAAGCTTAATGTTATGCATTCTTGTTATCGTGTCCTCAAGCTAAATGTTATGTATTCTTGTTATCGTGTCTTCAAACTAAATGCTATGTATTCTTGTTATCGTGTCTTCAAGCTAAATGTTATTTATTCTTGTTATCGTGTCCTCAAACTAAATGTTATGTATTCTTGTTATCGTGTCCTCAAGCTTAATGTTATGCATTCTTGTTATCGTGTCCTCAAGCTAAATGTTATGTATTCTTGTTATCGTGTCTTCAAACTAAATGTTGTGTATTCTTGTTATCGTGTCCTCAAACTAAATGTTATGTATTCTTGTTATCGTGTCCTCAAACTAAATGTTATGTATTCTTGTTATCGTGTCCTCAAGCTAAATGCTATGTATTCTTGTTATCGTGTCTTCAAGCTAAATGTTATGTATTCTTGTTATCGTGTCTTCAAACTAAATGCTATGTATTCTTGTTATCGTGTCTTCAAGCTAAATGTTATGTATTCTTGTTATCGTGTCCTCAAACTAAATGTTATGTATTCTTGTTATCGTGTCTTTAAGCTAAATGTTATGTATTCTTGTTATCATGTCCTCAAGCTTAATGTTATGCATTCTTGTTATATTGTCCTCAAACTTAATGTTATGTATTCTTGTTATCGTGTCTTCAAACTAAATGTTATGTATTCTTGTTATCGTGTCCTCAAGCTTAATGTTATGCATTCTTGTTATCGTGTCCTCAAGCTAAATGTTATGTATTCTTGTTATCGTGTCTTCAAACTAAATGCTATGTATTCTTGTTATCGTGTCTTCTAGCTAAATGTTATGTATTCTTGTTATCGTGTCCTCAAACTAAATGTTATGTATTCTTGTTATCGTGTCTTCAAGCTAAATGTTATGTATTCTTGTTATCGTGTCTTTAAGCTAAATGTTATGTTTTCTTGTTATCGTGTCCTCAAGCTAAATGTTATGTATTTTTGTTATCGTGTCTTCAAGCTAAATGTTATGGATTCTTGTTATCGTGTCCTCAAACTAAATGCTATGTATTCTTGTTATCGTGTCCTCAAGTTAAATGCTATGTATTCTTGTTATCATGTCTTCAAACTAAATGTTATGTATTCTTGTTATCGTGTCTTCAAACTAAATGTTATGTATTCTTGTTATCATGTCTTCAAGTTAAATGTTATGTATTTTTGTTATCGTGTCTTCAAGCTAAATGTTATGTATTCTTGTTATCGTGTCCTCAAACTAAATGTTATGTATTCTTGTTATCTAGGTATTCTTGTTATCGTGTCTTCAAACTAAATGTTATGTATTCTTGTTATCGTGTCTTCAAACTAAATGTTATGTATTCTTGTTATCGTGTCCTCAAGCCAAATGTTATGTATTCTTGATATCGTGTCCTCAAGCTAAATGTTACGTATTTTTGTTATCGTTTCTTCAAGCTAAATGTTATGTATTCTTGTTATCGTGTCCTCAAACTAAATGTTATGTATTCTTGTTATCTATGTATTCTTGTTATCGTGTCTTCAAACTAAATGTTATGTATTCTTGTTATTGTGTCCTCAAACTAAATGTTATGTATTCTTGTTATCGTGTCTTCAAGCTTAATGTTATGTATTCTTGTTATCGTGTCTTCAAGCTAAATGTTATGTATTCTTGTTATCATGTCCTCAAACTAAATGTTATGTATTCTTGTTATAATGTCCTCAAACTAAATGTTATGTATTCTTGTTATCGTGTCCTCAAACTAAATGTTATGTATTCTTGTTATCGTGTCTTCAAGCTAAATGTTATGTATTCTTGTTATCGTGTCTTCAAGCAAAATGTTATGGATTGGAGAAAACAAATATTGCCTATACATATATTGCAACAGTGCTACAGACAAATAGTGCAATTGAGTTAAATTGTGTTTTTTTATCATTTCAGGTTGCCTTGTATGAAGAACACAACAGGGTTAGCAAACACATTTTCGAATCACCGTTTACCTGTAGATGAATGTTAAAATAAACACTTCATCAACTGATTCCTGGAAATAGCACAGACACTATACTTACACATTTTAGAAAAAAGCTGCTGAGAGTTGACTACGAGAAAGTTGGACACTATTATCTAACAGCTAAGGTGGGTGAGTGCTTATATTAACTGTTGATGAATACCTGTGGCAAATAACTGATATGATAGGAACATATTACTGTGACCTTTAAAATGGAGAGTGATGACAATTATGGATCGGAGTCAAAAACTGTCCCAGCAAAGAAAGGTTATTCTCATAGGAAGGCAGCAGCATGTGGTCAATCAGAAAGGGGTACAGGGTCTTGCTTGTCAAATGAGCCATCAAGTACGCAAACATCAAAAGGGAGCACATCTGACAGAGTTAAAACTGCTAACTTTACTAACAGACGATTTAAAAGTCATCATCAAAAGGAAAATATAAAAACGACAACAAGCAATTTTCATTTAACAAGTGAATGTGATAAAACCAGGTTGCAAGCCAAAGTTCCTCCAGATAGTGAAAGGTTTAAGCACACCCGGCCGAAATCGGTCACCCGGCCGAAATCGGTCACCCGTAAGATTCAAGCACATCAGATTTCAAGGAATAAAGCAGATTCAGGCGAACAACTGAGCTCACAACAAAGTAGAGCAGAAACTTGTGCTGCAGCCGGAAAAGAGAGTGAACATGAAATTAACCCAAAGCGTAAAAGAAACAGACCCAGAAGGACAAGTAAGAATGATGGAAACATGAATAACAGACAACCCATCCAAGCTGAAAACAAACAAAAATTAACACAACAAACAAATAAAGATACCAAAAAAAGCCAAGGTAATAATCATTCTCAAAAGACATCTCTGTATCTAGTGTTTACAGAGCAGGTATCTGAAAATAATGACATTAAGGGTTTTATAAATTATAGAATGAACAATCCGAAAGGAATTGACTTCGAAATAACAAGGGTAATGCGGCATCAAAATGGGAAACAAGATGTGGTAGTGGCACTGTTTCCAAGTAGGGGCAAGGCAGACTATGCTAAAAAGTGTATTCAGCAGAGTAATGCTCAATCATCTAATAAAATCTTGTGTTTCTTTACTCAAAGAGAAGTTGATAATACGGCGATTAATCCTAAAGACACAGACAGAAAAAAGGAGCAAATTATTGATGGACTGTTTGAACGAGCTGAGATCGAATTTGAAAGGCATTCATTGAAAATAAAGGAAACAAACGAACAATTAGAGATTAGGCAACGCAATCTTAAATCTAAGAGAGGCCTTTCTTTAGACCTTTATGAGAAGAACACAAAGGAAAAGCAAGCTTTGGAAGACAGGTTGCAAGAGTTAGAACTGCAACTGAAAGAGTATGTAAACTATCTTCAGTCAATGAAATCAAAGTTGGCTGAAATAGAAGATGATCGGCATTTTGATGCTGGTGTGATTAAAATCCGGAAGGAGTTTGGGATTGAATGCCAAAGATTGAGCAAAGCTTTACCAATGTACGCCAAGCGAGAGGAAATTCTGACAACGGTGAATTCCCACCAAGTGTCAGTCCTTCTTGGAGAGACAGGGTCGGGAAAGTCTACCCAGATAGTCCAGTATCTATATCAGGCCGGAATTGCAAGTAAATATCATGATTGTTTCTACTTTTATTTAGATTTTGCATTTCTTAGCCTGGATGATTTAAAGCTTCTATAGTAAATACACATGCATAGTGGAAATACACGTTACAGTCCCATGATCGCTCTGATAGTTGTCACAATTTCGGCAAATGATACAAACATAGTTCAGAAGATTTGCTTGTTGAAACAAAAACATTCAAAAGTATCATTTTGATCAATTGTGCTTAATTAGGTTGATATTTGAATAGGTTTATCTTTGAACCAACGCAACGTGAGGACAAGGAAGCTCAAAACTGATCGGAGTATATTACATACATCTCAAACGACATCAGCGTGAGGCTACCGCTCTCGGAGGCTAATCTCATGCCTTGACGCCTAATCCATGTAAACTACCGCTTTCAAATAACAACAGACCTTGGCACATCTCCTAAGGACATCTAAACAAACAAAAGCGGGCATAATCATTGCATAGATTGAATGAAAGCTTACACATATTTCTTGTGATCGTACCAAATGGTTATTAGACTTGATAGTTTTAGGGTTGAGTTTGTGAGAAATATGACACTGGTTCGACTTGGGGCAAATACATGCAGGTTAAATTTGTACAAGTACTATCGTGCTTACATCATAATATCAAACAATTATAAAGTAGAGCTGTTGTTCCGTGACAACCTGTGTTTTAAGACACAGTTTGACAGATATTGTTATTGGTAATAACTTTCCGCACTTAAAAATGTGAAGCAAAAATTTTTAATTGATATTTGAACTACTTTTTTTTTTAACATTTTGATCTGATATTATTTACTCATTATTAATCAGGTAGGCACTTTAAAGAATATTGTGAGCTACTACTTAAATCTTTAATCAGAATTTGTATGATACCTGCACCAAATTTTACTAAAGAAATAAATTGATGAAAAAATAAAATGATAAAATATACATTGCATATCAATGCATTGTGTTTAATTTTGTGACCATTGAAATTTGGGGCTTACCTAACTTACGCAGTCGCCAAATGTGGCATTTTCAAGTTTTGTGAACGTTTTGCAAAACCTGAAGGAGTGAATCGTTTATATCTAAAAAAGTTGTTGCGCCTATCTTCAATATTTTCTGAGATTTTATAAAAAGTCAAGTAATAGTGCAAGAAGTTTCATTAAGTGTAGATCGTCGTTTTACATGCAATACTGTAATTGATCACAAGCATTGAAATTACTAAAAAAAGAACAATTAAGAGACATTTATAGCTGATAATATGTTATTATACTAGTTTCTGCATAAAATGCGGTTTCTTTATCTACTCGAATCTGCGGTTTTATTTAACCTTGCGTGAATAGGCGGTACAGTCCCGAATATCTCATTAGTCATTCTTACTGCTTTACTGCCTTCCAAAGCATGCCTTTCTGTTATTTGGATCTAGTTATTCTGAAGACTTCACCCATTTTTGAAACAGATTGTGTAGACAAAATACCTACATTCTCTGTCAAAGCATTGTGGGATAAGATGTACACGATTTTAATGCAAATGTTTTATCATCACACAGGTAGATGCGTGTTAAACCTGCATACCGAAGATGTACATTGTCAAATAACGTATAATAAATGTTTACATCATGTAGCGGCATTACTCGCTAGTAGTAACAAGTGATTAGTCATCAAAGGAGTCGAATACGGTGGGGTAGGATAAAATGCGCTTACGCACAAATTTATATTAAACCAATTTGATACATACTCTTTGTTTTGGAAAAGGCTATCACCGACAGAAAACCATTGAAACACCCTAGAGGCGACATTTATGGCCCAATCGTCACCAAATTTGGCCAGATTGTTTGCTTGCATTTAATTGGAATGAGTTCATTACTGGATCACGTAGGGTCAAAAAGTAGGACAATTGGCCAAAGCTTAGGAAACACTTGTGAACACACAAAAGGACACATTTCTGGCCCAAATTTCACCAAACTTGGCCTTTGCATAAAATCTTGGATGAGTTCGTAACTGGGTCACGTGGAGTCAAAAAGTAGGTCACTGGGTCAAATCTTAGAAAACCCTTGTTAACTCACTAGAGACCACGTTTATGTATATGAGGGTAAACAAATCCATTCGCCAGCCACATTTATGGCCCAATATTCACTAAAAATTGCAAAACACATTTCCTTCCGCCACCACACTGAATGTGTCAATGAGGCTATCTCCTTGCTATCTGCTACAAATAAAAGCCTTGTCAGATTTCTGCCTGCCCTTCATGGTCCAAATTGGTACCCCTCACAGGCCCTGTCCTTTCCTGCACTACTAATTAGAAGTATTTGAAGTGAGTTAGTACTAACAGGCTTTAATTTCATCTGTATTAGCAGCCCATTTCCCCACCCACTAGTTACAACATTGATTGTGTACATAATAGTATACACAATAGCTGATATATCTAATTGTAGTTATATGTCGAATGGTTTTGTTTACTGGGTGTAGGGGTAAAGATTGTCTTAAATACAAGATATTTTAAAACAATATTACAGATATTACAGACAGTAACTTGGGACTTCGCTTAGTTTACATATATTTTACATAGGTCACATAATATGGGGTACTGTTTATCACTTTAATTAGGCAACATACACCTATATATTTTATATAAACCCTTTAAAGCAGTTAATCTTACTGATTTTTAGCTATTTATATCGGTTGTTATAACTAGTTACTAGTTACAAATACACTGTTGGTCGATAGGCCAACTATAGATATAGTCTGGTAATGCAAGTTGATGGTCCGATCAACTACAGGTACATTGTGATTTCCAGGTTCTTTGCACAAAGCACTTGTTTATATTAGTAAATACCAAACTAAGCAGTATACACTATATTCATAACATAGCTATAGGAATACTAGAGCCTTAATAAATACAACAGGACCGACTTTAAACGGTTATAGCTATTCAAATTGTAGTGATCAACTGTAGATTGTGGACCCAATGGAAGCCAGTCTAATGCCCACATTTTGAGGCAATATATAAAATATATATATATATATATATATATATATATATATATATATATATATATATATATATATATATATATATATATATTTACTATAGATAGTTTCCATGTGATGGCATCGACACTGATAAGACAGCTTAAGGCAGCCATCTTTGTGGGTAGAAGCTAATGCAGGCCGAAATCGGGAAATATGTGCTGTATTAAACTCACCACTGTGTTTTTATTTTTCAGTCTATTTTACTGAATTTTATATCAAATTTAACAGCTTTTATAAAGTATTTTAAATAGCAAAACTGTATTTTGATAGTTTAAAAGGTTAAAGAAATACAACCAAAAATGATACACTGTTCATTTTGTATTAAGTATGAGCCAATAGTTTTATTTATTTCTGTGTATTAATTCTGTATGCATTTATCAATTGTAAAAATATTGTATTCTAAAAATATGAATTTCAAGAGCTTTCCAGTGGTGTATAGCTTTTAATTATCGGACCACAAATGAAGAAATTACAAGAAAATAAAATTTACCCTTCTATACAATTCATATGAAAATCCCTTGAAGTTACCATCAAAGATGGCTGCCAAGATAAGGGATTTTCACTGATGTGGAAACTATCTATACTCTTCTAATAAAGCTCCTCCTTCTGTGAACAGGAGGGAAAAATACCTTATTATAAGCTCAATTTACCATAATTTTACACTAATTTATAAGTACCTTTAATAGTGTAAAATAATGGTCTACTGCAACAATAGACAGGTCTGCCAGAGAGAAGCGTTATATAGATAGGTGCATTTGTTGCCGCTTATTGTAGTTGCTCTTTAATAGACTTTATCATTAAACATTTGCTCAAAATATATTCAAAATATAGGTTAATGATATCCTTGTAATCTTCTATGAGTAGAAACATAGCAATAGTGATAATTATAAGAGATAATATTCATACTCTGCTCATAAGTATTTTATACGTTAAATACAATAAGGATCAACATGGAGATAGGATGTGGCATGCCGAGTGTGGGGATAGGCAAATAATGCCCCTCCCCCCCCCCCCCCCCCCCCCATTAGGCAGTCCCAGACTTCCAGCCCACAGCCTCAAAATTACAAAATCTACTTGGCCATACTAACTTATGCTGAGAGCCAAAGAAACTATGGCACTAAGTAGAATACCAGAGGATGGAGGGGTTCATTGAGATGACAGCGGGTGTGTGTAGAGAGCGACACGCAACCAAAATTATTCAATCGGGTCTCCTGGGGCTGCGGCTGCATCCCAGGATTTAATTGCATACCATGGGGCCAAAATCCCTGGAAGCATCGAGTTCAAGAACCCCTTCAATTCTCTGGTGGCCCTTACAATTAAGGAGGCGAGGGAGGATTGCCCAGAACAAATAAATAACAGCTCTCCTAATAATATAATTATGCTAGATAAATCTTGCCAAGAATCACCTATTAAAGGACAGCCGCGAGAGAGGGACGGCCTCACTGACAGATGTCAATGGGGGTGGGACTCTTTATCGGACAGCAGTAAGTCTGATCCCAGACAATCATCAGACACTGACACAAACTCGGACTCACACTCGGAGGAGTCTGAGAAGGGGGAAGAGAGTGATATGAAGCCGTGTTCACTAACAACTTCAGATTTGGCAAGAAACACTTGACTTGATTTAACCCCATACTAACGAAAACACTATTATTATTGATAACAAACCCTTATCCTATCTAGGTACTGGGACGGAGGAAGGCGCACCTCCTACCACTGTGGACAATGGACCTCAAACATCACCTACAAAAGAGGTCAACGCAACAACACAAAACATAGTAGAAGGAGAGATCAAAACTAACAAAGTCAAGGCTACCATGGCATTATGCAAACTTTTCCTTATCTTAAAAAATAACAACTGAAACCTTTAATATAGGATAAATTCCTAAATCAAATTTTGTCAATATCTGGTGATCTAGGTGAGGGTGAATCCTCCAACTCCTCCTCCCAACCTCCTCAAAACAAGCAGGTTGCCCGCCACCACATGCCCCGGTACCCCTCGCAAACCCTCTGGTGCCGGCCCTGGGCGGTCTTGAGAAAAATGTCAATGAATTTTTCAGTTAAATGAAGCCATTAACAACGATTAATCTTTTGTCCAGATACACTTCAGAATGCATCTCCGAAATTATATAACTTACTTTTTCTGGGGGAACGTGTTTTCGGTTTTCGGCCCCGCAGCTGAAAGGTTCTGGATCCGGGCCTAATATACAATAAATAATTATGTACATATTTAAATAGTGGTACGGGGAGGGGGTATTGGGGGTGTAAATAATATGTTGGTAAATACATATATTTTTAATGGTGCTAAAAAGGGTCGGCCAAAATTGTATCAAAACAATGTATAAGGATATGATTTTCTTTTATCTATACTGATTTTACAACTGATATTTTAAATATATAATAAGTATAAATGACATATTATATCCCGGCTGGGAACTGGTTCGTAAAATTATAATTATATACATTTAACCTCCCAGAATTTATTATGAATAAAAATAATGTGCAAACTGTCTAATAATAATAACATTTTCAGAAAATAATAGCGAAGCTAGAAGATTGCAATGACCAACCCCCACACACCCAGACATCGAAACATCAAAATATCAAGTCATTTTTATAATCTTCATGATATAGTCTGCTCGCCATATACCTATGAGTAAAAAGCAGGGGTAAACAAATCCATTCGACGAAGTCGACATGGCCAGAATGTTTGCCTACAAGAAATCTTAGGTGAGTTGGTAACTGGGTTACGCGGGGTCAAAAACTAGGTTACTAGGTCAAATGTTTGGGAAAAAAACGTAGTAAGCGCGTTTAGAGGTCACGTTTGTGGCACAATCTTAACCAGACTTGACCAGATTGTTTGCCTGTTTGTAAAAAAAAAGTTGGGTCACGTGGATTCAGCAGGTCACTAGGTAAAATTCCTGAAAATATTATCAGCCCATTGGCCCCACTAATCGTCCAATCTTTACCAAAGATTTCTAGAGTAAATAACGCTTAATTACTTGACGCCAGATATGAGCCTACTGAAAGCCCGTGTCCTCAGGTTAGCAATTGAGGCCCATCTTTGCCCTCTTGTTTAGCATCAATTTTTGGGAAAATATGTGATATCTGGTAAATCAAAGGAAACTGTGGTCAGACTGGTGCCTTTTAAATTGCACGAATATTTAACGTGTCGTTAAGACTACGGAAACTTTACGCCCAATTTTTGGTCGGGTATGCTGCTCTTGTACATTTGGATCGTCATTTCTCCAGTCATGCCCCTTATAGGCCAGACATGTTAAGCAGTTTCCGTTGCCAATAACTAGAGATTGCACAGTCGGTTTAACTTAGGTACAGTTTCTTTCTTTAATATGTTACAGTCCATATACCAGTCTTATTTTGTCCACTTATACGTCCTCGGTCTGTATTATTGTTTTTGGATCCAATTTTAATATAAAAAAAATATTTACACTAAGTGTCTATGAGAAAAATCTTAAGGAAATGTGGGGACAGAGCGCTCCATAAACATGTTTTTATATCAGCTGCTTACACTATATGGTGTCAAATTTAAACATTGAAAAACAGCTACGCGGTTTTATGTAAGGCCGCTTTTCTGAAACCCTAGATATTATCGTAGGACATTATTGGCCTGTGGCAATATCTAATAAGCATTCAAAATGACCGAAAGCAGAATTTAGAAGTAATGAATAACACCAGACTTAGATACTAAAATATCGTTCTTACGAGTTTATCAAATAAGTTAAGAATAAACCCAGGCGACGCAAACGATGAAAGAGCGCATTAAAAAGAAATTTTGGTATGCAATTTTAAACTAAATTACAAGTAGATTTTTTTTATTTTCAAGCATAACCTAACCGGAAAGATACCGAAGGTTCGAATGTATAAACATGCACACCTCTTGCCAGTTAAGATGCAATAAATTGTGGTGGTCAGGTCAATAAATTGTGGTGGTCAGGTCAATAAATTGTGGTGTTCAGGTCAATAAATTGTGGTGGTCAGGTAATAAGCAGTGTCATGGCATCAGAATAGGAACAACGTTTATCTTATTGTCATTTTTCCAATTATTTCAGGGGCATAATAACTATAAACTTTACCCGCTATGCTAGTTTACAGCAGAGGAAATTCCCTCAAGCTATTCACGGGAGCTGATAACTTGACAGAGCAACTGGTTACCCGCTCTCATACTGTACTATCCATTAGGCGAGTAATATCGTGGAACAGTTTCGTCAATATGATACTTCTATAAGTTTCCTTGACAACGATTTACTGTCTTGCTGGCAGCTCTAGCGGGTGACCCGCCTATACCCCACCTCAGGTGACAATTGCTTAATAAATACACCATTTGGTCACCACCTTCTATCCTGTATAGGAGACATACTACCTGGGCCATAAGATGAAACCATATACACAGAGTGTCAGTAAAGTATTGCTCATAATAACGATTGAGTAAATATTGACCCGATTTTCTGTCCTAATTATTCTACAGCAGCTTCTGGTACCATTCACATTGCTATCGGTATATCGCAATTATGCCTGCACCAGTTACTTCCGATGTATGGAAGCACTTTTTACGTTCAGATGACAGAAAGAACGTTGAATGTAACTATTGCAACATTACACTATCAAACTTTAGTACAAGCAACTTAAGAGACCACCTGTTCAGTTTAATTCTGAAAGTAATAACCGAGTATTAATACCGCATACCGAAAAATAAACTTGCCATAAATTGGAACACTTAGATCTTTTTGCTAAAGCCGTCTGCACTTATTCTTAACAATTGTTCATAGTTTTACGTCAACCAAATAAGTTCAACTTCGTTTTGTATGATCTTAAAAATTGTTTCGAACGTTCGAACGTTCAGGTCAAAAACGATCCGAACTTTCGAATGCTTTTAGTAATAAATTTTGCCATCCCTTGTATGAAACCCACAAACATAACAACAAATAAGACAGTGCCTAAATTGACAATTATAATAGACATACTTTACTGTTAGTACATCTGTATGCAAGGAGCATTCTCCAAAATAACAGAACATCCCTACTTTACTTCTGTTCTTGCAAACTGAAAATGCTACTATGTCGTTTCGCATCGTACCTGGTTGCGCAATCGGTAGAGCGTCGGTTTTCGGTACGGGAGGCTCCGGGTTCGATCCCGAGCCGCGACATACCAAATTCCTTAAAATTATACTAGTCTAGCTCCCTGGTTAACGCGCAAGCAAATATAAGGGTAGTTCCACGACTGGTTCCACAAGGTGTTCACGGCATGCTATACACAATGAAGGCAGCACAATGTCTGCTTCAAATACTGTTGGTGGAACGATAAACCCCATTAATAACAATAACTATGTCGCTTCTGGAATCCACATGGTATTCTTGCCTTACATTTGGAAGTAAGTAATGTAATCGAAACTTTTAAAGGATCAAATGAGGATCAAATTTAAGGAAATAGAATTTCGTTGCTGTCGTTGCTTCATGGGTGCAATAAAGTTATAACGAATAGGGAACGAGTTATACTTGTTCATGCCGTACAAGAAACACACAATCCGTTTAACTATTTATGATTTTTTAAATCTCTAAACTGTTAGATTAAGAACCAAAGATGTTGATTGAATCCTGTCTGAAATAAGAATGTGTAAATAAGAAAAGTTCCTATCAAAATTTTCACAGATATTGAAAATTCAATCTACCTGTAGACAAAGACAAACAAGGTAAATGTAAATGTGACAAAAACACAGAGACGAGACATAACACACAAAAAGAAAAACCATCAGTTACCGCCTTGGAACGGTCAGTCAGCAAAAGGGCCGACTGGGGTGCTTAAACCTGGTTTGTGGAGCGCTTCAACCTCGCACTTCATGAATAGATAAATAAGAAGAGGTCCTGTCAAAATTTCCACAGATATTTAAATTTTATCTACATGTAGACAAAGGCAAACAAGGTAAATGTGACAAAACAGAGAGACGAGACATAACACACAAAAAGAAAAACCATCAGTTACCGCCTTGGAACGGTCAGTCGGCAAAAGGGCCGACTGTGGTGCTTAAACCTGGTTTGTGGAGCGCTCCAACTCGCACTTCCTGAAGGTTTTTCTATCAAACAAACAGTGTAAATAAAAATATCCCGTCAAAGTGAAACAACTAACAGTAAGCACCTGCATCGGGAGTTAAAACAGATATAATGAACTTATGTACATACATAATAACTAGTAATAAAATAAACTAACAACATATGTACAGTATGTACAGTAGATAAAAGCCTCGGCAACCTGAAAATCCAAATGAGAGAGCAGTTTCAAATAAAATAAAGCAGTACAAAGAAGTCCGAAATCTTCGTTGCCTCTAATCTGTCGTTGACCTTGGAGAAGAAGGCCACCAAATGTTCTAATTTATCGATCTCTAACCGTCTGTTAAAACATTAGACAGACGAGCCACTGAACTTTGAGCCGCTTCGACTATGTCTAAAGAGGTTGTTTGCTATTTTAGAGGTACGCAGACTGTCCAGATATTGCTATATATCCTGCACCAGATGCTGTGTGTTGAGCAAGAAAGTACTTGCATCTTCTTCAGATACGTTGTGTAGAAAATGCTTCGTTCAGAATAATCTACATATTATTTTGACAATTTTGCTTGTCTTGCACTGAGTTTCCCGTTTCTAGACTGGTAACCTCAGCATCTGCAAAAGAGACTCGCTTTCTCTTCTGGCAAACTTTAGTCAGCATTCCATAAAATATATGCGTAGCGCTCCAGCGCGTCGCCAGTAAGCGGCAATATTTGGTTCAATCATGCCACATTTTAGAGTTCTGTTTGCTCACGGCTTTTAAAATGTTCCTTCGACAACGTTGACAAGCAAATAGCGATATTTCTTACATTGTTGGCACGCACCCTCCATTTTATTCACGCTTCACTTTTCAGAAATATAAATTAGGCTATTGTCATTTTTACCCTCTCGTCGGTGTTGATAAACCTTTTGTTAATGTCCATTTCCCGAAAACCGTCATTTCCTGAAAACCGGCATTGATATTCATTTTAAACTTAAAATAGTTGTTCACTATCAAAAGAGGAACTCAATTCAATAGGGCATATGACGCCTTTAATTAATTTTGGCAGAGTTATGCACCTTTTCCGAATTAGAACTGCCTGTGTTGTTCATTATTTTGTTAAGGTCTTTTTCTTGAAAGCCATAAATTATTCACTTCAGACGCATAATGCTGTTTCCCTATCAAAAGCGAAACTCTTTTAATAGAAATAACGTTGAAATTCGTTGTTTTATTTTCTGTTATTTCCCATTGTAGATTAATTTTCATATCTAGGTCATTTGCTCAGGAAAAAAAACGTCAAACATATTCACTTCACAGTTGAAAAATTGAAATACTATTAAAAGCGGGACCATTTTCAATTGGACCTTTATTCATTTTGGCACAGTTACGCCCCTTATTCGACTACAAATCTCTTATTTAGGCTAGTTACAGCAAACAGTATACTATTCAGAATTGGGAAAAGTTAAGAGCGCTGTTTACCAGAAGCTCTTCCTTCTTCTTAACCTTTAGTGATGCATTATTAATAATACTAAATTCCACACAAAATGACACATAACCTAAGCTTTTTACCTGTGATGCCAGGGCACTTTGTGAGGCTCACTAAATCATGTAAGCTATTTTACCAGGTCGATTTTTATGTTGCTTTAACTTGTTTTCAGTATATGTGTATTCTCGCCATAATAATTAAACTTGCATATCGATCTATTTTGCCATCATTAAGAAGCATCTAAGAGTAAT
Source organism: Sinonovacula constricta (assembly GCA_007844125.1). Taxonomy (NCBI): domain Eukaryota; kingdom Metazoa; phylum Mollusca; class Bivalvia; order Cardiida; family Solecurtidae; genus Sinonovacula; species Sinonovacula constricta. The sequence goes on from CM017556.1 coordinate 722,340, forward strand.
GTAGTTTTTTTCCTTAGCATAATTATAACAAGTTCATCAACAATACGTTTCCTTTGTTATTTAATTATAAGTATAAATAACATCATTCTGAGATATTTTGTATTATATTTTCAGGTACAGGCTTGATAGCATGTACCCAGCCTCGAAAAATTGCCGCCATCAGCTTAGCGACCCATGTAGCAAAAGAGATGGCTTCAAGTGTTGGCCAAGAGATAGGGTATAAGGTTGGTATGCAGTCTAAAAAGACATCGTTGACCAAAGTCCTCTATATGACAGACCATGTTCTCTTGAACGAATGCCTTCAAGATCCAGATTTCTCCGTTTACTCGTGTGTGATCATTGACGAAGCACATGAAAGAAGCATACATACAGACCTACTATTAGGAATGCTGAAAAAATGTCTGTCATCTCGCAAAGACCTCAAGGTTATCATCACATCAGCGACCATAAATCCAGATGTTTTTGTCCAATATTTCGGTGGACTAGAAGTGTGCCCTGTACTTAAAGTATCAGGTCGAACATTCCCGGTTGATGTCTTTTGGGATCCTGACGATCCCTATGATGCCCCATTCCCCGAAGAATATGAAGACAAAGCAGTAAATAAAGCTGTAGAAATACATCGGAGTACTCCTATCAAGGAAGGTGACATTCTTGTTTTCTTAACAAGTCCTGCGGAAACAGAAAAATGTAGTAGACGATTCCAACAGATTGCTGCTTCTGATGATTATGAATGCCTCATTTTACATGGAAAAGTTGAGGCAACAGAACAGAAGAAGGTTTTTGAGAAAAGTCCAGAAGGTCGAAGGAAAATTGTGTTTGCCACCAATAGTGCTGAAACTTCTATTACGATTCCAGGTATCAAATTTGTGATCGATACTGGTGTTGTCAAGGAAATGCGGTATGATCAAAAGAAGAACATGAATTCCCTCGATATAAGGCCCATAAGCCAAAGCTCAGCAGATCAACGAAAAGGTCGTGCAGGAAGGACTGCCTCTGGCATATGCTATAGGCTGTATAGTGAGAATAACTTTGCAGCTATGGACAAGGGCAGTACACCAGAAATTCTACGCGTTCATCTCGGACAGTCAATGTTAAAACTTCTAGAGCTTGGTGTTGATGTGATGTCCTTCGACTTTGTAGAGTCCCCAGGTAGGGACGCACTCTCCGAGGCTTTTATACTGCTCAACAACCTTGGTGCTATAAACGGCGGGTGTATCACAGAACTAGGGAAGTGGCTAGCAAAGCTGCCAGTAGAACCGAGGCTTGGCCTTCTTATCAAATTAGGAATCGATGCAGATGTTCCTATTGAAGCTGCAGTTGTTGCTGCAAGCTCGAATCAAAGTTCTGTTTTCTACAGAGGAGGCACTCAGGAGCAAAAGAATCTATCGGATTTAAGAAAAGTTCCATTTGCCCACACAGGCGGTGATTTGCTGACAATCCTTGAAGTATACCGATCTTGGGATAATTTGCCAGAGAAGCAAAAGGCACCATGGTGCTTTAAGAATAGCATTAATTCTAAGGCCATGAATGGGATAAGGGAAATTGTCAAGGAAACACTGTGGACTCTTGACAAGGAGCTTGGATTAAAGATTAAGTACGAATTGCAACAAAAAGACCAAGCTGATGGAATTATCCAGAAAATCATCTTTCAATCCATGCACTCAAATCTCAGCCTGTTTCTTGGCCATGAACAAGCTGGTTACTTTATTGTTGATCGTGATCTTCATGCCAAGGTCCATCCTTCATCGTCACTGTGTAGCCTTGCATTGCAGCCAAGATGGGTCGTTTACAGCCAGCTTGTTAAAACTTCACAGGACTTCATAACAAACGTGACGCCGGTTTCCGAGGAAGATGTTAAAGATGCAAAAGAAAAAGGAATGGTCATTCTGGATATGGATCGTTTGAACAGCTTGCCGGTGAAACAAGCGTGTAAGAAACCTGTAGGCAAGCATGTTTTGTGGAAATTTGTTGGGCCTCGGCACAGTAATCGGCGGCAAGTTGAGGTCGAAATTAGCCAGATTTGCGACAACACACTAGTAGTTATTGAGGCTGACGGAATACGGAGTGAAATATCTCTGTACTGTAGAGAGATCTACCAGGAAATTGCATCCCAGATTATGCTGGTAAACATTGCCGAAGCTGCAGAACATCTTCTGAACGAAACATTGGAAGATTACATTGGCAACTCAGGTTGCGGCGTGCGGGTCTTGCTGCGCTCAGGTGGCATGGTTGTGGATGTCCTAATGCCAAATGAGTACAGAGTTTGCAACATTAAAGAGAAGATGACTTACAACTGTCAGATAACAGAAGATTCCGTAAAAAATGCAATTGCCGAATTCGGTATCATTGAACAGTTATGGAGACCCAGATATATCGACCAAAGAGATTTGGTATGGGGTAAAGTCACGTTTGTCAGTTACCAAGATGCAGTTCGTGCTGTAACTGAAATCAATAATGACGAGGATGCCTGTTTTACTTTAGAGCCTGTCCAATCACCAACAAATGTGGCAAGAAATCAAGGCTTCAAATTAAAACTTCACTGGTGCAGACGCAAGAACAGAGGTCATTGTTTTGCGAAGTTAGAAAATCCTGAAGATCTTGCCCCCCTGCTTGGAAGTTCAATAATCATTGATGATCTGATAGCTTCCGTGAAAATTCCAAGGAGAGCTGGCACCTCAGATATTCTTATTGAGCCAATAAATCCGGAGGTGAAGGAAGAAGAAGTGAAACAAGCGTTAGCACTTTCACTGGGTTTGAACTTACAAGCAAACACACGTCGATTTCAAATAATTATTCCCAGACAAAATGCATCATACTTGCCCCAAGACAAAGACATGGTCAAACAAAAACTTGCATCGAAACTCGCACAGTATTGTGAACGTAATTCGTTTGACTTGTTTGTCAGAGACTACAAGGATCAAACAGCATTTTGTTCAGCAGAGGCCACTTTTTCTGATGCAAAAGAATGTGAAAAAGCAGCTAAAGGGTTAATTTTAAACGATGACCACATTTATGGTAGCTTGATTCAGGTTGACCTTGAATACAAGAGTTCAGTATTCGTACCCAAATATGTCTACACAGTTTCGAAGAGAGACATAGATGATTTCCTTTTAATGAGAAAACAGAAAAGATCAACAACATCCGTGTATCTGAGGACAGTGAAATCTGGAAACAGTTACCTAGACATTAAAGCATGTTCTATGGAAAGATTGGCTAAAATAAAACTGACTGTTGATCAGTTGATTGCAGGAAAGACCATTGACTGTTCTGTTACAAAACACGGGCATGGACTGTTTACACAGTCTGCTAGGAAGAAACTCGATATGATCAGGAAGCGGACCAACACAATTATTTCAGCTGACGAAAGAAGAATGAAAGTGACAATACAGGGCCTTACTGAGAATATTGAGGAGGCCTCGAGACAGATACAATCTTACATTGAATCTGTTGCTGAGGCGATGGAAATACGTTTACCCTTAAAGGGTGAAGGAAACCCACCTGGGTTTATGAAAACATTGCTCATGAAATACGGTATATCTCTACAAAAATTAAGAGATGCACACCAGCTGGTAGATGTCAAACTCAACTTAAAGCTTCATGAACTGACACTAGTCGGAGATGAAGAGTCATTAAAGCAGTCTTCCGAAAACATCGAGGAGATAAGGAAAGAACTCATTGAAAAGGGTGAAGAAATCGTTTCAAGATACGACCTTCCTGATTGTCCAATTTGCTTGTGCGAGGTAGCCATAGGTGACATAACTAGACTTGAACAATGCGGACATGCATACTGCAACACGTGCTTAGCATCGCTAGTTGATAACGCGGTGACAAGTAAAGAGTTTCCAATTCTTTGCAGTAGTAATGAATGCAAGAAACCGCTTGTAACACGGGATATAACATCTCAGATCAAAATGGGATCTGTCTCGAGACGGGAACTAGTTGATGCGTCTCTGGACTGCTTCATGAGAACGAATCAGGATTTTTCATGCTGCATCACACCTGACTGCCCAATGGTTTACCGCGTGACGAGTTCGGGAGATATGTTCTTCTGCGGCCTTTGTATGACTTCGATTTGTACAAGGTGTCGGGTTCGCTATCATGAAGGGCTTTCGTGCTTGGCCTATCAATCGCATTTGAAAGCGGGTGATTCAGTGGGTGCTTGGTTGAAGGAGAAACCCGATAAGCGCAACCTGTGTCCTAAGTGTGAAGTAGGGATAGAAAAAGTAAACGGTTGCGATCACATGACATGCAAATGCGGCGCACACATTTGCTGGAAATGCTTAAAATATTTTGATGACTCGTCGTCATGTTATGGACACTTAAACAAGGAACATGGTTCATTTGTTTGAAGAAACGAAACCCTTAGTTACTGTAAAACACCACGTAAATAATTTACTCTCAGAAGTGCAGAAGCCTGTATCAACAGTTTAAAGAAAGGAATCTAACTTTTATATTCAGTGATTATATGCTTGAAGAAGAAAAAACTTTAATATTTTGTGCAAAGCCAATATATATTTATTTCTAAAGGCACAGCTTTGCGGACACTTTAAAGATGTACATGGTTCGTTTGTTTGCAGAAAGCATTTAATTTGTTACAGCCAAAATATGTACTTTAGAAAACGCGAAAAGGTTGCAGTGGAGATATGCCAAAAGACACATGGACAATATGCTGTTAAAGGAGATTTTAACTTTTGTTTCATATGAAAATATTTTACTTTTACACCAATATCAATTAACAATAATGTCTGGGGGTTTCCATGTTCTTAGAAAGTGTCTTTCATGCAAGGTGCTTTGTGAATCCGGCCCATATAATGTATTTATATTGTTTGAGAATTGTAAGTATATTTTTTTATTAGAATGGTAAGAATGACAGTCTTACAATATATTGATATATAAAGTATGAGTGTATGCAGAAATTATGCAGAAATTCCCAGAAACCGTGGAAAAATATTGTTACATGTCTTTGACATAATTATTTTCTGTATTCCTTATTTGATGTAATGTTTAATTGCATTGCTGTTTATGTTGTAGTTAGCCTTGAACTGTATTGCGGACAATGAAGTCGGAAGCTGAATGCATATATTATTGAAGGCATCCTTTGTTAGGGTTTTCACTGCTGTGAATATAAATAGTTCTTTGATGGCTTATAAGTTTCCTTTTAATGCTGTGTTTTTGTATAAACATTTTAAGCCCGTGTTCGGGCTCGAGTGTTACTTCTCATAACCTAAGAATAGTTACTGGCAGGTATGGTAGAAACAGGGAAGTAAGACATTTGCGGATTTGCACTCTTTGAAACAGAAATGGATTAAAGATGAATACCACTTTTTATTGGTATGCCCTGTATTTCTTGACTACCGTAACCGTAAACTATATATAAATCAGTACTATTATAATACACTATCAACCTTTAAATTTACTGAACTGTTAAAAATAGAAAACACATTAAAACTAAGTTATGTAAATACATTAGAGAATCATTTATCCGACGCAAATCTTTACTTACATGTTAGATATGTGACATTAAAATACAAAGTGTATATTTATGTGTATACGTTACAATTTCAATTTTTTGCTGGTTTTCCTCACTCATTTTTGTTATATACCTATTTTAGTATAAGATGTTATTTATTATCCTGGAGTTTCAACCTCCATAAATATGATATCCAATGTATACATATATGTACCTGACTAACCAATGATTACGTGACTAACACCTTTATAACTGTACATTGTATTATGATGACGAGAGACTGAACACAGTCTAAACCTAAATAAATTCTGTTCTGTTCTGTGAAAACGATATAACTTGCTATTTTGTTGAAGCATGAATGCAAACAATAATCGATGGATTTTACATTGTTTTTAATTTATTTCTTGCTATCTTTTGTTTATTCAGAATGATACAATTACAAATGTGTGCAGGGTGGTTTCTGAGGCTTCGTGCTGTTATTATAAGGAGTATACATTGATTATTATTAATTTTTATTGGTGTTTTTTGCTATATTGTCGCTTCCGCTTGACTTTTTATGTTGTTTAATATGATGTTAAAATATCTACTTCCACATGATTGATCTATGTTGTTATTTGATAATATTGGTTAATTGTAATTTATTTAAGTTACACTTCAGTGGAGAAAAATATTATTTAATTACTCTTAGTTCGTTTCGTATCTGTTTTTACAATTTATAGAAGTTATAAAAATATATCATAATAGCCACTAATGCATATGCATGCCAGTGCTTGGTTTTTTTTACAAAACAGAATGTGCATATGAACGTGTAAATAGTTTTACCTACAGTGTGCATAGTGTAAGTAAGTTCTTCTATTAAAACAGTTTTTTCTGGCTACCTGAATTGTTCTACTATTTCTATGTGATTATATAATGTTGTTTTATAAAAATGTGATTTGTTATCCCAAATTTTGATGTTTTGTTACTGTAACAACGTTGAAGTAGGCATTATGCGATAAATCTTGTATGGGTTGTTATCTGCCCTTAGTTTTGTCCTCTGGAATGAAAGAATACACCGATGTGACCTCTAACAAAGCTACCAGTCATTGGTCACTTGTAGAATCCACATTTACAGCACAACCGCATTAAAATCATGTATTTGAATTAAATACATGTATACAAACAGTAGACACCAGTTTCTAAGTGGCTAATAAAGAAACGTTGCTTACGAAGCAAGTCAAGGGTGTCAGCTAATAGCGGAATTTTGGTCATGAAGCAATATTTGTGAAAGTTTGATGTATTGTTGTTTTATTGTTTATGTTATTTACTCCTTTTTATTTCTTGTTTAAATGTGACATGCATAGGTAAAATGTGGATGCTCCCATTTTGGTTGCATCTGTCATTTTTAGCAAGAATTAGCATTTGCATTTGAACGTCCGAACGGGACAAATCTGTGATTAAGCCAGAATTCTAAGTCTTTCGGTGATAGGAAATTCAGTTAAGTAACATTCATAACTTACTGAAAATAATTGTGTGTGTTTTTTTAAACATATGTGACTGCAATTACTGATTGAAGACTGGCGTACTCGGTAAGCATGGTTTAATTAGGTCTTTTCGAAAAGTACATGCTAGTCTCTATCAGCGGTGGTCCAGGGAGATTTAGTTCAAAGCATCCCAAAACACTGGAACCATCGGTAAACATGGCGTTATCATAGAAGCGGTATGTGTGAACGTCGATTACTAACGATGTCTAACAATTGAAGGCCAGTGTAAATGGCCTTCATAAATATGGTATCAGTTTAAAAGGCCTGTCTAAATGGCCTTCATATATATTTATCATTTTGGTGATGGTTTTAGTTATCAGTAATGTTATATTAACATTTTATTGTTAACATTACCTTTATTATCATCCCCACTTTTGACTTATTGTCAGTGATTTAATGATAATGAAAAGATAAGGATAAATCGGCATGTTATTATTTATGATCCTATTTTCATTGTTAGTATTATGCTTATTATATCTATATTATATGTACTATTTGTTACTATTATCGTTATTAGTATTTGTATCAATATTTACATTATTATGCCCCGCCGAAGGTGAAGTAATGTTTTAGCGTCTGCCCCTTTGTACGTTACACGTTTCATTCCCGAGCTGTAAGTCTGTTCGATTTAGAATTGCTTAAAAGCAAATTATGCATGGTGAATGTTGTGACATTTTCTTTGTATTATTGGTTTTATTCACCTTTGCTGTCAGACTGTAATGCTGTGTTAGATTTACATGATTCTTAAGGAAAAGATAAATAACAATTCGAAAATGAAGCTTGTCGGATTTATAACGCTGCTTCTTTTATTAATGGAGTTATTGCTCTTTGGTAAATAAAACATGCCTTACTTCATTTGGGACCTTTAATTCAATAGTGATTTGCTAAACTTAGATTCAGCAAAAGGTTTACTTCAAGTATTGAAATGGCATACCTTGTATGCTTTAATATTTCGTTAAGGATTTTGAAACTACATCTAATACCGTCATACTTCAAAATATAATATTATTGTTTTGCAGTTGTAATCGGAAAAAACTTTCATGCACCTTTGGATTGAAATCGATCTCTGGAGAATGCATGAGCGCATACACCTTAACTTTGTTTACACATTAATTTATTATCTACATATGTATGGGTTTATCTACATATGTATGGGTTTATCTACATATGTATGGGTTATAGCTACATATGTATGGGTTTATCTACATATGTATGTGTTATAGCTACATATGTATGGGTTATTCCTACATATGTATGGGTTTATCTACATATGTATGGGTTTATCTACATATGTATGGGTTATACCTACATATGTATGGGTTATACCCACATATGTATGGGTTATACCCACATATGTATAGGTTATAGCTACATATGTATGGGGTATACCCACATATGTATGGATTATACCAACATATGTATGGGTTATACCCACATATGTATGGGTTATACCCACATATGTACAGGTTATAGCTACTTATGTATGGGTTATACCCACATATGTATGGGTTATTCCCACATATGTATGGGTTATACCCACATATATATGGGTTATACCCACATATGTATGGGTTATACCCACATATGTATGGGTTTATCTACATATGTATAGGTTATAGCTACATATGTATGGGTTATACCCACATATGTATGGGTATATCTACATATGTATGGGTATATCTTCATATGTATGGGTATATCTACATATGTATGGGTTATAGCTACATATGTATGGGTTATACCCACATATGTATGGGTATATCTTCATATGTATGGGTTATGCCTACATATGTATGGGTATATCTACCTATGTATTGGTTATATCTACATAAGTATGGGTTATATCTTCATATGTATGGGTTATATCTACATATGTATAGGTTATATCTATATATGTATGGGTTATATCTACATATGTATGGGTTATATCTACATATGTATAGGTTATACCTACATATGTATGGGTTATATCTACATAAGTATGGGTTATATCTACATATGTATGGTTATGCCTACATATGTATGGTTATGCCTACATATGTATGGTTTATATCTACATATGTATGGGTTATATCTACATTTTTATGGTTATGCCTACATATGTATGGGTTATATCTTCATAAGTATGGGTTATATCTACATATGTATGGGTTATATCTACATATGTATGGGTTATGCCCACATATGTATGGGTTATATATACATATGTATGGTTATGCCTACATATGTATGGTTATGCCTACATATGTATGGGTTATATCTACATATGTATGGGTTATATCTACATGTGTATGGGTTATACCCACATATGTATGGGTTATATCTACATATGTATGGGTTATGCCTACATATGTGTGGGTTATATCTGCATAGGTATGGGTTATATCAACATATGTATGGGTAATGCCTACATATATATGGGTATATCTACCTAGGTATTGGTTATATCAACATATGGCCTTCATGTATATATTTATCATTTTGGTGATGGTTTTGCTTATCAGTAGTGTTATAATAATATTTTATTGTTAACATTTTCTGTATTATCATCCGCACTTTTGACTTCTTGTCATTGATTTAATGAAAAGATAAGGATAAATCAACATGTTATTATTTATGATCCTATTTTCATTGTTAGTATTATGCTTATTATATCTATATTATATGTACTATTTGTTACTATTATCGTTATTAGTATTTGTATCAATATTTACATTATTATAGGTTCAGCAAAAGGTTTAATACAAGTATTGAAATGGCATACCTTGTATGTTTTAATTTTTCGTTAAGGATTTTGAAACTGCATCTAATACCGTCATACTTCACAATAGAGGTGTTATATTGTTTTGCAGTTGTAATCGGAAAACAACTTTAATGCATCTTTGGATTGAAATCGATCTCTGGAGAAGGCATGAGCACATACACCTTAACTTTGGTAGGGGTATTATCTGCGATCAGTATGACCTCTTGGTTTTGGGGGTCAGTATCAAAGAGATTCAATGTCAAAGCGATCTTAAACTTGACATTTGTTTATGATTGACATCTAAACAATGCATGTGTCCCCAAACTTGTGAGTCTTAAATGTTTTCAAATGAGTATATTTCCTCTTTAGGTTTATGGGTCAGTGGCTATTCGGTCAAGGTCACATGTAACTTGCACATATTTTTATCTTAAGATTGATAATTTAGAAAATGCTTGAGCCATCATTTTTCAGATTAAGTAGGGACGTTGGTCGAGATCATTAGTTGACCCCTTTTTGTGGTAGGGTCAGTTGCACAAAGGTCAAGGTGAGAGCAACCTTGAATGTGTTTTCTTTTCCGATCAACGTTAGAGAACACGTGAACCCACAATCCTCTAACTTGGTAGAGACATTGGTAATGCCAAGGACATGACCGCTAAAGATTAATGACATATAATTGTATTTCTACTTCCTGCAGTATATGTGCAATGGTCCGTGAAACGACCTAACCTTATTTGCAACAAGCCGTTTCAACAAATGAAAAGTCCTAAAATGAATTATCCGGCGTTGGATGTCAGTTAAACTAGTTTTCTTGTTATTTATTTATTTGTTTATTTATTTGTTTATTATTATTATTATTATTAAATTAACATTATATTAATATTATTATTAAATTAATATTATAGTATATTTTTTTATTTAATATTAATTTCATTATTATAAATTTTGTTTAAAATCATTGAGCATTTATCATATGTTTAAAGCTTAAATATTGATTAGAAGTGCTAATTATGAAGTTGTTTGTTGTTTTTTAATTTCCCTTCCAGCTGATTAATCTTCGATGGTGTTTAATAATGTTTAAAGTTTAAGTTAATTGCATATTTTGGTGAAGTAAAATTGGTATGTGTCAACTTGTAAGGGAAGGGGGTATTAATGCACGAGCTATGTTTGCACTCTAACATACAAGCTATAGCTGTCGAATATGTCAAAAAATATATTATACATTGGTTTATAATTAAAAATGAATAAGATCGTCCTATTTGAATTCGTTTGACTTTTGTTATTGTATGTTTTGTGTTTGTTGTTGTTTTTTGTGTGTGTGAGGGGTGCTTTTCGCGTTTACTGTCAAAAGCACGCTCAGCCTGCTGAGAACACAATAATCAGGCAGCATGCTACTAATGTATGTTCTTATATGGGTTATACCTACATATGTATGGGTTATACCTACATAGGTATGGGTTATATTTACATATGTATGGGTATGTCTACATATTTGTGGGTTTATCTACATATGTATGGGTATACCTACATGTTTATGGGTTATACTATATATGTATAGGTTATAGCTACAGAAGTATGGGTTATATCTACATATGTATGGGTTATACCCACATAGGTATGGGTTATATCTATATATGTATAGGTTATATCTACATGGGTTATATCTACATATGTATGGGTTATATCTACGTATGTATGGGTATATCTACATATGTATAGGTTATATCTACATATATGTGGGTATATCTACATATGTATGGGTATATTTGTATATGAGTGGCTATGTCTACATATGTATGGGTATATCTACAATTGTTTGGGTTATACTTACTTATTATGATTATACCTACATATGTATTGTATACCTAAATATGTATGGGTTATACCTACATATGTATGGGTTATGTCTACATTAATATGGGTTATAGCTATATATGTATGGGTTATATCTACATATGTATGGGTTATATCTACATATGTATGGGTTATATCTACATATGTATGGGGTATACTGACATATGTATGGGTTATATCTACATATGTATGGGTTATATCTACATATGTATGGGTTATATCTACATATGTATGGGTTATATCTACATATGTATGGGTTATACCTACATATGTATGGGTTATATCTACATATGTATAGGTTATATCTACATATGTATGGGGTATACCAACATATGTATTCTTTATATCTAAATATGTAAGGGTTATACCTACATATGTATGGGCATACCTACATATGTATTCGTTATATCTAAATATGTATGTGTTATACCTACAAATGTATGGGTTATACCTACATATGTATGGATATACCTACATATGTATTCTTTATATCTAAATACGTATGGTTTATATCTACATATGTATGGGGTATACTGACATATGTATGGGTTATATCTACATATGTATGGGTTATATCTACATATGTATGGGTTATATCTACATATGTATGGGTTATATCTACATATGTATAGGTTATATCTACATATGTATGGGGTATACCAACATATGTATTCTTTATATCTAAATATGTATGGGTTATACCTACATATGTATGGGCATACCTACATATGTATTCGTTATATCTAAATATGTATGTGTTATACCTACAAATGTATGGGTTTTACCTACATATGTATGGATATACCTACATATGTATTCTTTATATCTAAATACGTATGGGTTATACCTACATATGTATGGGTATATCTACATAAGTATGGTTATATCTACATATGTATGGGTATATCTACATATGTATGGGTTATATATGTATGGGTATGCCTACTTATGTATGAGTTATATCTACATATGTATGGGTATATCTACATATGTATGGGTTTATTTGTATATGTATGGCTATGTCTACATATGTACGGGTTATACTTACATATGTTTGGATATATCTGCATATGTATGGGTTTATCTACATATGTATGGGCATATGTATATATGTATGTGTATACCTACATATGTAAAAGGAAAAAATTAAATACATGTACAAGAGTCGCTTATTATGCTTCTCAGTTCCATGCATGTATGGTCGCCTTATCGGCGGATAATCTGATTAACAACATGTGCATCATGTAAACAACACAAATAATTATTGAACAAAGCGTAAAGTACAGATTCAATTTAACATGTTCTGTTTTTTCAAGATGGTAACTAAAGTTGCACTAGCACTCTGTGCTTTATGAACATGAAAACGGGTTTATAATTCGGCAGCAATTTTTATACCGCTAACATGAACCCCTTGTTAATGTTTGTCATTTTCCAGTAAATTAATTTATTTGTAGTGATCTAGTTATTCCGTTTATCGTATTCCTCTCTATATCTTCTTAAGCAAAATTTATTAATAATTTACTTAAGTATCAAGCATCGGACAGTATTTGTATTTAATGTGCACTTTTTAAGGATTTATAGACATCATAAAACGGTTATACAAGACGATGTGCGAAGAACATTCTCCAAGAAAATTATTTCTGTACTACTGGATGTTATAAGGAATATCATACAAACATGTACGTGACCGTTTATAATGTCTAGTTATTTGTTTTCGGGTGACATATAGGCCCATCGAGCAGGGTTATATGCATTGTATACCTTACTTATCACAAACTGATATACACTGCTGTTGTTGTCGCTTCTTGTTAATGTGTCAATAGTCACTTTGATAAAACATCTACATATCGATTATCTATACCAAAACCAGTAGACGTTGGAACCTAACCGGAGATTAACGGAAAAGCACGATAACATCCGATCCTCCCACGACGATCCTCTCCTCCCGAGCAGGAAAAAGGTAGCCAGGAAATATCAGTAGCAGGAAGCAGGCAGCGGCATAGTTTACCAGACTCGGGGAGAGTTTGCAGACTTCGCATCTCGAGTGGGAAAATAAATCTTCCGTGTTCCTAAATAAGCAAACCACTTACAGGATGCCTCCAACAGTAGCTAAGGTAAAACTTGTTTTTGTTATTCTATAGCCAATGTTATAATCATTTGACAAGTCGTGATGTGAAGATGGACTACATATAATTACTCTTTCTAACACGCAGTTACCGTGCTCGTATTTTAGTAATATTTTTGTTGTATAGTAAAATTTAGAATCACTTAGATCCATTTTTATCGTTTTCTTTTAATTGAGGATTAATGGAAAATTGTTACCTTTTGTTGGGGAATCTTTGCAAACATGTTTGTCTTGTACAGAATCACACTCAACTTGTGTTTGATATATTAGTTCTGTTTCAATAATAAGAATAACGAAATGTGTATAATAACTTAGAATTTATATAAAATATATGCAGTTCCACAGCGCTACGTCGGTCTTTACGGTAAAACTTTCATAATAATTCTGATTATGATTCGGAATTTTGGCATTGTAAAAATTGTAAAAACTTACTCATTTCTTTGTTATTGCTTAATATACAAGAAACAAATGCAAAACAAGTGAGACAATACATAAGAATGAAACTTATTTATCAGAATAAAGAGCTTGTGTATTTATATAATATTTAACGTACGTACGATTGCAACGAAAAGTATTAAGTGAAGAACCACAAATAAATTAAGGTAATTCTAGAAACCTTTTAAAAACCTTTTTTGCAGTACATATAGAAACCTCTCCCGCAATACATACAGAAACCTCTCCTGCAGTTCATGTAGAAACCTCTCCTGCAATACATATAGAAACCTCTCCTGCAGTTCATGTAGAAACCTCTCCTGCAATACATATAGAAACATCTCCTGCAGCTCATTTAGAAACCTCTCCTGCAATACATATAGAAACCTCTCCTGCAATACATATAGAAACCTCTTTTGCAGTACATGTAGAAACCTCTCCTGCAGTACATGTAGAAACCTCTCCTGCAATACATTTAGAAACCTCTTTTGCAGTACATGTAGAAACCTCTCCTGCAGTACATGTAGAAACCTCCCCTGCAATACATGTAGAAACCTCTCCTGCAATACATATAGAAACCTCTCCTGCAATACATGTAGAAACCTCTCCTGCAATACATATAGAAACCTCTCCTGCAATACATATAGAAACCTCCCCTGCAATACATGTAGAAACCTCTCCTGCAATACATGTAGAAACCTCCCCTGCAATACATGTAGAAACCTCTCCTGCAATACATATAGAAACCTCCCCTGCAATACATGTAGAAACCTCTCCTGCAATACATATAGAAACCTCTCCTGCAATACATATAGAAACCTCTCCTGCAATACATGTAGAAACCTCCCCTGCAATACATGTAGAAACCTCTCCTGCAATACATATAGAAACCTCCCCTGCAATACATGTAGAAACCTCTCCTGCAATACATATAGAAACCTCTCCTGCAATACATGTAGAAACCTCTCCTGCAATACATGTAGAAACCTCTCCTGCAATACATATAGAAACCTCTCATGCAGTTCATGTAGAAACCTCTCCTGCAATCACATATAGAAACATGTTCTGCAGTGCATAAAGCAACCTCTCATGCAACCTTTCCTGTAGTACTTAAAGAAAACTCTTCTGATCGAATTTGGTAAATTTCGATTTGTTTTGTATTATATACTTAATAAAGAACCAAAGAAATTTTTCAAAAACCACAAACGTACTTCCGCATTCGTAAAACTAAGAAATGTTTCAAAGGCGTTGTCTTGGAAACTTGCCAGAGAAGTGTTTCCTACAAGGTTGTGCCAAAGTTACCACTTATGATTGTGTGGGTGGCTGTATGTAAATATGCTTTAGATCTACAATGACGAACGTCGCCTGTAGATTAATAAGAAGTCTCATAACTCAATCCCTAATAAACAAAAGTACAGTAATTAACGTCATTCCTTGCGGCGTTAACAGGCGTGTCAAAGAGTATTTTTGCAATAAATAACCGCTGCACATGTAGTGGGTAAACGAAACAAATGTAACTCGCTTCATTTTAAATATGATCCAGTATTTTTCACTTTCGTCTATTGTGTACAGTTATTTGGAAAATAGGTTGATGATACAATTGAATTTCCATCTTTCTGTACGTCTCAACTACGATCTTAAAGCAAATGATTGTGTGTACAAATAATAAAAGAACCCATACCATTTTAAATATTATATTTCATTGGAATATACCTGATGTGTTAAGCTAGATATAAGAATAAACGCTTGCTTACATTTGTTGCTTGCAAAAAACGTATTCATTTTTTTCTTTCATTATTTTCTCATTATATATTTTTACGCATGCTTGGTACGGTTGCTGTTAAGATATACGTATTATATGTCTTTGAATATTGTATATAAATTTATTTTCCAATCGGTGTTCTCACCAGGGATGGATGCAGGAGGTGGGGGTGCACACACACACACACACACACACACACACACACACACACACACACACACACACACACACACACACACACACACACACACACACACACACACACACACACACACACTTCCCGACCAACACCAGGTAAAAGAGTAGAGTTGTGGAAAAAAACATACATGTAAGTTTAAAAATTAAATTTTGTCTGTTGACTGCTTCGGTCGAAGTTAGGGTCCCTTACTGTGTATATATGTACTGCATACCCCGCCCCACGCCCCCGTCCGTCCCCAACACACACACACACACACACAAACACACCCACGCCCCCGCCCCCGCCACACACACAAACACACACGCCCCCACGCCACACACACACAAACACCCCCCCCCCGCCACACACACGCCTCCACCCCCACCCCCCCTCCGCCACACACACAAACACACACGCCCCCACGCCCCCACCACACACACAAACACCCCTCCGCCACACACACAAACACACACGCCCCTTCGCCCCCCATCCGCCACACACACAAACACACACGCCGCCCCCCGCCCCCCCCCCCCCCGCCACACACACACAAACACACACACACTAAAATTTTCTGGATCCGCCCCTGGTTTTGAAGCGAGGGTACTGCTTGTTAGATACAACTAAAATTAAACTATACATAATACTCTTATTACGTCTTTACTCAACTCTTGTTTTACAGAACCGCATCTTTCAGTATTACCCTCTAACATGCATTGTTTCCATACAATAAAAGCTGTCTTGTTTCCGTCAGTTTGGCAATCCTGTACATAAAGGCAATATGCCAAGCATTTAAATTCAGAGTTCATTGTTGTCTAAAGCTGTTCTGATATGGCGTGACTCATCGTAATAACATTCTTAAAACTTACCGCCAATGTGTAACATGGCTACCTCAAACCTGCTGTGGGTATTCAATTCAAAATATCCCTACGTACGTACCTTTTTGTAAGGCGAACTCGTAAATGTTATCATTGAACAACAGCGTCTGGGCTGTTGGTGAGTTTGGTGTAGATTCAGTCTCTAAAATGTTTGTGAGGTCGCTGTAGGTTAAATGTCTACATTGTTTGTGAGTTTGCTGTAGGTTAAATGTCCACATTGTTTGTGAGTTTGCTGTAGATTAAATGTCTACATTGTTTGTGAGTTTGCTGTAGGTTAAATGTCTACATTGTTTGTGAGGTCGCTGTAGGTTAAATGTCTACATTGTTTGTGAGTTTGCTGTAGATTAAATGTCTGCATTGTTTGTGAGTTTGCTGTAGGTTAAATGTCTACATTGTTTGTGAGTTTGCTGTAGGTTAAATGTCCACATTGTTTGTGAGTTTGCTGTAGGTTAAATGTCTACATTGTTTGTGAAGTCGCTGTAGGTTAAATGTCTACATTGTTTGTGAGTTTGCTGTAGATTAAATGTCTACATTGTTTGTGAGTTTGCTGTAGGTTAAATGTCTACATTGTTTGTGAAGTCGCTGTAGGTTAAATGTCTACATTGTTTGTGAGTTTGCTGTAGGTTAAATGTCTACATTGTTTGTGAGTTTGCTGTAGGTTAAATGTCTACATTGTTTGTGAGTTTGCTGTAGGTTAAATGTCTACATTGTTTGTGAAGTTGCTGTAGGTTAAATGTCTACATTGTTTGTGAAGTCGCTGTAGGTTAAATGTCTACATTGTTTGTGAAGTCGCTGTAGGTTAAATGTCTACATTGTTTGTGAGTTTGCTGTAGGTTAAATGTCTACATTGTTTGTGAAGTCGCTGTAGGTTAAATGTCTACATTGTTTGTGAGTTTGCTGTAGATTAAATGTCTACATTGTTTGTGAGTTTGCTGTAGGTTAAATGTCTACATTGTTTGTGAGGTCGCTGTAGGTTAAATGTCTACATTGTTTGTGAGTTTGCTGTAGGTTAAATGTCTACATTGTTTGTGAGTTTGCTGTAGGTTAAATGTCTACATTGTTTGTGAGTTTGCTGTAGGTTAAATGTCTACATTGTTTGTGAAGTTGCTGTAGGTTAAATGTCTACATTGTTTGTGAGTTTGCTGTAGGTTAAATGTCTACATTGTTTGTGAGGTCGCTGTAGGTTAAATGTCTACATTGTCTGTGAGGTCGCTGTAGGTTAAATGTCTACATTGTTTGTGAGTTTGCTGTAGGTTAAATGTCTACATTGTTTGTGAGGTCGCTGTAGGTTAAATGTCTACATTGTTTGTGAGGTCGCTGTAGGTTAAATGTTTACATTGTGAGTTTGCTGTAGGTTTAATGTATACATTAATTGTGAGTTTGCTGTAGGTTAAATGTCTACATTGTTTGTGAGATTGCTGTAGGTTAAATGTTTACATTGTGAGTTTGCTGTAGGTTTAATGTATACATTATTTGTGAGTTTGCTGTAGGTTAAATGCCTACATTGTTTGTGAGGTCGCTGTAGGTTCAATGTCTAAACTGTTTAGTCCTGAGAATTGTTTTAGCTACCTTGTAAAACATTCGGTTTTACGTCTATGTTGATTTTATTAACGACATTTATTGGTTTTTCAAAATACAATTGTTTATGTTTTGACTCTTTGGTTTGTGTTCATTTATTTGAATTCTTGCGGCAAATAATTGCTTTATTTTATTAGACATTTCATTGCAATACATTTTGATGGCTGTCAGTCTTATTTCGATCTAAAAATGTAAGCAAAACTTGAATACACTTTAGTATTGACACCGACACATAAACATATGTGGTTATCCTTGGACTTTTGTGTAGACTTACATCAAAACCTATTTAAATCTTCTTTGAGGTTCATTTACATATTAAGACTCAAAACCGCATATTTAAAAGGAGAAAAGATCGGTAAATAAAAGAACATTACAAATGGGATTTGTACCGTATTGTTTGTGTGTGTTCTTCGCTTATATTAGCGTCCAACTGTCAAAGATTTCTTTTGGGTGTTGAGGCACTATGATCGGGTATGAACGATATTGATGATTCGATCAAATCGTCTCATAACTCTTGGAGCACCTCGGCCATTTTCTACAAGGTTCCGGGAGTATCATAATATTTTATCTCTCTATACATCTGTAGTGTTATGAGATACATATCTACATTACCATAGGTATACGCCGATATACATGTACATGTATTTAAACAGCAGGAGACACTTAAATAACAGTTAATTGAGATCTTCCCAGTTCTACAACATTTCTAAGCAAAAAAAAACACATATGTACATGTGTTTTCTATAATAACTATGACTTAGAAATTCAAGAAATGTAGAGTTGAGGCAATGTATTAACAGTAAGTCCGTCTGTTCAATCTAAGTCATGATAAATCAAAATGCGTGAGTCGAGTGTGCGCTTGATTTTAATTTGTTCTATTTCCATTTGTTCGATATTTGACCTTTTTTGAAAGAACAATTAAGAGAAATAAAAGATTCAAAGTGGGTAATTTAATCACATATTAGAATAACTACTAACTCAAATTCATTGTTTACATTCATTTATTGTAAAATTTATGTATGAGTAAAGCTGTAAATGGGTCAAAAATGTGTTGGCAACCTCCGTTTTTATTTGAACTGTTTCTGTATTTCACATCAGTGTTTTACATGGTCAAGACTACATGCTGTACACTTGTAGTTATATCCAATGAAATTCGATCTGACAGAAGCTAAACTAGTACCGACAGGTGAGGTGCGGTTTCGTGAATGGAGTTTTGCTGTGTTGATAATTTCAACGGTTCGTCTTGCAGTGGCGATGTTTTCGTGCGCTTGGCTGATAAGCAGCCAGTGGTAGGATACCATCTATCTGTGTGTGTACGGTGGATGATAAGGCGGACACTAATTGGAAACCCAGCTTCATCTAAAGTTCAAGGCAAAATATCGTTAATGGAAATACAAGCATAAGTAGACTTGCCAATGGGAATGTGTGTACCAGGCAATATTGCAATTGTGTCAGATATGACCATGTAAATATTTTTAAATACTTTATAAAAATGTAAAAGGTCTATCATATGTAGGTATATTTGCCTTAAAGGCATCTCAAAACTCTTATATAAGTGAACCTCCCCCCCCCCCCCCCCCATTTATTGCCCCACCCAGCATGTGAGGGCATCTGTTTTCTGATAAGCCAGGCTGCCACAGTCTGTAACGATGTGTCTGTCACACAGGTATTGTTCAAGATCCAAGTGTATGTATGCTATATCTGGGGGTTGAACATAGTCATTCACAGTTTGTAAAGGAAACAGTTGTGAATATACCAATTATGCAATCATATATATATATATATATATATATATATATATATATATATATATATATATATATATATATATATATATATATATATATATATATATATATATATATAAATCTTTATTTGTTTTCTTTCTTACTTTGTTGGTTGATTTTGTTATTTCTTATACATTTTGTTATTTCTTTCATTCTTTTAGTCTAGTCCTCATATATATTTTAAGTTTTATTTTACTTTGATTTGTAAAATGTAACGAAGCGTTTCTAACAAAAGCAATTTAAAAATCATTCATTGTCAGAATAATGTCCTTCAGACTCATTTCAAGTCATTTTGAATACTAAAACTTGTATCTCTCATGTATTTTCAAAATCACATATTTAGCTATGAAATAAATACATAATCTTGCAGTTACAAAATTGACACCTAGTAATTCATGCAATAAAGAATTTGTAAGGGATCATATAGTAAACAACCCACATTATCACTAACAATAATGTTTGTGGGTTTGTGTAAAACTAGCCTACTGTCTCACATCCATACTAGCAGGTAATTTAGTTTTGCATTAACCCATCAGAGGTTTTACTGTGACAGATTAGTACTATGTTGGCTAAAGACTCCCTGCAGCGATGACCAGCAATTAGCAGTTCTGGTCATAGCATGTGGGGGCCTGGCTCAGTTGGATACCACATTCCTTTCGAGATGCCTTTAAGGGAAATTATTAATGACAGAAATATATCTGCAGTTGTTATCCTACTATAACCTCGATGATCAAATAACGGATGTTTGGCATCCATGCACTATTTAGGCAAACGTACTATGCTGCTTACAAACGAACATACATGTAATTCTATATTTTGGTAACGAATAGACATGTTATTAGTAAGGATCAAAGATAGTTAGTCAATGGCGTTTGTGTCATATTCATAAGGATTGTACATGTTTTGGCATATTTAATACATACCGTGTTGACGTGTGATGAAAACAGACCCGAAGTTGGGATACGGCAACGTCAGAACTGTTAAGAAACACATGCTCTAGTTAACACGTCAACGGTTATATGAATTGTATGTTTATTTTGATTTAATAAAATGTAATCACGAATATCTACTATTATAGTGGTGTATTACAGTGCACCGTGGTACTTTAAAAATATGTACATTCTTCTTAAACGGTTGTATTGTTTGGAGTATTTCGGAGAATGACGACTTTCAGTCGAGGAGCATGAAATACACGTAAAAATAGCCACAGATAAATACGCGATATAACCAAAGATACAGGCTGAACCCTCTGAATAATTGTAAGAGCGTGAACACATTAGGTCAATGACAATATCAGCAATATCACATTAAGTCAATGACATTATCAGCAATATCTCATTAAGTCAATGACAATATCAGCAATATCTCATTAAGTCAATAACAATATCAGCAATATCACATTTTCTAGACTAAATATCTTCTCTTGCGCGTGATGAGCATGACAACATGTGTAGTTGAGTTTGGAGGTTAACATGTTTGAAAATATTTTAAAATTCGCTATAAGCAACCAGCCAATTGTATCCACATTCACCACATTCATTTTCTTTCCAATGACTATAACAGTTTTCCTAATAGGATGTGTACTCCATGCTACAAGATATGTATAAACATTTTGATTGACAACTACTGTCAGGCATGATTCCTACAACATAACTGATGACGTCGTTTGGCTTACCTACAATGCCCAGTTACCATATCAACCCATGAAACCATGAACTTCTCAAGACATTTTCAACAAACATATGTTTATCTTGTGGTACAGGATATAAACGTAGGCAGAAAATACGTGTGCAGTTCAAGAGTAGATTAGGAAGCCGGGATATTTGGCAGCATATTGTTGCCGCATGCCAAACATACTGGATTAGATAGCGCTGAAAGTTCGCATGATCTTTGGGCGATTGAAGCATATGGAAGAAAAAAACTCGATTACCATAATGTAGCTACAAATGTACATCTTTTTTGAACAAAGCCAGATACACATTGAACAATATTTTCAAAAGTGTAATTGTATTGCTTTATCTCACTTATGTACGGGTTTAGTGAAGGATCTTTTGGCTGTGTACATATACCTAGGTTGTGTAGACAGTGATGGTATCAGACAACTGAACTGTATACACACACTTAAATATACATGTATTTTCTACTTTAATATTTACTCCTACAACATTCTGTGAGCCACGTAGTTCTATAGCCATACAGGAGCCAGAAACTACAAGACGTGTACAAACATTGGTTAACATATGTAACAACAATCGGGCATGATTACAACATCTGACTGAGGATTGAACCTACCTGCTCTATCCAGTTACCATACCAACCGATGGAAACATTTTAACTTTTCCACAAATGTTCAACAATCACATGTGTAATTAACGTTACCAGGCACAAATGTAAGAAGGTATATAGATATATATAAGCCAAGGGTACATCAAAAATTTAAGCTTTCAGGCAGAAAATATTTCGCTGCATCTAGATTTTTATAATGGTACCTCAAATTCGCAGAATACCGAAGGGGAACCTTTAAAAAACTACTAATGCAAGCAAAATATCCACAACCGTACATTTTGTTTGAGTTTAATCAAGTAACATTTGTGTGCACTGACCCTGAGCGTGAAAAATACGCATATTGTAAACAACTGAAATGTTATTGGCAATGTTTTGATGATATCCAATACCATAACGTGAAATTGCTTGATATACATATTAATAACAAAAAAATGCAGATATGACATACATTGTTTGAGAGATAGTATTGTATTGATTGATCAGTGAGAACATGTTCAACTTGTAACATCATTGGTACCTTTCCTACACAAGCCTTTGTCTAATGAGGCACAACTCTGGGAACAGTAAATGTAGTCTTACTTTCTATGATAGCTTTATGATTGTTTCAATAATCAGAGCATTAGAAAAAATAAACCCGTAGTATAAAAACACAGAAGGATGCTTGATAACATGTTGACAGTCAGCATACACACGACGGCTTACGTTATGAGATGTGACGTCATTTAAAAATACGTCACCTAGAGCCATGTTGTAAGCTGATAGCCTCTCGGACAAAAAGGTGTTATTGTACAAACGATGTAGGTTATTCCTCAGGTGCCATACTATTTGAGTATCTGCTGTAGCGCTGTAATATATTGTAAGGTATACATCAGATTTTATGGTTGTATAAAACATCAGATTTTAAGCTAATATTATGGAGAAAAAATATGTTTCCAATTAAATAATAGTTTTATTATCTTTTACTACTAAAATTATGTGAGCTCCATGGTTTAATAGCTTTACAAGTGCCAGAAAACTATCAGATGTTTACATGGCACTAATTAGCATGTGTTACTACACGCTCCAGGCACGCTTCCCACAACACATGTATATCCGGTCAACATCATCGTACTTTCTAGACCAATTATAATATCCAACCATAAATCTTGTAGTCAAAATATAACATTGGCAAAGACACAGCATTTACTTTATTCATAACAGTTTAACTGATGTGTTTTAAACTACTTCCAGAAAACATATTTGCCAGATTAATTTGGGAGGTGTTATTTAATTAACTGTTTGCCAGTTAAGAAAGACATACTATAAGAGGACATCGGCTTATTTCAATGTAACACACAAACCGGAGAGCAGCATATCATTTCAATTCTGGAAGGATTGGGCTATGTACAGCTGTATACATTGCCACTGAAATCGTGTTCCTACTAAAAATTCAACATAAGATTTGTTATGATTTTGAATTGTAAGACGCTAGTCAGGTTTTATATTGTACAGCCGATGTTGACATACATTTCTATGTATCAAGTTAGGCAGATAATACATGTATCATCCAAGGACAAAGCAAAAAAAAAAAAGCTTTGGCAGTAAATTATTATACCACGTGCCAAGCAGATTTGATTCGATAGGGCTGCAAGTTCGCGTGTTCTTGAGCGATGAAAACAAGAATAGATACAACACTTCGTGCGTTTACATACAGTGGAGCTATAAAAATAAATAGCATGAGTTATCTATATGCAAGTTTCTAAATATCTAAAAGAAAATGTTTTTTTTTTTTTTTTTAAACTGCTATAATTTTCTATATGTTTTATTAAAGCAACATTTACGTGGTGAAACTTGCATGCTAGTTATCAATTAACAGAAATAAACCCACATAATTCACTCACGTGATTTTCTTCAGTTTAAAGTTGATGAGCACCCAGCTGCCATTGTTGTAATAGTGCAAGAAAACTAAAATGTGTACAAAACAATGATTGACATATACGTATATACTATCAGATAGCAAGCACAATGCTTATACTGATTACGTACGTAATTTGGCATATCAGCAATACCATTTCAACCTCATACATTTGTAAAAAGAATAACGATATGTTTGACACACATTACTAGGTATAAAGGTAGGCAGATGTTGCGTGTGTAGTATAGTCCAGGTGAAGTAAGCCAGAAACATTGCTACTTCAAGACTTCGATTCAAGACTTCGATTCGATAGCGCTGATCATATGTTCTCATGCGAAACAAAACACATCTGGATCAGAGGAACTAAATTACGCCACGAAACTTCTTGCTCATGAGAGCCTACAAACTTGGTACGTTTAAGGTAATAATGGGCGTTATGCAACACTGTGGATGCTTTGGCAATGTCGAAAACTGGTCGGCTGATAAGTAGGCAAAATGAGAGCAGAAATGAATTTATTGTTGTTGAGCTGTAAAGCTGACCCGATATTTGACACGATCTTCTGTTGAACATATTTGATTAATATTAAATATGTGTTATCTTGAACGTGCGTGTGTGCCTGAGTGGGTGTGTGCCTGAGTGTGTGCGTGCCTGAGTGCGTGCGTGCCTGAGTGGGTGCGTGCCTGAGTGGGTGCCTGAGTGGGTGCGTGCCTGAGTGGGTGCGTGCCGCGTGCCTGAGTGGGTGCGTGCCTGAGTGGGTGGGTGCCTGAGTGTGTGCGTGCCTGAGTGGGTGTGTGCCTGAGTGCGTGCGTGCCTGAGTGGGTGTGTGCTGAAAACCACAGTTGCCTACACTTCGTTTGTATTCATGAAAACATGTGTTGGCAGTGTTTATGATTATGGCGACGAAAACGATGAGGATAGTCAAGGTAATAAGGAGAAATATTTTATAATAAGTAACCACCATATCAGTGTACAAGTAGTGTGCTCTCCTTTTTTTCTACTTGTGTTATTGTTATTATAGTCATAACTCGCCATCAAATAGCACGTTTTGCATCATAAAGCGCCAATCATTATGTCATTACCAGAATCATTAGCCCATATCCGTGAAAAAAATAACACAATAGATATATTCTGTCGTTACATTTGCTGTAGTTTGCTTCCAACTTTGTTGTAGTTGTTCTCGTAGTTAATAGCTTGGCTTATTGTTCTGTTTACTTTTGCAGCTGTTATATTTGTGGATATATAAGTTACAACAAGTCTACAGTTACAGACAAGGCCAGCTGTGTACATGTATTGATAATTTTATTCAAAGGACTGTAGAAAATAGCACGTACTTCGTTTTGGAACTCCGCTGGATCTAAAATAAATAGTTTAAAAATAATTTTGAAAGCACGCAGTTATCGTTACATTTTGTAATACTTGTCATTGTAAAGTAATACATTAGCCATTTCAGATATAATACAACTGGTAATGCATGTATTTCTTCCATTGTTTGTCAATAGCCCTTCGACTGTGATAAGTAGTGAAGATATTTGTATATATTTGCATATGAATTAAGGTGTATGGCGAAGCAAGCCATATTTATAAGGTGATATAATATGGACTGTCTGGTTTGCACTGGATAATGTCCAACTCGTATGTTTGAATATGTTACAGCCGACAATTTGCGAGTTTTACCATTGCTGAAAGGATCGTGATATAAAACAGAAGAATCTGGAGTGATAGATATTCTGACTGGAATAAATATATAAGGGAAAAGTATTACAGTCAGCCACCATGTGGTATATATAACAACCAACACATACGTGCCTTTTTGTATGTGTTTGCTATTGTTATTTCTTGCAATGTTACCACTCCGATCCAAGAAGCTGATAGGGACTATGACACGAGCTAGAGATTCAACATCGTTCGTGACTATATTATGTAAAATAAAACAAATTCTTCATGCTTGTAGACCGGCAATGGATTGAAAAAGCAGACCAGCAATGAATAAAAAAAAAACAGATTTGAGAGAAATCAGTAAACATTTTAGATCTCAAAACACAAAATATCTACTTGTTTATAT
This sequence comes from Sinonovacula constricta, assembly GCA_007844125.1. NCBI lineage: Eukaryota > Metazoa > Mollusca > Bivalvia > Cardiida > Solecurtidae > Sinonovacula > Sinonovacula constricta. The sequence continues at coordinate 748,910 of CM017556.1, forward strand.
TTGTAAAGAAACATTTGTCTGGAAATGATTCTCTAAAATGAATAATTCTCTGAAGTGAATCAATTACGATTTCGAAAAGAGAAATATTTTCTGGATACATTATAGGTATAGTAACACTCGAAGAGCATGCATCGTTTTATGTTGACATGGGAAATGAAAACAGAAAATTAGGTGAATGTCCTTTTATGAAAATGTCGTATATTTGCAGAGGGATCCTGAACTGGAAGAGCAAGCCCTGAAATGGATCGAGGATTTAATCGGAGAGAAACTAGACAGATCTGTCGAGTATCCGGCCCAGATTAAAGACGGGATAGCTCTCTGCAAGTAAGTTTGGCCCTGTTATCGAAGTAACCAATCTCTTATTCAGAGGGCGGTGCCTTGCAATTGATTCCATATTACTAGTTAATTGTATACTTATCCAGAAATTATCATATCCATAGTTAAATACAGAAAATGAATTCCCTTGGGTTAATGACGGACTTTTTTTCGAATGTGATTTGTCGATTTATAGGAATATGGTTTTGCTTATAAGCATGGTCATGCATTCTCTCAGATAACTCTCACTGTGATTGTTGATATTATCTGCCTAGTATCATTTGCAATGAATGCCATCGATGACCTAATGAGAGATTTTGCTTCTGTGCAACATTGTTCGACATTAATGTCCACAGTATGTCTATATTTCACTAGGGTGATGAACAAGCTGAGGCCGGGCTGTGTTAAAAAGATCGACACCAAGGGTGGTGGTTTTGCGCTGATGCAGAACATCGAGCGATTCAATAACGCCGCCAAGGAGTATGGACTTCCGATCCGGGAACTTTTCCAGACAGTGGACCTGTGGGAGAAGAAGAATATTCCTGCTGTAACGAAAACCATCCACGCTCTAGGGAGACAGGTGCGTGGGAGGATAGTTTTAATTGTCCATACAGTAGCTAACTGATAATCTTACAAACTCAAACAAATACAGCATGAGGAAATGGTGTAGCTCCAGGTCAGTTTTCCTGCTGACCGATTTTTTATATCATCTGTAATGGTTGCAACCAAGTGTTCTAAAGATTTTATTAAAATTTAACCTTAAAAATACACTTTTAACCAGTGTTACTAGTGTTGTTTCAATAGTATTGTGTTAATTTTTTTCAGGCACAACTAGACCCCGAATACAGAGGTCCAACACTTGGCCCAACCATGTATGAACCAGATGCATAACTGGCAGTTAAATGTGTGTCTGCTTCATTTTATGGTATTCATGAGATTAATATTAATGTAGGTCATCCAGAATTTTCCACTGAAACAACTTAATTCAGTCCAGATATAGTAACGTTTTAGTATTGTTATAACAACTGTTTGTAAAGGTATTCTGACAATCGCTGGAAAGGAAAATGTCATCGGATTGTTAACTTGCCTGATGATTCTTACAGTAGATAACTGATTGAAGGGATTCTGTTTATGTGGTAACTACATTGTGCAACAAATATGTCTGTGATTGTAAATAGGTAAATGTGCCTTACTCATCTCTTTTGGGCCAAAGCTTAAGAGAAATTGCATTTTTTGTGGGAATAGTTTGCCAAACATCATGCCAGTGGGTATACAGAAATAAGTAACATGAAATAAGTATGTTAACAATATATACACAAAAATGAGTGTGTACTGTTGAACAATTATGGTAAAAATTAACAATAGTAGATAATTATAGTTAAGTCTCAATTACTCATTAATAAATAAATTATGGTATTTCTGTTTTTAATAAAATTTATTTAATTTTTTTTTATTTTGTTCATGTGTGCTTTTTTATATATTAACATATCGCAAATGGTTTTATCTGTAGATTTTAATGTTTTGTTATAGATTTTGTATTGTTTGATTCTATATGCATGCAGCAGCATAGTGGTTAAGTTTTGTCAAAGTGCAATGTTTTGTAGATATGTACCAATAAAATTATCTGTCAAAAGGAGTTCTTAATAATTTCATAAACCAGAATTGTCCCTTTACAGAGGGTAAATCTGCCTGACCAGTGCCAGTAATGTCCCTTTACAGAGGGTAAATCTGCCTGACCAGTGTCAGTAATGTCCCTTTACAGAGGGTTAATCTGCCTGACCAGTGCCAGTAATGTCCCTTTACAGAGGGTTAATCTGCCTGACCAGTGCCAGTAATGTCCCTTTACAGAGGGTAAATCTGCCTGACCAGTGCCAGTAATGTCCCTTTACAGAGGGTAAATCTGCCTGACCAGTGCCAGTAATGTCCCTTTACAGAGGGTAAATCTGCCTGACCAGTGCCAGTAATGTCCTTTTACAGAGGGTAAATCTGCCTGACCAGTGCCAGTAATGTCCCTTTACAGAGGGTTAATCTGCCTGACCAGTGCCAGTAATGTCCCTTTACAGAGGGTAAATCTGCCTGACCAGTGCCAGTGATGTCCCTTTACAGAGGGTTAATCTGCCTGACCAGTGCCAGTAATGTCCCTTTACAGAGGGTAAATCTGCCTGACCAGTGCCAGTAATGTCCCTTTACAGAGGGTAAATCTGCCTGACCAGTGCCAGTAATGTCCCTTTACAGAGGGTAAATCTGCCTGACCAGTGTCAGTAATGTCCCTTTACAGAGGGTTAATCTGCCTGACCAGTGCCAGTAATGTCCCTTTACAGAGGGTTAATCTGCCTGACCAGTGCCAGTAATGTCCCTTTACAGAGGGTTAATCTGCCTGACCAGTGCCAGTAATGTCCCTTTACAGAGGGTAAATCTGCCTGACCAGTGCATAGAAGTGGAACTGTTATGGCAAGGTCAATATATTTAAACATAAAAAAACAAGCTTAAATGCTTAACATTTTTAATACTGAAAACATGATAACAACATCATAAATACAACAAAAACAAATGCATATACTGGCTTATGTACTTCAATATGAAGTATGAGTTGACTCTCAAGGCATTATTATATATATAATATTATTTAATAAAACTGGCCGGAATATGAAGTAATGAGGAAAACAAAATACTCAATGGCTTTCTACATAACTTGATATTGTATAAAAATATACCAGGTATGTGTATTTTAAACCCACATATGGGATTTTAAATTTTATATTTGCAACAACAAAAAAAGTTAATGTAAAAAATTTAAGTGATAATGTTTGATATGTTGAGTCAAAAGTCAAAGCACTATGAATTGTGATTAGTAAAATTCTTAAAGTAAATGTTCCTATGAAAAAAGATCAAATTGATAAAGTTTAAGAATTCCTTAATTTAATGAGTCATTTTTTTGTCAAACATCACCATAAGTTGACATGAAAAGTCTGAATTTTATTTTTTGCTAAATAAAATAGAACCAGAAAATGTCTGAAATATTTTTAAGTTGATATTGAGCATTCAGACAATTAAACAAGTGTCAAGAAATTAATTTTGGTATTATAAACCTTACATAGAACAACTGATTTCAATTAAACTTGGTTTAAACAAATCCAAACATCATTGACAAGTGTATCATGAGAAGAAGTCATGACCCGTGACGGACGTTTCACTAGATGAGTGTTCAGACTGTGTATCTGCCCCTTTCACTGTGTTTAAAGGCACCACATCACAAGTATTGTCCAGTTTGGCCACTTCTTCTAGACTCATGTAGGAGGACTCTTTGCCATTTTTCTCTTTGCAGATCTTCAGGTGTCGATCTCTATGATATTTGGTCTGGAACCCTTTAAAGCACTTGTTACACATGTAGTTCCGCTCGCCTGAATGTACCTTTAGGTGTTTCTTGTAGTTCTGAGTCTTGTAAAACACTTTTCCACACGTGCTGCACGGGTAGGAGAACTCCTGGGTGTGTCTGTAGGAGTGGGTCTTGAGATCAGAACGACGACTGAACCACTTGTGGCAATAAGAACACTCAAAATGTTTCTCGCCAGTGTGCGTGATCTGATGGACATCCAGGTGAGCCTTCTGTCGGAAGGTCTTCCCACACTGATCACACTTATACTTCTTTTCACCTGACAAAATGGACATGTCAGATATTGGAATGATATAACATTATTTTCAAACCTTTTAATAAAACAATTTTTAATCATTAAACATATTGTACAGAAAAATATCTATAATAATAGTAGTAATAATAACAATACAACAAGAATACCTATGATATTATATGATAATGTTTAACAAGTGTACAATTTATTGTCCCCTTTAAATAATTATTAAAGCATTAATCTTTCCTAAAAGCTTTGTGATAACTATACACAACATAGTAACATGGCTCCAATGGGTAGTGTGGTGTTAATAAAATGCATAGTTAAGCTATTCAAACATAAGGAACATCAAAAACATATTTATGTAACCTTTGACAAAGCTACAATTTGTAAAAGTAACATCATTAATAAAACTTTTAGTTTTTGTAGAAGTTAAAAAGTTGTATCAATAAATTACTAACAAAAGATTTACTCATGACAAAATCAATGGACCTAAGTATCTTCCAGTACACTCTATCCATTAAATACACCTTATAGCAATGTTTCTAAAAATGTAAATGCAACTCCCTTTGTGTCTTCTCTGCTACTTAAATGTGTGAACAGTGACTTGTCATCATAATCATTTGTTTTCAACCATTTTCTAAAGAGAATCTTATATAATTCTTAAACGAAAGAAATAAAAATAGACGTGAAAATTATTGATATAGCTGTAAATCCCAAAGTCAACTGACTATACCTGTATGTATGTGCATGTGAGTTTTCAGATTGCTCGAGTCGGAGAACTGTTTGTGACAGTAGCTACACTGGTGCGGTTTGACGCCCATGTGTGACAGCATGTGACCGTTCAGTTTGCCATTGGTGCTGAATTTCTTGCCACAGATGACACAGCTGTGGGTGTGTTTGAACCTCTCAGGGTGTGCTGACCTCAGATGGGTATTCTGATTGCGCTGGGTTGTAAAGTATAACCCACACTCACCACACTGCAGCAGCTTTATATTGCCAGGGTTCTGAGATATGCCTGGAATACACAGCAGGATGACAGAAATAAAGTTGAATGTACCAAGTTAAACACATTCAAGTAAGCACATTCAAGTACAGGCTAAACACATTCAAGTAGGCGTTAAACACATTCAAGTACAGGTTAAACACATTCAAGTATGGGTTAAACACATTCAAGTACAGGTTAAATACATTCAAGTACAGGTTAAACACATTCAAGTATGGGTTAAACACATTCAAGTACAGGTTAAACACATTCAAGTAAAGGTTAAACACATTCAAGTATGGGTTAAACACATTCAAGTACAGGTTAAATACATTCAAGTACAGGTTAAACACATTCAAGTAGGGGTTAAACACATTCAAGTAAGTACCAACACTAGATCAGCATGTACAATCAGTAAAAGTCCTGAGTACCTAAAGAGATTTTATATATAAAATATAAGAGGTATCTTTATTTATACACACATTTAGATAGCCACATTGAAAGTAACTTAAAGTAACTTACCATATATAGATTCAACAATAATCAAAAGTTCTTTGTACCTTTGTAAATGAACATTTCTTTTCTCAATGGTTTGTTTTGTTTTTGAACAGTTCAAATTGCATAAAATGCACTCAGAAATTTTAAATCAAACGGTACCTGACATAATTATGCACACATTTATACAGGTATTTGATTAGAAGCTTTATAAATCATATTTAGTATTATTGAGAGTAAAAACGCAGCAGGCCATTGTTTCCACAGTGTCAGGAGAGTTTAATTTGTGTCAACTTAGTTACTATGCAACCTTCACCAGCAGGGGTGTAACGATACACAACCCTCACGATACGATATGTATTGAGATATACACAGCACGATATGATACGTATTGTGGTACATCATATTTTGGTACTGAGGATACTTTTTTGCTTATAGGTACACTATTACACCATGACTTATGTTAAAATATATGTTAAAATATATGTTAGCTATTTACTGAAACTAATAACTTTTAAGTCTATAAGTCATTAATCAAAATGTATGATTGATAAGGTTATCCACAAATTAGATCATTTAACTAGTAGAATAACCTAAAATTTAAACATGTAAGGACATAAGATTTATAATGTATCTTCACATATTTTCACATCTTCATTGTAAAATTTGAATGTATATCACAAATGAAAATATAACAAAGAAAACAAGATAAAGTTTAATAATATTGTGAATGATCAACACATTTAGCTAGTAAGCAGTTAGTGCTTTGTATGAAAGATCTGAGAAAATATGGCGGCATGTTATTACATCTGGAATGTTAAGATAAAATCATGGCCTTTTATTTTAGTGGAACCCAAAATACTACAAACTACAGATAACGTAAAGTCGCAACCAGGGGAAGTAACTCTGGAAGATGTACAATGGTCGGTTGTAAATTATGTGCAAACGTCAGATTTAAGTGTTGCAAACATTGTCATAAAAGTGCTAAATCCTGATCCCCTTTGTTGTTTTCCCATTGTAAAACAATAATCCACTACTGAACAACAATGACTCAATGTAAATTCGCGAGCACAAAGTAGGATTTTTACCTTAACGTATCACACAGTTCGTACCGTAATTCTTAAGAAGTGATCTGTGAACTGAAGAGTGAATAGAGAATCGGGGTATACCATTGTACAGTATATCGTTATACCCCTATTTACCAGACAACTATCTTACACTTTGTGTCTGCAGAATCATGACATAATGTACAAAATGATCAACTATCCCACAAATGCATCTGTATATAGTGTACTATATGTTTGATCTTGACACAAGTTGCTGTTGTGGTGCTGTTATAGCAAGATAAATACAGTCGTCATCCCATGCTTTGACTTTACTTCCAATCACAATATTACTGTCATATTTACAACATTGCTCCAAAAATTTATTTACAACAAAATTAAAGCCAATATGTGTATATATTAGTGTCTTACTGGTATGTCATGATTTTACATAACCTACGATTCTACGAATGATTGTGCAGTGAGTGATTATGCAGTGAATGATTGTGCAGTAGATATTCTGTTACTATGTTATATTAATTATGTAAACAAGTATAATACAATCAACAGTTGATAAATATCTGGTAATGAGCAAGTACCTAAATCTGTGCACATATCCGCTGAGAACCAGTAGAGAAGCTCTTCATTCTCCTTTATCTCTGTGCGTGTGATCATGAAGAACTGGTTCCCGTCCTGGTACAGTATACAGTTCTGTTCAAGGAGTGAGTGGGCCATGCGTGCAAACATCATCCAGTTACACACTTCCTCATCTCCCAGCTCTAGAACAACAGTCTCCTCACCCATACTGTACAGCTGATACAAAGGAGTAAATAATTTAAGTTTTATATTTGGCATTTACAAATTGTATATTATGAAACAATAATTACATTTGTACTGGTTTAAATACTTTGTTTTAAAGATTATAAGTATGATTAGTTCTCCTTTTTGCTAGGCTCTAAGGAGAAATATAAAGCACATTAAAACAGTATGTACAATTTAGTTATTGCTATTTTCACGTCTTTATTTTACTAACATTCATGCATAAACCAATTTTTGTTATCATCCACCATCCTTATTCATTTTTCAAAACAACATTAGAACAGAAAATAAATAGCACCATGTTACATTTAGCCAAGAATGTCCTGGAATTGACATATTTTCCCAAAGATGCAAACATCATGAATATGACCTTGAATATGATCTGACCTTGAGGGTTTGTTTAAAGGGTTGCGGTCGACACACCTTCAAGAGGATGTTTGTAAGATTATAATTTGATTGATGTAGGACTTAACTTATCAGGTATTTATAGCTGAGTAACACAGATAGAAAGAAGGATGAATGGACAGTGTGACTGATATATATAGTAATTCTAGGGGGCAAATATATCAAAACTAAAAATCAAACTAATTATACTGAAAGATATTTTCACTTCTGCCTACCTTATATGGGTTGAAGCCATGCACCTGTTGCTTGTAGTCTGTATTACTGACAGAAACCTGTCGACCTATTACGGGACCAAAAAGTGTTCTTTCAGACAAACATTCTTTCTCTTTGCACCACACACCTGGAACAACAGATACAAAGGACTTGTTCTAGAGCAGCTTGTCAGGAACATTACCAGCCAAGTACTCACCTGGCTTACAGGAGTTCTGTCCCAGATTTTAGATTTCCTGAAAATGGCTGTATAGCAGTGGTAGGAACATTACCAGCCAAGTACTCACCTGTCTTACAGGAGTTCTGTCCCAGATTTTAGATTTCCTGAAAATGGCTGTATAGCAGTGGTAGGAACATTACCAGCCAAGTACTCACCTGTCTTACAGGAGTTCTGTCCCAGATTTTAGATTTCCTGAAAATGGCTGTATAGCAGTGGTAGGAACATTACCAGCCAAGTACTCACCTGTCTTACAGGAATTCTGTCTCAGATTTTAGATTTCCTGAAAATGGCTGTATAGCAGTGGTAGGAACATTACCAGCCAAGTACTCACCTGTCTTACAGGAATTCTGTCTCAGATTTTAGATTTCCTGACAATGGCTGTATAGCAGTGGTAGGAACATTACCAGCCAAGTACTCACCTGTCTTACAGGAATTCTGTCTCAGATTTTAGATTTCCTGAAAATGGCTGTATAGCAGTGGTAGGAACATTACCAGCCAAGTACTCACCTGTCTTACAGGAATTCTGTCTCAGATTTTAGATTTTCTGAAAATGGCTGTATAGCAGTGGTAGGGACAGCTGGTTGATAATACCAGCACACAAGTCATCAGTACTGATTAAGCTTTTTCAAGTTTATGACATTTGATTCACTGCCCTTAATAAGGCTTATATTGTATTTCATCTTTAGATCGCTATTGCTATTAACACTTGAAATCAAATCATAGCAGTTTGGAAAACAAATTAAACATGATCATTGATTGGTTTGGCTCAAACTATCCCAACTATTTAGTTAATCGTTCAAATATCCAGGAGTTATAAATTCCATCAAATAATATTGGCAGAGGTATTGCTTGAAAAAAGGTCAACAAGAAACAAAAAGCATTTCTGCACTATGTTTTTTAAATATACATCCCAATTATCATACTACAACCTGATGATAGGGTAGATGCAGTAATCTACTAGCCAAAGGTCATATGCTGAGTGACCATCTGTCATAAGGTGTCCTGCCCCATTAATGCTCAGTACACCCTCGAGATGGTGGGGCGGGTAGGATAGTCAGTCACTACCCAATCTACATTGGCTGCCAGGCTGGTTGGCTATGGTGTAGCCAAAGCCAACTGGATGACCTTTCAGCAGCTTTATCTTATCAAAGTTTAACATAGCTCACCCTTATACTCCTTGAATGTAGACGTGCTAGACTGCTCAAGGTATAGACAACCAGGCAGAGAGGTCCGTGCTCGAGACAATATCGGGGTGTCGTAGATATGAACCCTCTCTGTTTCATGTACCTCACAGCCATTCTTCACCATCTTGTTACAGTCTATACAAACTGAAATTAACAACAAATATGGTTTATCTAAAAAAATTATCTCAAGTTATTTACACAGTTAATTATCAAGGAGCAGAAAATATTGGTCTACCCAGACTAACCAGGTCTACCCAGACTACCCAGGTTTACCCTGACTTCCCAGGTCTACCCTGACTACCCAGGTCTACCCTGACTTCCCAGGTCTACCCTGACTACCCAGGTCTACCCTGACTTCCCAGGTCTACCCTGACTACCAAGGTCTACCCTGACTACCCAGGTCTACCCTGACTTCCCAGGTCTACCCTGACTACCAAGGTCTACCCTGACTACCCAGGTTTAGGCAAATAAACTTTATACCAATCCTTTATCCTCTTATATCAGTCTGGACTAAGTGGAATCACCCAAAAAATCATGAACGCTATGTTTTGCTATTAAGGTGGAAAACAATATCAGGTTATTGTAGGTAAATCAAACATCACTACTGCCTCATGATGAATAATCATAAAAAAAAGACATGAGCAAATTACAGAATATCAAAAGTAATTTATTTACCATTTAATATAACATAAAATTAAATCAAATTGATTATTTGATTTAGAAAAAAAAAGTTGAGCAAGATGCTTGTTTGTTACCTTTGGTGGGGTTTTAGAATCAAGAATTGGCTTCTTGATTTAAAGTGATATACAAGATGAGTTTCATAAATTAAAATATGTTCAAGTCTTGTCTTAATCCTTTTATACACAATATTGTATGGCTATATATCCATTTTTATAAATATTTATCAAATAATTATATAGGACTTCTTTTTATTGATTGGCAAAAAAAATAAAAAAATCTCATAAATGGCTATTGAACTAAATGGAAATTTAAGATAGGAATTGTGACTAGTCATTATTTTCCTGTGGCCACATTACTTTCTGTGGCCACATTACTTTCCTGTGGCCACATTACTTTCCTGTGGCCACATTACTTTCCTGTGGTCATGGTTACTTTCTGTATATTAAAAATATCAGATGGTGGAACACAGATGAGAGGAAGAAGTTTTCTAACAGCTTCAGAGAAGATAAGTGAAGTGATACAGGAAGATGGATGGTGATAAAACTAGGATGTACTTTTTCTTTGGAAATTCTGATTAACAGATTCTACTCAATACATTTCTGTACAAGATCAGCCATAGCAAAGGAAATTAAAATGGATTTTTCTTCCATTTTTTTCTTATAAAGCAAAAAACAAGGATAAAGATTAAACAGGACTCATTTGACCGATTCAAATTTTCCCTTTTCGATGTCAAATAGGAAAATACTATGTATACAATTTTTTTCACTCATGCTATATATGACTAAGTTAATCATGTGGCTTTATTATAATCTATGGGATTTCCAAGAAGGCTAGAAAATATATGTAATTAGAGATTATCAACTACTAAAAACCATTGTATTTTTAATATAGAATTATTAGACAAATGTAATTAATATTATACTTAGTGTGTACTTATAATTTCACCACAGAGCAACTTTAGGCTACATTTAGCATTAGGTTAACTGGGTAAATAGAAATATTGTTAGAAAAAGCTGGCCGTTTGTTCCATACAGACTAGATTCTCCTGGTTGGTTGGTTGTGTGTTATCCTGTACCAGTCCTGCTAGCAGTGGAGATTGGTTAATGATGGCTGCATCACCCGTAGACATACCATCTGTCTGCTCAGCTGGAGGAATAAATAAATAATGACAATAAACATGAACAGTTTAGTACTGTTGATGCACACAATGACAATAAACATGAACAGTTTAGTACTGTTGATGCACACAATGACAATAAACATGAACAGTTTAGTACTGTTGATGCACACAATGACAATAAACATAAACATTTGAGTACTGTTGATGCACACAATAACAATAAACATGAACAGTTTAGTACTGTTGATGCACACAATGACAATAAACATGAACAGTTTAGTACTGTTGATGCACACAATGACAATAAACATAAACATTTGAGTACTGTTGATGCACACAATGACAATAAACATGAAAAATTTAGTACTGTTGATGCACACAATGACAATAAATATGAACATTTGAGTACTGTTGATGCACACAATGACAATAAACATGAAAAATTTAGTACTGTTGATGCACACAATGACAATAAACATGAACAGTTTAGTACTGTTGATGCACACAATGTTCAGGGTAACAACATATGAATTATGAGTGACAACCGAGGACAGTCAAAAGCATTCTAGGCATAACCACTGTTAATCCTTTGATCTAGATTAACCACTGTTAATCACTCTGATCTAGATTAACATGGTAACTAAATAGAGTTTTATGAAAATATCAGATCTCAACTTCCTCAAATTTATGAATAGTATCTTTAAAAAACAAAAGTATTTACAAGAAAGGTAAACAATTTATCATGATTAACAGCTAATCACAATTTTAAGTGTTTGATTCAATTCAATCTGACTCAATAACAGGCAGTTTGATTTCAATTTTTGGTCAACTGTTGTCTATTAAATATTTTGCATACAGACACAAGCTAACCAGCTGAAAGTTTGTATTACCTGTTCTGCAGGGTATCTTCTGTTTTTAGAGCTAAATTATGTCAAAATCTTGATCAATAATATGAGTTGTAAATGCCAGCCATGTGTATATCAGGACACATTTCTGTGGAGGTCAGATTATGGGTCAGATTGAGATGTATTGACAGTTGTGACATTCCTGCAGAGGTCAGATTATGGGTCAGATTGAGATGTATAGACAGTTATGACATTCCTGCAGAGGTCAGATTATGGGTCAGATTGAGATGTATTGACTGTTGTGACATTCCTGCAGAGGTCAGACTATAGGTCAGATTGAGATGTATAGACTGTTGTGACATTCCTGCAGAGGTCAGATTATGGGTCAGATTGAGATGTATAGACAGTTGTGACATTCCTGCAGAGGTCAGATTATGGGTCAGATTGAGATGTATAGACTGTTGTGACATTCCTGCAGAGGTCAGATTATGGGTAAGATTGAGATGTATTGACTGTTGTGACATTCCTGCAAAGGTCAGATTATGGGTCAGATTGAGATGTATAGACAGTTGTGACATTCCTGCAGAGGTCAGATTATGGGTCAGATTGAGATGTATAGACAGTTGTGACATTCCTGCAGAGGTCAGATTATGGGTCAGATTGAGATGTATAGACAGTTGTGACATTCCTGTGGAGATCAGATTATGGGTCAGATTGAGATGTATAGACTGTTGTGACATTCCTGCAAAGGTCAGATTATAGGTCAGATTGAGATGTATTGACTGTTGTGACATTCCTGTGGAGGTCAGATTATGGGTCAGATTGAGATGTATTGACTGTTGTGACATTCCTGCAGAGGTCAGATTATGAATCAGATTGAGATGTATTGACTGTTGTGACATTCCTGTGGAGGTCAGATTATGGGTCAGATTGAGATGTATTGACTGTTGTGACATTCCTGTGGAGGTCAGATTATGGGTCAGATTGAGATGTATAGACAGTTGAGACATTCCTGTGGAGGTCAGATTATGGGTCAGATTGAGATGTATTGACTGTTGTGACATTCCTGCAGAGGTCAGATTATGGGTCAGATTGAGATGTATTGACTGTTGTGACATTCCTGCAGAGGTCAGATTATGAATCAGATTGAGATGTATTGACTGTTGTGACATTCCTGTAGAGGTCAGATTATGGGTCAGATTGAGATGTATTGACTGTTGTGACATTCCTGTGGAGGTCAGATTATGGGTCAGATTGAAATGTATTGACTGTTGTGACATTCCTGTGGAGGTCAGATTATGGGTCAGATTGAGATGTATTGACTGTTGTGACATCCTGCAGAGGTCAGATTATAGGTCAGATTGAGATGTATTGACTGTTGTGACATTCCTGTAGAGGTCAGATTATGGGTCAGATTGAGATGTATTGACTGTTGTGACATTCCTGTGGAGGTCAGATTATGGGTCAAATTGAGATGTATAGACTGTTGAGACATTCCTGCAGAGGTCAGATTATGGGTCAGATTGAGATGTATTGACTGTTGTGACATTCCTGCAGAGGTCAGATTATGGGTCAGATTGAGATGTATTGACTGTTGTGACATTCCTGTGGAGGTCAGATTATGGGTCAGATTGAGATGTATAGACAGTTGTGACATTCCTGCAGAGGTCAAATTATAGGTCAGATTGAGATGTATTGACTGTTGTGACATTCCTGTGGAGGTCAGACTATGGGTCAGATTGAGATGTATTGACTGTTGTGACATTCCTGTGGAGGTCAGATTATGGGTCAGATTGAGATGTATAGACAGTTGTGACATTCCTGTGGAGGTCAGATTATGGGTCAGATTGAGATGTATTGACAGTTGTGACATTCCTGCAGAGGTCAGATTATGGGTCAGATTGAGATGTATAGACAGTTGTGACATTCCTGTGGAGGTCAGATTATGGGTCAGATTGAGATGTATTGACTGTTGTGACATTCCTGCAGAGGTCAGATTATGGGTCAGATTGAGATGTATTGACTGTTGTGACATTCCTGCAGAGGTCAGATTATGAATCAGATTGAGATGTATTGACTGTTGTGACATTCCTGTGGAGGTCAGATTATGGGTCAGATTGAGATGTATTGACTGTTGTGACATTCCTGTGGAGGTCAGATTATGGGTCAGATTGAAATGTATTGACTGTTGTGACATTCCTGTGGAGGTCAGATTATGGGTCAGATTGAGATGTATTGACTGTTGTGACATCCTGCAGAGGTCAGATTATAGGTCAGATTGAGATGTATTGACTGTTGTGACATTCCTGTAGAGGTCAGATTATGGGTCAGATTGAGATGTATTGACTGTTGTGACATTCCTGCAGAGGTCAGATTATGAATCAGATTGAGATGTATTGACTGTTGTGACATTCCTGTGGAGGTCAGATTATGGGTCAGATTGAAATGTATTGACTGTTGTGACATTCCTGTGGAGGTCAGATTATGGGTCAGATTGAGATGTATTGACTGTTGTGACATTCCTGCAGAGGTCAGATTATAGGTCAGATTGAGATGTATTGACTGTTGTGACATTCCTGCAGAGGTCAGATTATGAATCAGATTGAGATGTATTGACTGTTGTGACATTCCTGTGGAGGTCAGATTATGGGTCAGATTGAGATGTATTGACTGTTGTGACATTCCTGTGGAGGTCAGATTATGGGTCAGATTGAAATGTATTGACTGTTGTGACATTCCTGTGGAGGTCAGATTATGGGTCAGATTGAGATGTATTGACTGTTGTGACATCCTGCAGAGGTCAGATTATAGGTCAGATTGAGATGTATTGACTGTTGTGACATTCCTGCAGAGGTCAGATTATGGGTCAGATTGAGATGTATTGACTGTTGTGACATTCCTGCAGAGGTCAGATTATGAATCAGATTGAGATGTATTGACTGTTGTGACATTCCTGTGGAGGTCAGATTATGGGTCAGATTAAAATGTATTGACTGTTGTGACATTCCTGTGGAGGTCAGATTATGGGTCAGATTGAGATGTATTGACTGTTGTGACATTCCTGTGGAGGTCAGATTATGGGTCAGATTGAGATGTATTGACTGTTGTGACATTCCTGTGGAGGTCAGATTATGGGTCAGATTGAGATGTATTGACTGTTCTGACATTCCTGTGGAGGTCAGATTATGGGTCAGATTGAGATGTATAGACTGTTGAGACATTCCTGCAGAGGTCAGATTATGGGTCAGATTGAGATGTATTGACTGTTGTGACATTCCTGCAGAGGTCAGATTATGGGTCAGATTGAGATGTATTGACTGTTGTGACATTCCTGTGGAGGTCAGATTATGGGTCAGATTGAGATGTATAGACAGTTGTGACATTCCTGCAGAGGTCAAATTATAGGTCAGATTGAGATGTATTGACTGTTGTGACATTCCTGCAGAGGTCAGATTATAGGTCAGATTGAGATGTATTGACTGTTGTGACATTCCTGCAGAGGTCAGATTATGAATCAGATTGAGATGTATTGACTGTTGTGACATTCCTGTGGAGGTCAGATTATAGGTCAGATTGAGATGTATAGACTGTTGTGACATTCCTGCAGAGGTCAGATTATGAATCAGATTGAGATGTATTGACTGTTGTGACATTCCTGTGGAGGTCAGATTATAGGTCAGATTGAGATGTATAGACTGCTGTGACATTCCTGCAGAGGTCAGATTATGGGTCAGATTGAGATGTATTGACTGTTGTGACATTCCTGCAGAGGTCAGATTATGAATCAGATTGAGATGTATTGACTGTTGTGACATTCCTGTGGAGGTCAGATTATGGGTCAGATTGAAATGTATTGACTGTTGTGACATTCCTGTGGAGGTCAGATTATGGGTCAGATTGAGATGTATTGACTGTTGTGACATTCCTGCAGAGGTCAGATTATAGGTCAGATTGAGATGTATTGACTGTTGTGACATTCCTGCAGAGGTCAGATTATGAATCAGATTGAGATGTATTGACTGTTGTGACATTCCTGTGGAGGTCAGATTATAGGTCAGATTGAGATGTATAGACTGTTGTGACATTCCTGTGGAGGTCAGATTATGGGTCAGATTGAGATGTATAGACAGTTGTGACATTCCTGTGGAGGTCAGATTATGGGTCAGATTGAGATGTATAGACTGTTGTGACATTCCTGTGGAGGTCAGATTATAGGTCAGATTGAGATGTATTGACTGTTGTGACATTCCTGTGGAGGTCAGATTATGGGTCAGATTGAGATGTATTGACTGTTGTGACATTCCTGTGGAGGTCAGATTATGGGTCAGATTGAGATGTATTGACTGTTGTGACATTCCTGTGGAGGTCAGATTATGGGTCAGATTGAAATGTATTGACTGTTGTGACATTCCTGTGGAGGTCAGATTATGGGTAAGATTGAGATGTATTGACAGTTGAGACATTCCTGCAAAGGTCAGATTATGGGTCAGATTGAGATGTATTGACTGTTGTGACATTCCTGTGGAGGTCAGATTATGGGTCAGATTGAGATGTATAGACTGTTGAGACATTCCTGCAGAGGTCAGATTATGGGTCAGATTGAGATGTATTGACTGTTGTGACATTCCTGCAGAGGTCAGATTATGGGTCAGATTGAGATGTATTGACTGTTGTGACATTCCTGTGGAGGTCAGATTATGGGTCAGATTGAGATGTATAGACAGTTTTGACATTCCTGCAGAGGTCAAATTATAGGTCAGATTGAGATGTATTGACTGTTGTGACATTCCTGTGGAGGTCAGACTATGGGTCAGATTGAGATGTATTGACAGTTGTGACATTCCTGTGGAGGTCAGATTATGGGTCAGATTGAGATGTATAGACAGTTGTGACATTCCTGTGGAGGTCAGATTATGGGTCAGATTGAGATGTATTGTCAGTTGTGACATTCCTGCAGAGGTCAGATTATGGGTCAGATTGAGATGTATAGACAGTTGTGACATTCCTGTGGAGGTCAGATTATGGGTCAGATTGAGATGTATTGACTGTTGTGACATTCCTGCAGAGGTCAGATTATGGGTCAGATTGAGATGTATTGACTGTTGTGACATTCCTGCAGAGGTCAGATTATGAATCAGATTGAGATGTATTGACTGTTGTGACATTCCTGTGGAGGTCAGATTATGGGTCAGATTGAGATGTATTGACTGTTGTGACATTCCTGCAGAGGTCAGATTATGAATCAGATTGAGATGTATTGACTGTTGTGACATTCCTGTGGAGGTCAGATTATGGGTCAGATTGAAATGTATTGACTGTTGTGACATTCCTGTGGAGGTCAGATTATGGGTCAGATTGAGATGTATTGACTGTTGTGACATTCCTGCAGAGGTCAGATTATAGGTCAGATTGAGATGTATTGACTGTTGTGACATTCCTGCAGAGGTCAGATTATGAATCAGATTGAGATGTATTGACTGTTGTGACATTCCTGTGGAGGTCAGATTATAGGTCAGATTGAGATGTATAGACTGTTGTGACATTCCTGCAGAGGTCAGATTATGAATCAGATTGAGATGTATTGACT
Organism: Sinonovacula constricta; assembly: GCA_007844125.1. Classification (NCBI taxonomy): domain Eukaryota; kingdom Metazoa; phylum Mollusca; class Bivalvia; order Cardiida; family Solecurtidae; genus Sinonovacula; species Sinonovacula constricta. Next base: position 766,448 of record CM017556.1, read on the forward strand.
GTTGTGACATTCCTGTGGAGGTCAGATTATAGGTCAGATTGAGATGTATAGACTGTTGTGACATTCCTGCAGAGGTCAGATTATGGGTCAGATTGAGATGTATAAACAGTTGTGATGTAATCTGTCCATTCACTGCATCATTGTAACAGTAATGGTTAAATTTTAAAAGTTACTTTACAAGCAACTGTAAGTTTGTTTTACGCTATAAAAGTCTGCATAACAAAACAGTTGACAAATTCCACTGATATGCTTGTTTATAACAGATACAGTACTGTATGTCATGACAAATATATTAACAACTCTCGTATTAAATTAAAAATACACAACTGATGCACTACAAGTAGTATCAAAATAACTAAACATTATTAATGTTGCATACATTGTGTTTTATTTGGCAGAACATTTATTTAATTAAAAAAGTGGAAGGCTGGTTTAATTTTAATGTTCAAAATAAATCACTAGAAGAACTCTTAGTTATTTGACTGACTGCTTCCTTTTGACAGCAAGTGTTTTAAAACAGCATGTTGTTGTTTTACAGAAATAAATGTACAGAATTAAATAACCACATTATCATTTAGTTTTAAGAGACTTAAAACATTATATATTTGTCTCGGTCTCATCACATAATAAAACCTACTGTATGCTTTCTCCTCCATAGCACTGGCATGGTCATGGCTTGGTGACCTAAAGTGACCAGAAGCTGTATCCATGGTGTCCTGAGAGACTGAGGTCACCTGATGACCACTGCTTAATCCAGCCAATGTATCCGAGTGCAAGTCCTCACTAGACTGGTCAAGGTCCATGGATGAGTGATACAAACCCTGGGACTGACCATCAGAGCTTTGGGTGGAGTCATTCAACATTTCATCCCCACATGGGTCTTGGTTATCCTGCAATGAATCTTGCACAAGCTGCTGGCTATCTTGTGATGTAAGCATCGATGTATCGTCACCTTCGTGCCCTTGAAGATAGAGGCCTGGTCCCTGGGGTTGGGTTCCTGTCTCCAACATGTGCTGATGATGTTGTTGTAGTTGATGTTGTTCTTGATGATGTTGTTGCCTATAAACCAAATGGAAGTCAGTGTTTATTGATGGGTGACTTGGCACACCATTCCCTTGACTAAGAAGCATGTCATGGCTTTGACTGTCAGAGAAAATACATGCTTGGTTGTGCAAGTCTTGGTGCCCATTGTCTTCATATTGCGATGGGTCAAGATTTCTACCATGGTTCAGGTGTGTGTGCTCATGTTGCTGCTGCTGTGGCTGCAGTTGTTGTTGTTGTTGGTGTTCCTGTTGCTGTTGTTGATGTTCGTGATGTTGATGCTGCTGGTACTCTTCTAAAGAATCTCTGTGATTCTGGGTATCTGTCCAAGACTGGTGCATCACAGGTAAGACAGTGTTTACAGTTGATGTTTGGCTTGTTGATTCATAACTCTGAATACCTAAAACAAAATATAACAATTTCACTTAACAGATGAGCTTCAATTATTTGAAGTCATCGGGACTGCCAATTTACTTCAAAAAATGCAAGGGTTTTAAAAATCCAAAGTGCCTCCACTTACTAATCTTCTGACCAGGAGTCTGCCATTTTGAATTGCATAATTATCTGCATTAATGTGCAAGAAATAATGTATATACCATAAAGTGAATACAAGTCAATCTTTAATTGAACTGTCACTCTGCAACTCTAATTACACATTCTTTGATTTAACCTACCTCACCTGATACCTGAAATACAGCAGAAAGCAGCAGTGCTGTTATCTGACAAATTGACAAAAGTAAAATTGCAAACTGTTTACAAACAAGTATGGAGACATTTAGTAATTAATGATTCTTTTTCCATATTTTAATGCTTTTCATTGCATAAATTATTATCTACACCTTGTAATCATTGCTGATAAAAAATTAAATATCATGGTATATTAAGGATCTTGTAATGCCAGGTTTACTTGTCTTTTGGATTTCTGTATACCCATACTTATAAAGCTTGTACAGAATGTGTGCTTCAATTGATTACACTCTAAAAAGCTTAAAATCATGGGGTAGTAGTCTGTCTCATGTCAATATATTATACTATTGGAATGTTTGTTTAAGCTTGTTTCAAATATTACTACTGCAATATGAGTTGAACAGGTACATATTAAATTTTCAGGCATTTGTGACATGTTGTGGAAAATGTACTGACTAAAGCTATTGTACTGTTAAAATCATATTTTATCATTCCAACTTTTAATATTTATTGCAAAATGTACAAGACAAAGTTAAATATCGTGTGCATCTTTTGTTATTTCTGACACAATGGATACATCTTTACATTTTAAAAGAATAAGAGTTTGAGGCCCTGCGCACAAAAACAATGAGGACTGTAAGTCCATGGACTCCAGTTTTCAAAATCCTAGTGAGAACCCTGTATCTGTTGGTCAAAGTTACCTCTATCCTGTGTTTGTGACAGGACAGCCATGTCTAACTGGGGCATGGAAACCAGAGATGGCAGGTTAGGTTTAGGAAGTATCTGGACAGGAATGCCCAGACGAACTTCCTGGTTGTTCTGTTCTTGGTTGCCAACATGCCTGCTTGATACTGAAAAAATAAACCCAAACAAATTATTTGATATTACATGGTAGCAAGAGCTGTCAGTGGACTGGGCACTCCACTTTACTCATAGCTGTATACTAAAATGTTAGCTGTTACTTACCTTAAAAAAAATAAACCAGCCAACACAGAAACTCTAAGTAAGTAGGTGGCATAACTGTTTCAAAATAATTTTTTGTGCTGCGCAACTGAAATTGGTTCAGCTAACAGTGCTACTGAAATGGGTTCAGCTAACTTTGCAATTGAAATGGGTTCAGCTAACTTTGCAATTGAAATAGGTTCAGCTAACTTTGCAATTAAAATGGGTCCAGCTAACTGCACTAATGAAATGGGTTCGGCTAACTGCACTACTGAAATGGGTTCGGCTAACTGCGCTATTGAAATGGGTTCAGCTTACTGTGCTATTGACATGGGTTCAGCTTTTGATTGTGATCAAGTATTCCAAGTTTAAAGTGAATATTGTTTCAAGTATGGATCTTAGCAAAAAAAAGATTAAGCTAATGCAGACACCAGCACTGACAAGCAGGCCATGGCAATAGTTTGTCTTTCCAGTAACTTTTCATATTTATTTATAACTTTTATGCATTCTGCAACTAGTATTACTTTAGCTTTAACAAGAGCATGTGTGTTCACTGGTGGAATGATATAAGTTGTGTGCCATAACGCTTGCTGCAATGATTGACTGCAACAATTTTATTCAGAAATTCTACCAACAGTTTAATCACTAATGCTATTTTCAGTTTGTTTTATGATGCCTTCATATGTAATAAAAAACAGTAGAAAAGTCGGATCGATATGAACAATTAAAAAAAATTTTTAACATCCCTAAAATAACGTCGACAAAAAGATAACATGAAAAATGCAATAGTTCAAATAAAAATTGTATTTTTAGCTGCTATTTAATCTTTCTACTACTTTTCATCCAACATCCCTTGTGTTTATTAAGTGTTTAAAATTTTATATCAACACATTAAAATGACACTATCGAAAAACAATAAAAATGATTTTGCAAATGAAATAAAAAAAGGTTGCCATAGTGATAATTGATATTCATTTATCCAGACCCATGGGTAGATACACACCTTGTTTTGACAGAGCCTGTTGGAGAACTTGCTGCAGAACTGCCATATCCACGCCTGGTGCTAGAGGCACAAACTGTAGAGGACCACCAGGACCTGCTGACTGGACCAAAATAGGTATTGGCTGACCAGCTGGTGGCATGAGGCCTGATGATAGTGATGGGCCTGATGAAAGGGATGGGCCAGATAATAATGATGGGCTAGATGATACAGGAGGTCCACTTGAAATTGATGGCGAAGTGGAAATTGATGAACCATTTGAAAGTGAAGAACCACTTGAAAATTGATGGCTAACCCTTTGGCCTCCTATCAACATTTGATGCATTTCATTGGTGGACACACTTAGGACAGCTTGACCACTTAAAGCCGGCTGGCTAGTCAATATAGTTTGCCCTGTTGTTGGATGATTTGATGATGGCGCTGGAATGGTAGACATGGCTGGAGTGGGTGATGAAGGATTCTTATCTGTAGATGCTGGCTGACCTTGAGGCTGTACCTGAATTGTTGGTGCATGATGTCTAGGTGATTGTACATGTAACGACTGTAATGGTAAGAATGGTGGCAATAAATGACCGGACTGGTGCCCTGTTGACATCACATGTCCAGTCAGAAGTGACTGACTTGAAGCTACTGAGGGACAGGTAGAGACAACTTCCAGAGTCTGTAGTCCAACTGTGGGTCCCAAAGTGGGTTTACCTCCATTTATTGCAACTGACGAGATTTGGTTTGTAACTGTTGAAGCCATCTGTGGGGATGTTTGGCTCAAAGAAGATAAAATATGTTTTTGTTGTCCTGCTTGTTGATTATGACATGTTGATGATGTTAGTGATGAGGGATTGGCAAAACATACAGTTGCCATTGAAGGAACAGTAACAGTTGTGGCACTAGCCATAGTTTGTACCATAACATCAGGGGATGATGAAGTCACTGTACTGAAGTGAGCATCAAGAGGAAACAAGTTCTGAATCAGATTTTGCAATGGTTGAGTGGGAGACAGCTGACTGAATCCTGATGGTTGTAGATCTTCGGTAATAAACTTTCCACCTCCATTGAGAAGAGTATTTGCTATTGTGCTGGGTGACAATCCATGTAGCAGATTCTGTAGAAGGGACTGACTGATCTGTATACTTCCAGGCATGTTCAAGTCTTGTATTGTTTGTAACAATAACTTGTTCACTTGCAACTGATTTAACTTCTGGTCAACTCCTGACACATTCCGACTTTCATTACTAGAAGATGGCTGACTTTGTCTTGACAGTTGCTGTTGTATCGCTGAAGTCTCCAAAGCTAGTATCGCACCACTGCTTGGCAATGTAGAGACTGAACTTTGAGCTGAGCTGCTAGAATTATGAGGCACGATCTTTACAACTGTGGATGCTGGAATGGCATGAGAGGAAAGGGTCAATGGAATAAATGATGGTATAGAAGTAGATGATTGGATGGTGCCAAGCCGAGACTGACTGTTAGACATCTGATAGAGACTTGTCTGTCCTGTAGGCATTGATTTGTTGTCTGGAGACCTCAGGCTGTCAACCTGGGAAGAAGACCTCTGCTTTGCTGTAACATTTCTTGTCCGTCCTAAAAATAACATTGTAAAATGTCATGCATGATATGAACATTAATTTGTACAAAGAGTGATACTAAAGTTCATGAATAATGAAATACTATAAAAAGTAATGGTTTTACGTCATTAAAACTTTGCTGATGACATATCGTTTAAACTGTTGTTTAGGTTTACTGTGCTAATTTCAAATTGTACAGCAGTTTGGCAATTGTCAATTCTTTTATGAACTCTACTGCATACATTCAATGATCAAACAGGTGACAGCCAAAAAAGTTATACATTGACAGCCTAAGTAGCATTGTTACATATCACAAGAAATTACTGATTCGATGATTTTGCTAACATTTTTGTAAAAGTTTAATATCTGCTTGACCTTGATAAGGTGGCTGAATATTGTATATTATACCTCACATTACTGATCCCATGTTAATGTCTGTTCAGTATGATAAAATGATTATAACATGTTTATGGCTTTCTTAATATAGTACAGTCTCTGTTTAAATCAAATATTGCTGATGGTAGGTTTATTTGAATAAATCCACCAAACAGCTTTGATTATAAGACACTTACTTATATTCAGGCAGGAAAAATAATAGTTTATGTAGAAAATCTTTAAGACTTGCTAAAAGATTAAAAGGAAAGCATTGAAAAGAAAATTACATGTACAGTTTGAAGGATGTTAGTTTGACCGGTGCTTGTAACAGTTTTAAAAAGTAAACATCAAACCAAAACATTCATTAAAAAGGGTAAAATATTTTAAGATAAGTATAATTTGTTCAAAACGTAAATTAGACACAATAACCACTATTTAATTACATATACATGTCACGGTAGTTTACAGCATATATTGTCACCCCGAGTTTAGTTATGTTGACCATAGTGTAAGACATGTCAAGTGTTGAAATAAGATGCTATCACCCTTTGTTGCATGTGATATTTTTCTCATACATAAAGAAATAATTTACAAAAGATAACAGAGGTAACAGTTAACCCATTTTTAAACCACTCACAAAGAATGATGAAACCACTCACACAGAGATGAAACCACTCACACAGAGAGATGAAACCACTCACAGAGAGATGAAACCACTTACACAGAGAGATGAAACCACTCACACAGAGAGATGAAACCACTCACACAGAGATGAAACCACTCACACAGAGATGAAACCACTCACACAGAGATGAAACCACTCACAGAGAGGTGAAACCACACACACAGAGAGATGAAACCACTCACAGAGAGGTGAAACCACACACACAGAGATGAAACCACTCACAGAGAGGTGAAACCACACACACAGAGAGATGAAACCACTCACAGAGAGGTGAAACCACACACACAGAGATGAAACCACTCACACAGAGAAAGATAAAACCACTCACACAGAGAGATAAAACTCCAAGCCAAAGCCATGATTTGATTCCATCAGCTGATAGGCTTAGCATCTGATTGGATGTACAATTGTAACACATTTAGATTCTATAACCTCTTGCTGACTTAAGACTGTGGAGTTTTATTTTAACATACACGCAAGGGCAAATTGATGACATCATAGGACATTTTCTTTCTGTCAGAAAGTAATATTAAATTATTGTTGACAACATCTGTGAGAATTTAACATGGTAACGCCATGTGTAAAACCATGGTATGCTATACACTCTAAAACGTGTATGAACTAGACATATAATAAGAGTAAGAAGAATTTGTAAACATTTCCATGTGTTCTTGCATTTACTGATTGATATACTTTTTTTATGAATACGTTATGTTAAACTTATAACACTGATAACATTAAATGTAAGTTGATGCCACTGACCATGTGTGTTAGATGGGATGACGAAGCTGTCTGGGAGGGGTTTATGTAGCAGAGCTGTTACCGCAGCCGTCAGTGTCTCCGTGCTCAAAGTGCTCAACTTGTCAGACATGATTCTGCCTTGGCATTGGCACTACAACATACACAGCATAGTTTAAACATGAATATTAACATCAACAAAATACAAAGAATGATTGTATCGTACATTATTTCTCTATAATATGCACTAAAACCAATGCCTAACTCCCACATTTGTTAATAAATTTGTTACTCATTTTCCCCTTTTGTATCAATAGTAATGGTTTAAATGTTTTTAACTTTAACACATAATCACTTGTCATTTCTTAGCAATTTATTCTTAAAAATGTATCAAGCAGTTACTTTACTATGGTATTTATTAACAAACAATAAAAACAAAAAATGTTGTCCTATATTGTTTGATGACATCACGAACAAGGAAAGTAAATAAAAAAAAGCATAATAAAATAATTTGAAACATGTATACCCCTTCTTTAATTTGAAGTCAATTAAACATGGTTAGAATGTAAATAGATTTCATATATATTGTTTTTATTTATTTGGGTTTTAAGTCATGTAAGGACTGTAAATGGTCTTATAGTGCCTAATAGATAGTTTCCGCATCAGTGAATAGGCAAATAAGAAAAGGTCCTATCAAAATTTCCACAGATATTTAAAGTTAATCTACCTCTAGACACAGGCAAACAGGGTAAATGTAAATGTGACAAAAACACAGAGATGAGACATAACACACAAAAAGAAAAACCATCAGTTACCGCCTTGGAACGGTCAGCCGGCAAAAGGACCAACTGAGGTGCTTAAACCTAATTTGGGGAGATCCCTTATCTTGGCAGCCACCTTTGATGGCAACTTCAAGGGATTTTCAGATGAATTGTATAAAAGTGTAAATTTTATTTTTTTAAAATTTCTGCATTTTTGGCCCAAAAATCAAAAGCTATACACCATTGGAAAGCTCTTGAAATTCATATTTTTAAAATGCAATATTTTTAAAATTGATTAATGCACAAAGAATGAAGACAGAGAAATAAATAAAATTATTGGCTCATCCTTAAACAAAATGAACAGTGTATCCTTTTTTGGTTGTATTTTTTTTTACCTTTTAAACTATCAAAATAAAGTTTTCAAATTTAAAATACTTCATAAAGATCCCTGGGTATAATTAAGAACACATGGAAGGTCAAACTGGAATATTTCTAAAGTAAGCCCTCTTGACCTGTTCTGATGTAAGTCAATGTAAGTTGAATATCAGTATACATGTATGCTGAATGTTGATTACCTTGTCTTCTTTGATTTTTCTCCACCATTATAACTAAAAGTATCTAAATAAAAGTAACTAAATAAGTAGGATTGAAGGGGTTGCGTTACATTTGGTTTTTATGTGTCAGGACAATGTGACTGGCCTCGTTCAAGGTAACAGGACGACTCACCACCCTTACCAACTCACCGCTATTCAAGGTTGGTCGACTCATCGCCGATTTTAAAAAACCGCTGGTCGACTCATCGCCTGTATACTTTTACTGTGATGAATTGATAGTTTTGAACTGTCTGTAGATTTTATCATTATTTTTTTTCCGATTTAAAAATTATAACTCATGTATCATGGGACGGTACAAGTGGTAGCTAATAGTTACGTAGCACTTATTGGATGGGTCTAAAACGCTTACGCGCTACAATGACAATATGAAAACCGTAATAAAACGCTGACAATAAATAACATATAGGGAAAACGCTGACGCGGGTCTATGATCGATAGGTGTGATAGTTTTGAACTGTCTGTAGATTTTATCATTAATTTTTTTTTTCAGATTTAAAAATCATTACTCATGTATAAAATACATGGACTAACTAGGGTTCAGGATAATTATTGCCGGATAGCTAGTAAATTGTGTGCCTGCCTTTAGCAATAAGAAACACGATTTGAACTGTCTGTAGATTTTATCATTTTTTTTTTCAGATTTAAAAATCGTAACTTATGTATAAAATACATGGACTTAATAGGGTTCAGGATAATTATTGCCGGATAGCTAGTAAATTGTGTGCCTGCCTTTAGCAGTAAGAAACATGATTTGAACTGTCTGTAGATTTTATCATTTAATTTTTTTTTCTTTCCAGATTTAAAACTCAAGGTGGAAAAATACTGCATCTAGTTGAGCTGCAATCAAATTCATGAAGCAACAATAATTAATAAATTTATTGTTTTTTTGTATTCTTGCAAATTAATTTAAGTCCTCAAAAGTTTATACGTATAAATGAGGCAGTTTTAACTTGAGGCCATTTTGACCTTAGGCTGTTTTAACCAGCACCCGTTGGCGGTGAGTTAAAAAAATAGGCGATGAGTCGACCAACCTTGAATGGCGGTGAGTTGGTAAGGGCGGTGAGTCGTCTAGTAATCTCGTTCAATACCTGATGCAACTCATAAGTACCCCCTCCCGCTGCCTTAAATACTCCAATAAATGGAATGTTATTTTTTTTTACAGTTACAGCGACCTATTAAATGTAAAATCCACATACTATGTTCAAGACTATTTTAATTTGTAGTATTACTAAAGTAGATCAATCATCACAGTATTTTCTGTCAGATATTACTGCATTTTAGAATTAACTGACAAAATCAAAAGCTGGAATGAAAAGCGAAGCTCAAGAAGAAGAAAGTAGCACGAAACAAAAGAAGAAAGAAGTAAAAATAATAAGTCTGTATCGGTATGCTATACGCAATAATAGTCGCGAAAACATATTAATGTAGAACGAAATAGTATGTATGTCAGGCTAAATACTTACTTTATATACGAAAATATTATTTCTTCATTAAAAATATAAAATATCTATTCAAATCAAATACATTAACATGCTTAGAGTGAGATTAACCAAGAAATTAACTGAAAACAACAATATTTACATTTCCAAAGCTATCCGACAACAAGAATCAACCAATCAGACATGCAAGCTAACCGGCAATACTATAAAGTTGCATAAATTTCGACTTGTATCTTTACACATAATTGTTTTTTCTTTTCTTAGGTTTAACTTATTAACAACATAACAATTTTAACTGGCAATATGTGCACTTGAGACAGAGTATGTGCTGCCTTCACATACATCCATTATTGCATCAGGAGCGGATCCAGAGTTACTTTTTTTTATAGGAGCATGGGGGCGGGGGCGGCGTTGTTATAACTAGCTACTGTGCTAGTGGGGTATATTGGCATGCTCCCCAAGAAAAATTTTGAACTGTAGCAGCCATAGAGAGCCATTTCCTACATTTCAGAATCTGCTAGAAACTTTTTCTACAAGTCCAAAATGTTTATATTCTGGCGACTAAGATAATCTATAATTATTTTCCATCAAATTGAGCAATAAACATAGGTACGAGTAGTGTTTGTGGGTCTGGGGGCATGCTCCAACAGGAAGTGTGTTGACATCTAGAAGTCAAATACATAAGTGTCATTTCCTGCATTTCAAATGCTTGACAGACTTTCATAGAAAGTATGATTTGAACCGTTCATGGGTGTCCTGTGACTCCCTCCACCCATCCCCCAGAATCGCCTTGTCTTTTGTAGATTCTAGCCATTTGATTTCAAACGTTTCTCGTTCTGACCATCAGAAGGTCTCTACCTTTTAAAAAAAAATAAGGTACACATATTTTTCTTGTTTTTGTCTGTGTTAACGACTACAGTGTTGTGCATCAGCTTAATTTTAGCATAAAAGGCTTGACTGAAAAAGTCTCCTGTTTCCCTTTGCAAAATGTATATTATGCAGAATCGGCTGACTGGAATTATTTAGTACATAGGACTAAATTACGATGTTCAATGCACTTTTTTTACACAAATCGATCTAGTTTAATTTGATTTAATCTTTTTCAAGCGATTTAAGGCATAAATATGTGTTTACTCGTCTTATCTGTATCACTGGACACATATGTGACTGATAATACTAGTAGTGCCATAATGATGTGACAAAACCCTTAAATGTTTAAAAAATACTTTCATGGGCAGTATTTTTGGACAATTTCAGGAGGGGTCGTGACACCCTTCCAGACCCTCCACTGCAAGATCCGCCCATGAGCATATCTCAGCTCAACTTTTGGCACCCATCCATAGAATATGTACTGGCCCAGAATAAACCAGTCCTTGAACTACTATAATTAAAGATCAAATATAACCAGTCGTACACAATGAAACAGGATTAAACCCAAGCCCTGCCACAACACTTGTAGTTCCCAATAAACTGATAAGTGCAGGCTGAAAATCTTTTAATTCCAAACATAAGTTCAAACAAAAAATATTGTCTTAGTGGCAAAGTACAATAAAACTATAATACATAATCAAGGATGTATCAAGACTCAGTTGTGCAGTCAGTAGAAAACTTGACAGCTATCAGAGGCCCTGGGCTTGAATCCTACAAATGTCTAGCATTTTTATTTATTTTTGGTTTTATTATATTTTTATTAATTTCAATATTTATATATTTGGAGCTCCTAATTTTACTGAAAAAAATAGATCTGATTAATTTTAAATCCCAGACCATGTAAACTGTTTTTGTGGGTTTCTTCGGGATAAGGAAAAAACAATATGCCTGCCTGATGGCTTGGAGGGGCTAGTTTTATTTCTGATACTCTGAGCAACTGTCTGTAAGTTACCTTAGTGCTAATACTTGGAACTAATCAGATGAGCTAGTGTCTTGTTCATGCCAGTATGACAATTGTTTCATAATTGTTTACCAGGTAGTTAGATCTCCTTCAAGGGTTAATGGATTGCTACCATAGTAGTGGCTTCATGTTAACTCTGTCTTCAGGGGTGCAAGTGACAGAGCAATTAGTTGCTGACTTGTAACTACTAAGCCCCTCACCATGGGGGTTCAGGTCCTTGTTGGGCCAAAGCTTTTACATGGGGAGGTCTTCTAGCTGACCTGTGGTGTGCCAGTGGTTCTACACACATATATGTCTGGGGTCTTCCTTCACTAAAAATTAGATAGTTGTCACCAAGATGACCGTAATTTTGTGTCGTGTGATTTAAAGATTAACAAATAATAACCCCATTTTATCATGACCAATATTCTTACCATAATTTAATATTTTCCATCATCCTGTGGATGTTTTAAAATAATTCAATGACAATGCTTGATTATTGATATTACATTACAGAGATGGATCAGAAGAAATGGTGGGAAATAAATTATTAGTACGTAAGGTAGTTGAAATGTATTTGTTTATATTTGTCATCCAAAATTATGTGGACTTTCTTGGCAAACTCCAGGCAAGTTGACCAAAGAGCTTAGCTTATCATCAACATAAGACTTAGACTTGTACAGCAATGATTAACATCCACCTACTAAATAGCCTGTTAGAATGGATAGGGATTTGATCACATGTCCACAAATACTGTTAAATTCTAATTGTAAAACCTTTGCCAAAAGTAACATTGCATTTACTGATGTGACCAAGAGCTAACTTCCCTGGGAGTAGCAATTGTGTGCATTTGTTGGACATTACTTTGCACTGAAGTGACAAACATGAATGTGAATGATTAAGACCATTGATCATACCAGTGACAAACCTCATTTATAACAAATGTAATGTCATTTTTAGATGCTGTGCTGGTGTTATATATAAAAAAAAGCCTGTCATTCTAAGATCAATAGAAGTTGAACATTAGACTGCATAGCCTCTAACTGCGTCGGTTAGAGTCCCATTTGGGACGAAAGACTTAATGTGGGAAGGTCTTCCATCTGACGTGCGATGTGCTGGTGGTTCTACTAAGACAGCTTGTCTGAACTTCTGCCACTAACTAGCTGGATGGCACTATAATGATCATAACTGGTTGCTGTGATGTATTTCAAAAACAAAACAAGCAATATGTACTTCATGCTGTACAGAATGTTCATATACTACTGAATTACCTCTTATATACAGGTTCGAAAGCATTTTCAAAACCAGCTGAGGAGATAAAACAACAACAACAATAAACTCAGATGTTATCAAGAATATATTTTCTATTGTACAGTGAATGGTACCTCGATAGTTACATTTGAACTGGCAGTTGTTTGGGTGTGAAAAATATATGGCATGCTTACCTGGCATATTAAAAAACAGTGAAAAAACTTATATATTTTAGCCACATTAAATTACTTTCAGAATAGCCTGAATCCATGTTAAGATAAAATATGTAACACTAGTCATTATTGTTGCCTTGATCTTAAAGCTAAATAGTTCTGTCTGACAGATTGTCTATGGTTTTTGTTGGTTTTCTGTATTCACAAACTGGCTTATTTGTGGAAAACAAAATTAGTGACCAATCCATATTAATGAACAAATGTACAATTTTAACCCAACAAAATAAACATCAAGACAGAAGGAGATACAGCACTTGTGTTCAAACCTCTGACCGCAGGCATACCCTAACCAATAGGCCACTAGGCCACAGAGGCAAGTGTTTGCTGTTTGCTTCAACATTTTTTAGAAGAAATGTCCAAGAAACTATTCTTTAAACTTTAATCAGTTAATACAATCTTAAAAAATAACATACAAAAAAAACTGGTGAACTCTGCTGTTGTGGAAGTAAAAAAAGTGCATCATTCACTCCAATTAATGCAATAATGAGAGATATTAATGAATAATCTCCCCTGAATAATCCCTATATGCAAGCAGGTCCTTTATTTGTTTTACTCGGTTTTTATGGTTGTGCTCTTTGGAGAGTATGTTGACTTATCTGGCTTTCTTGAGATACCAAGGTTAACTATCATCAACAAACACTTCCATTTTCTTTTCAAATAACAAATCTTTATAAGCATGTAAATTGATTTTAAGCTTAAATTTATGCAAAGTAAGAAAATTCACTGTTTGTAATTGTAATATCTACAAAAGAACAGGCGATAAAATCCAAGAATTTCAACTAAAAGGACCTACCTACTGTTTGGAATACCTTGGATATTAACTAACAAGGGAGACAATTTCCATTTCACCAATATACCCCATTACACTTTACTTTATTTAAGAAATGTTGGTAAATACAAGGCTAAATCATTGCAAAACAGCCTTCATTAACTACTGTTGGCATTTCAATTGATTTGATTCCACAAAAATATTCTATAAATGTATAAAACGGAGAGTATGATTAATGTATGACAACACACCCAGATTGTTACTTAGATTAATCACAAAGTATAATGACAGTGGAACATGGATAAGTATGTACATCTCTCATTAGTTTAGTAAATCTCTCATTATTTACTTTTCTCAGGTTATTTTACATATGTATAATATTCTACTGGGTACATAGAAAAATATTACTAAAAGTAAAAATAACACATTTGAAAGTCTGAAAATTTACTCAATAATCATACCACTTTTGTATATGTGTTCAATTCTCGTAAATGCCTTGTGAATATAAGTACTGTTACACAGCATATTCAAATGAAAGAAAAAAACATAAAACCCATGTACTTAAAGGACAATTTAAAGAGGGCTGCTTGCTGACTGCTCACTTTACTACACGAGGGTTTAAGTTCTGGTTAAGGCAAAAGGACTAAGGTGGGAAGGTCCCCAGCTGACAGTGTGCCATGTTTTTCTCCACCAATATTGCAGGATGTTGCAATAATGATGACTATAATGTAACTGCTATGTATTTCAAGTACTAAAACAACAGAAATATTGGATGTTGCAATAATGATGACTATAATTGTGTAACCGCTATGTATTTCAAGTACTAAAACAACAGAAACACAAATTCATGAAAAATATATTTATGAATCAAAAACAGTATAACATGGTAATAGTTAATGTCCTCATTTATAACTTACTTATTTTAAAACAGGTAATCAGGTATCCTGAATCCTTTCTCTGAAGACTCACAGAAAATTAGGTACATCATCTTCAAATGTGTGGTATCATAGTTATATATTTAATGCGAAACAAACTAAAAAGACCTCATAGCACATCTAGGCAAGCACTTAAATGCATTCTTATGATTATTCTAACTCCAAATTATGATAATTAAGTCTAATAATATTCAAAACAATTGGTTTGCAAGAAAATATAGATGTAGAAAATTCAGCACAAAATGATGCTTTAGTAACAAATAGTATGCCAACATAGCAAACATTCATAGCAAATATAACTAGATCTGAGACAAAACTGCCAACATTCAAATAATAGCTAAGTATTCTTTTTTCTACTGAAAAAGATGTCCTTAACAGTATAAATGCATTAGATAGCATACCCCTATCAATATAGTCAACAAGTATTCTATTTCTCAGGCAGAGAGTTTCAACCATTCTCAAATCTTATTATTTTTATCTTCAATCTGGACATACATGCAGTGTAACCAGTGCTCTCCCAGTGATTAAGGGACTGTGACTCCTCTACCCCTGAATATCTGTCAACGAGTAGCATCTAGTCTATACACAACCAAACTAAGGGTGTCACAATGGCCCTGAATCACTCAAAAGAGGACCCTGGCTTCAGTATGCTTTAAAATCTGATCGAAATACTAAATGTCCACATCTATTGTTCACAAGTCATTTGTTCAGCAAATCATTGCCTACATACAGGCAAAGATTCTGATTAAGTTCTATGAAGATAAGGTAAAAAAACACTATTGTCAGGGTGTTGACAAGGTTATTTAATGGTTCGGCCCAATGACTTTCTTTTTGATGCCGTGTGACCCAGTTAGGAACTCATCCAAGATCTCCTGCTAACAAACGTTCTGTCCAAGTTTGATAAAGATTGGGCCATTAATGTGGCTTTCAAAGAATTTCTATGATTTATTTACTTTTTGACTAACTTAAGGACTTAAACAAGATTAAATGTGGACAAACATTCTAACCTAAGTTTAGTAAAGATTGGGCAATTAATGTGACCTCTAAGGTGTTCATGAGGTTTTTCTAGGATTTGACCTGGTGACCTACTCTTTAGCCCATGTGACCCAGTTATAAACTCCAGATTTTCATGCAAACATTTTTACTAAATTTGGTTAAGATAAGGATATAAATGTTGCCTCTACGGCGTCAACAGGTTTTTTCTAGGACTTGTCATAATGACCTTTTTGACCCCACATGACCAACTAATTCAAAATTTCATGCAAACATTCTGACCAAAACAGGTGAAGATTGTGTAATAAATGTACCCTCTAGTGTGTTCAAAACGTTTTTCTAGGATTTGACCTAGAGACCATTTTGACTCCACATGTCCCAGTTCCAAAATCATCAAAGATTTCATGCAGACAAACATCCTGACCAAGTTTGGTGACAATAGGATCAAAACTGCAGCCTCTAGACTGTTCACAAGCAAATTGTTGAGGCCACTTGACAGATGAAGGGGTATCAGAAAAGCTCACACGTTGTGCTCGTTTTATCTAAAAATGGCCCCTACTCTGTAAACTCAATGCATAGTGATTATCCTTTCAACAGTAAACAAACTTATGAGCTTCGTTCAATCTTAGTTATTTAAGCTAATCCCAATTAATATCCTCACACAAACAAATCTGTTAAATAGACAAAATAAAAGGGTATTAGCACTATCAATGTTGTAACATTTTCATTGTCAACAGTTCATTGCAAGAGGTACTGAGTGTCTGGCATCTATGTAGCCAAAACTTATTTATTTTTTGTGGAAAGCACTGCCATTCCCATATACACATGAAGGAATGTTGGTTTTAATTTCAAAGTCGATTCTAGTGAAATGACACCACTTTCCTCAACAGCCAACTTCCATTCCAGCACTTTCACTTCCTTCCGTTGAATCATGTCCTTTGTCACTTTCGCTTACAGTCGTCTCACTAACATCATCAACATCTGTCTTGTCTGCCTGAGTACATGCTACTATTGAGACATCAGCCGCCTCAGTTTTAACAACACTTTCATCGCAACCATCATCACTGACATCTTTTTTATCCAGATTATTTGCTTCCTTCTCAGTCTTTTCCTCTCTTGTCCCATCTGATGTTGTTTCACTATCCACTAACTCTGTGTCAGTTTTTTCAATAGCATCTGAAGATTCTTGTGTACCTGAGACTGGATTGTTAGTGTCTGCTGCCACTCTGCCTTGAGAGCTAGCTGCCTCAGAATCTCGAGTACTTGCTGCCTTTGTACTGTTTGGTGGTGGGCCTTTACCACCTGATTCAAGGAAGTCTTCCCATTGCTTTAACCTTTTGGCCCTCTCTTCTTCTGTTTCCTCCACCTCATATTTAGATTGTCCATCCCACTGGGCTGCAATGATTCGACGGCCAGCGAAGAATCGATGATTTGTACTCTCGATACACAAATCGGCTTCTTCTGCTTCCTTGAAGTGGACGGCCACCACACCATCATCATGGCGCTGCAATGATAAGAGAAAAGCCAACATTATGACCAATATGGCTGTGTGTAGAGGTATTTTGCTATATCTTAAGATGCTTGCATTTTTTGTCATTCAGTTACAACAAAACAGTCCCAAATATTGTGGTAATCAATGCAGATTCTAATCAGGCTATGATACTGCCTTTTTTTTACCAATGTCACTTTTGTGATCAGTATTTCAATTAAATATTAAAATGATGAAAAAATAACAATTCATTTCAGAGTAGTGAAAGGCTTGTAGCCACAAGATGAATATTTTCAAGCGAGGGGATTTCTAATTTACCTAGTGTTTGTGGTTCTACCTTGACATTTGTCTGTGCTAATTCCCCACTTAGAACAGACATTATTGTGTTGATTAAATAAATATAACAAAATAGAAAACACTTATAGGTGCTCATGTCAATAGATTATTTTACAGTACAATTTCTTATAAAAAAAAAAAAAAGTGTTGTTTATAGTTTTTACCATAGGATATATGCAACTTGTATTCTTTTTTTTTTTTTTTGGTTTTTTGCTTGTGTTTTGTGTTTATCTCAAATTGGTTGATAAATAAAGTGTAACCTACATCATACACTACTGTTTTCTTCACTTCCCCATATTTAGAACACTCTGTCCTGATGTCGTTCCTCACTGTGTTAATCTTTGATGGATCAGCCTGGCAAGGAGAACAAATAATGCAATTAAATAATGGAAATGTTTACAGGATATTATACAATAATATACCAAAGGCTAAACAAAATAAGTTACAGATAAATATATTAATTTATGCAACAAGAAACTTTACCTACTGGACTACATGTATTTCCTTCACCAATAATTATGGGCTCTGCGATCTATATCGTACACCACAACATTTTGTGAAACCCTACCTAACAAACTTGGTTTTGATGAATAAATAAATAGACAAACCTGTCAAACATTTGTCATGAATTAACAACATTGTATATGACTGTTGTCACGTTTTTAATTCCAACCTATTTATGAAATTTTACAATTTGCAAAACTATACTGTATGAGCTAGTTTGTATACCAACCTTTTCTGAAAACTTCTCTTATGAATGTCCTTATAAAAAATGATGGAAACTAGACCCAAGGAACTTGAACTTATTGAAATGAATTTACGAAAAAAAAACTCTTTTAACACCAGTATTTTGGCAGGCTCCAGTTATTACTTGATCACACACCAAAATCTTAATATCAAAAACACGAAGTTTAAAGGTGAAATTTCAACATGAACAGAATGTATACAGTGATATGGAACCTTTGTATCGTTACCTCAAAATCTTTGGGATCAAAGACATTCTTTAAGATAACCACTTTCTCATGTTTTCCTCTTGCAAATCTTGGCTGATCAGGTCGCCAATCAAACAGCCTGCACAAAGAGAAGAGAAAACATGTTAATGTAAAATTAAAGACACAATCAACAATATTGTTCATAAATTTTAACCTTACGAGAACACAATTAAAATTACTTCCATTGGTAAGTAAGAAGTATTTAGATTAAAAGATCCCATAGGGTATCTGGTCAAGATATGTGTAGCTATATGTAATTAATTTAAAAGGTTACACATATTCCATCAAGTAAGATCTTCATTCAGTGTACTGTTGTTGAGCAATATTTATACTGTTTGTTTTACATTTTCTATTCTGTATATAGTTTGTACAGTGTCTTGTCCAAGTGGTCTCGAGACCTTTTGGCTGACACTGAGTTAAAACATTCAAAAAATGTGAAAACATTGTTCACATTAAGGGACTTTTTAGGCACATACTTTTGTTGTCTTTCTTTCATCCTCTTTTTCTCTTTGTTTGTCAGCTTTTTCTTCTTCTTGGATGGGTCAAACTCTCCCTTAAGATTAAATGTGGCCATCTCTACCTTGATAGTCTTGCCACGAAGTTCCATTCCGTCAAGTAAATTAAGGGCCAGATCCACTGATTCCCTCTGACAAGATACATTTTGAAAAGGTTATGTTACAGAATAAAAATACATCAGGACTTAGCTATGAAATGCAATTTATTGGATTTCCTCTGCCATTTCCAATAAAAAACCCTGATGTATCTGCGATGGAAAAAAGACAATGTTTTGTTTTATTTGACTTTAAATTCAAAGAATATTTTCCATTATAGATGTCAGTTATTTAACCACTCTACTTATTCTTCAGTTTGCCATAAAGTATTTTTACTGCTTTAATTAATGAGACTGTTGAAAATGTTTTTTAAATAATAAATATATAACACACTCTATTTATTTCCTGAATAAGTCAATTTTGTTTTATACAGTGAGGTGTCTGGTGGGTTTTTTAAAATGTCTGAGGGAGGTCATGATTGGAAACACCTTCTGTATCTGAACCTCAGATTCGTGTCAGAAATGTAGCCCATATTACTCAGGCTACAAACAATGCACTTTTTTACATGATGAAGATGATTTGTTTTGCTAATGACTTAATTTTCCACTAACAGCCCTCTGATCACTATGGGAAGACTTTTGTTATTTGGATAACATACATGAACATGTATAATCTACATTAACCTATATAGCATGTCATAAACGTTTGTCATGGTACCATAGCTAGTTAATTTATCCTAGTTTGGGTTAATCAGCCTATAAAATATGCCACATGGGCTGAGAGAGTACAAGGGGGAGAATAAAAAGCACAATACTAGAACCACTTCAAAGGGTTTGGTATGTCTTGGCACTGACGAGACCTTTCACAAATGGGATTAAGGGTGCATTTTCTGTAGTATCACATAGAGTATCAAACACTTAAAGAATGACATAGTCCCTTTTGTTAGAACAAACAAATGAAACCAGGGGAGAATGAAGATGTTTGAAGCTTTGTGGCAGGTCTCTTATGTATGCATGTTCTAACCACATATTTTCAAACCCAAAGTTGTCCTTTTGAGTTACCAACCAAATATATTATTACAGCTGCATCAGCTGCATGCTATCATACATGACTACAGACAAATCGTCTGTCTTAATGAGTGCATAATAGCGCATAATCTAGTAAATATATATTTTAAAGAAAAGCAAGGTAAAGTTCTGTTCACCTTGATAAAACAACATCTGCCGTCCCCCTTCGGTTGGCCCTGCTCATCTAAGTACAGCTTGGCTTTAGGTTTCTTGGTTCTCGGATCAAACATGATGAGTCCATATTTGTTCATCATCTCCACAAACTCTTGCTCCTTCATATCGAGAGGCAGACCAGACACATACACATTGGTGTTGTCCTTCTGCTCAACCTGGAACCATCCTGTCGAAGGAAGTTGTGTAAATGTTACAACAATGTAGGTTGATCTATTGTTCTGTATTGTCCATCTTGTTCAAATATCCTTAACATGTAACATATTTTCCTCCTTAGATATTTTGACTTGCGCATAGAACCACATATTACAAGTCAGATGGAAGACCTAGAAACATCAGCATTTTCAGACTGATCAGCCATACCATGTGTGTTTTTTATGTGTTTTCTCAGACCTGTTTTATAAGTCCTATCAAGGTTATATGCACCTGCAAGACAGGTCAATGAATTAGCGAAAGATAATTCTAACAGGTGGTGTGTTTTTTTGTATTTATTAACAGGAGGCAGGAAAAAGTGGTTCTATTTTAATTTGTGAAAAAAATCACTATTACTTCACCTTATATTATACCAAATATTCTGTTCATTATTATAAAGCTATTGAATATTTATCAAGTGTATTGTTATTGCAATTTTTGAAGATAAAATAGTATTGCCTACTATTTTAAACAATTTATTATTTATAACTCCCACAAGTTATAATAATATTAAATAGTGAGCAGCACAAAAAGTAAAGCCTTCCATATGGAAAAATATTCTATCAGTTAGTTAGTATTCTAACTGAAGTTAGACTTTTGCATTACGAGGCTCAAGATAGAATGTTTTTGTATCATAACTTTATTTTTTATATACAGCCCAGCCAAATTATTATAGCAGAATATTGAGGGCTTCAAGATATACTGAAATTTTAGAGAAAAAAATAAATCTGAAAAAAATCGAGTTATAATAGTTTGTTGACTTATCAAAGTGTAAGACCCTGAAACATTTGTCAGCCTTAACCACAAACATATTGACTGTATGATGTACAATGTTTCTTTTCAATAATATAATTTTGTTAGAATAATATTTGATTGATGATTTTCTTGATACAGATGACAAGACTATGTTATATTTCTGACAAAGGATCATATAATGATCTGCTTCATACAGATACATTTCAGTTTGTGTTTTACTAAAACTTTGACTCTTTTAGAAAATACATGCTGTAATATAGAAATCATTTTTAGAAAAAGAAATAATAATTATAACTGCATCTGTCAATCTAAAGAAAAAAGTTTGTCAGTACATTATTTTCCCAATCTTCATTACCTTCTTCTCTTGGTGGCGCTACTGGTTTCCTCTTCTTCCCTTTCTTGTGTCCATCTTTTCCCTCCTCTGCAGTTGCAGCAGAGGTTTTGTCTTTCTCTCCTTCGTTGCTGTAAGCTGCCAGGCAGTCACTATAATAATCATAGTACTCCGTGCCATAGTAGTAAGACCAGTATTCATTATACTGTTGTTTCTCCTCCTCTGTGTACTTCTCCATGGCTTCCTTGGAATCTGCAAGTAATAAGTCAATACCAGGTTAACCTATATCATGCTTTTGTTTGAAACTCTTATTAACTTTTAGTTAATGTCAAATAATTTCATGAATATGTGCATGTAGTATGAAATAAGTACATATACTAAGCAGCCAATAGTGTAGATCTTAATCAGAATGCTTGCACTGGGATCTGGCACATCTGAAACTAAACTATCTGACTGATCAATGTGCTAAGCAGGCTAAGAGTTAAAACTGATAAAGCAAACATTTTCAACACTTTTAATCAATATAGTTTGTTTTTTTGTTACATCGCACCGCATGGCGATGTCCAGCTAATTATTCGTGGAGGAAGACCTCAGACTTAGGTCAGTATTCACCAACTATTGTTAAGTAAGAATTGCTCAAGTCATGGATATCAATCCACAATATCTTCATTATGTATTTAGCTACATGATTGTATTTTTGCAGGACACTTTAACTTTGCTACTTTGAGCTTAAAACCACATTGAATCTTCATAAATAAGCTTAGTTTTGTTGGTATGACAACTGTGACTTGGGCTTAAGTCATGAATTAGACTTAAGAATGGTTGGTGAATACGGGCCTTTTGCCTGGGCAGAACCACCAGCGCACTACAGATAAGCTGGAAAACCTCCCCACATTAAAGATCTCGCCCTGACCAAGACTTGAACCCACGCTAAGTCAGAGGCACCCCTAAATATAATGTGTTTACTAATATCAAATACATGTACAGGTACAAAGTTGTTTGTAAAAATGTATTTGCCATAAAAAGTAAAACTCTTCAGCTTTTCAATAAATAGGAAATCAACATGCTGGCACTCGATAACAGGTCTACTACTATTACTACCACAAGACCACAGCGACCATGTCAACTCTTTAATGATAGCTATATATATATTTATACTTATGATGTGCATATACATTAGTTCAACTGGTTTATCAAATACATTAAAACTCATTTGATATTGATCTAGGTGTTCATTTAAATTACGGAAACAACCCACAGTTAACGTGTCTTAAAATTATATCAGTTCTGAATTGTAAATTTAATTGCAACAAGTTTAAAATCAAGCTCTCTGATGCTTGCATAAATTTATCAACTCCTAAATAAATGAATTCACACAGAATATGACAGAAATGTATTTTCTGACTGGTGATAAATATGTCAAAGTTACTGGGATCATCAAAAAAAACTTTGACTTCATAAAGCATTGAGTCATCAGAATTAACATTTGCTCATGTGTTTGTTTTCTTCATTGACCTTAGTGTTGGCCTTTGAACTTTGTACTCTCGAGTCAAGGATTCAATAAAAAAAATAATCAAAGTATAGAAAGGCTACCAGTCTGGTTGTCATCCAGGATGCCCTCTTTGATATCATTCTCTAGCTTGTGTAGCTTGTCCATGGCCTCATCATGGGTGTCTTCCTTCTGGGCTTCCTTCTGCTTCCTAGACAGGTACTGCTCCTCTTGGACAGTCGCAGCATAGTAGCTCTGGAATATGTGTAACTGCAAGTTTCTTACTGTATTCTGCATCAGTGCTCTACAACCTCTAAAATAAGTTCAACAATTAAAATAGGTTCAACAATACTCCTCTTGTTAAGCAGCATCACAGATGTTATTTAATTGTACAGTAACATCTACAAATTACATATTTGGACGATTGTACTTAGAGGGCTTATACTTTTTTGTTTGTTGGGTTTATTGTCCAACCAACAGTGTTTGTAGTTTTTTGGAAATGGTGTCCAATGAAACATGTAGTGCTGCTGTTACTGTGTATAGCATGCCATGAATATGAGAGTATTTTGCCGACCACCATTTGCCATTTATTATAGTACTCACGCAGTTTCCTTTTTATTATTTACTCCTTACACTCACTAGGATGTTCTATAGGGTTTTATATTAATTAAAGTTAAAAAGAAAGACTACCAGTAGATTTTAATTGTGAGTTTACTGTGCACACCGTTGAAATGAGATGAAACATTGTACTGCATTACAGTATAATTCATTGTCCATACGAACATACAAATGTAATTTCTATAGAATTGATGGTTTATACAGCCAATGTAACGAGAAGAAACTTATTTTTTCATGCATTTTTTATTCTCAATGCTGTTTTAAATGTTGCTTAATTAATGTGTTAATTAAAATAATATTCAAACAATGATTAACTGTCTCACATAATTTTTTTCTTTGTTCTGCATGACACACGGCTAATTATTCATTGGTAAACACTAAAATTTTCAACTTCAGTCTGCCAGATACACCAAGCTGTAATTTACTTGATGTTACTGTGTAGACTTGGCTTATTACACAGGTCAAATTGACTGACACTGGGATAAGTTGTTGTCAAGGTGCATCGACCTGAGCAGTTTGACAGCAAGAGTGTTAACAATGTGTTTTTTTATAAGCAGCTGCCGATTACATTTCTCAATGAAATTAATGATTGGCTGTATGTAGACAAGGACGTGAATCGATGTTGTAGATAATAAAAAAATGAAAATATTTCTCTTTATATCCGTTTTCTGTAGTATTCTTTCCAGATTTTAATGAATTCATACTTTTCTCATTACATGTATAAGTGTTTGTTTGTGACGCCATATGTATGGCAATGAACTTTATGTTTATGCCTAATAAAGAATTGAATTGAATTGCTAAAGCTAGTGACCTCTAGTAACCTTAGGTTTGCTGTTGGTGACAGATATTTCTTCCTGATATTGTTGATCACCTGAACGTACTTCAACGCACTATAGATATCAAAGATCAATTATGTTTAGTAGCGATCAAATTATAAAAAAGGTGTGAATAATTACGTCAGTCAATGGAGAGGTAATTAACTGAGAGGTCAGAACAGTACAAGTGACAGCTATAACTCGCAGTTATTACACCTTTATGGTCAACAAATGGGGGGGTGTACAATCTGTGAGCAATTGATTTTTACCTAAGAGCTGCAGCCCAAAGCAGAGGTGAGCACATTGCATGGGCATGCACATTCTATAGCCCTTTACAGTACACATTGACTCATCTATTATAAATTAATTTCATGATAGCTATTATCATTTGCCAAACACAATATTGTTACCATTTTCATAAAATCTTGGCTGAAAATATTTTAAATAAATTTTGACAAAGAAACTTGAACATACTGTTCAATAAAATATTGTAAGGTTATGTTAGCGAATTATAAACCTGTTATGCCATGCGACAATGGAATTGTACATGAATAACTGCACTATAAATTGAAGTCTTAAATTTTATTCTACATTCATTTATAAATGCTTGAAGTTATAGTATCCTCTAAACAAGAGCACTGCAAGGCAGAGCAAAATATGCCCATCAATTGGGCAATTTGAAACAAACTGCAAAGTTTTGGACTGCACTCTGGGTTATTGCAAGAAAAACTGAAATTAAAGTAGAATAACATTAAAAAAAAAAAATTAAACCAGCCAAACTGCTGTGCACTGTTGTGCATTGCACTCTGGCATGATTGTGAATCTGGGTAATCTGGGTAATTGAAAAAAGAAATCGAAGGGGAATACCATCAAATATACAAAAATGTACATGAGAGTAATGTCATTGTGCTGAAAGGGGCATTACTCAAAAATATGAAGAGAAGAGTGATGGTTCTTGTGCACTGCACTCTGTTTCAAAAACATCTATCCACCTATGAAGTTTTAAGACAATAGCTTTGATAATGTAGGAGTATGGTCCAGACAAACATAAGTTCAAAAATTTAACTAAGGTGAATAACTACAAAATAATGAAGTGTACAGTGACAGTTCTTATGCATAGCACTCAGTCTAAATGAGATCTATCCACCTGCCAACTTTCAAATCAATAGCTTTGATAAGATAGGGGTTATGCTCCGGACAGAAAAATTAAACAAAGCGGCATAACTCCAAAATCATGAAGTACAGAGTTATGGTTCCTGTGCATTGCACTTTGTCTCAATGAGACCTATCTATGTGTCAAGTTTCAAGTCAATAGCTTTGATAATGTAGAAGAAGTTATGCTCCAGACAAGAAAATTAAACAAAGGGCAATAATTTTAACATCATGAAGTGCAGAGTGATGGTGCTTGTACACTGCAGTCCGTCTCAATTAGATCTATCCACTTATGAAGTTTCAAGTCGATAGCTTTGATAATGTAGGAGTTATGATCCGGACAAGAAAATTAAACAAAGCAGCATAACTCCAAAATCATGAAGTACAGAGTTACAGTTCCTATGCAATGCACTCCGTCTTAATAAGACCTATCTATGTATCAAGTTTCAAGTCAATAGATTTGATAATGTAGGAGTTATGCTCCGGGCAAAAAAATTAAACAAAGGCAAATAACTCCAACATCATGACATGCAGCGTGATGGTTCTTGTGCTCTGCACTTCGTCTCAATGAGATCTATCCACCCATGAAGTTTCAAGTCAATAGCTTTGATAGTGTTGGATTTATGTTCCAGACAAACATCTGGACGCCGCCCCCCCACCATGATTGATCCAATAATACGTCCCGTCTTCGACAGACGTATAAAAGGGCATCAGCAAGATATTATGAAATTATATACTACTGTTGCATACGATGTTTATGTATAAAATCATCCTGGTAGTTGGTTCAAACTGTTTATACCTGATTCTTAAAGAAGTTATTTATATTGTATTTGATTTCAGAGTGTTAATGAAGATTTGTTCATTTTCAAATGCATTATATCAACAAAATTATGGTTTCCAAGAAATATTATAATTAATAAATATCAAAAGTAGTTAAAGATGCCAGACAAATGCTGGTCTGCTAGATGATCCCGTGTCAGTTCTTGATCCAAACAACCATAATAATGTAGGAGTAATAAGTCAATAACTTAACAAAAAGCCATGCATACCGCTGTAAGTGATTATATTGGGTACATTTGAAACACACCTGTAAAAATTGCTGTTGTTTTACATCATTCACTGCAGAACCATCTTCGGCTTCCTTGTCTCCTGCACCATAGTTTATCTGATATTGTGCTATAAAATTGGCATCAATCTGGAAACCAATATAGAGACAAAACTGTAAATCTTTATTAAACAGCTTCAAGCATTTTAAAGAACTAAATGGGAGTAAAACACGTGGAATTCCTTATTACTTATAATATAAAACACTGCATTTTAATCTGTCATGAAAGAAAAACTGCTAGAAGTGCCAACACTTTAGTAGCTTATAAAACAACAATAACAAAACATTATAAAAAAAAAGTTTTTAATATAAATATTAATTAATGGCATTACTCATTGTAACTGGACATAATATATGCCCCATATTGGTGTGCAAAATGAATTTTAAGTGTTGCTTGAACTTAAGATGAAATCAAACTAGTCAAGAAGAAGCAACCATTTGAGGTGCAGTATTTAATTACCAAAATGTTAAGCTTGAATTGGTGTTTAGATATTACTTATGTCAATTTAATAATATGTCAGGGCTGACATTCAACATACAAAGTAACAATCATGTATCCTACAACTTAATTAAAAATTACATGCATCATTCCACAAAACAAAAAAGATAGGAATACCTTTGGAAACCAGGCTTTCTTTTCAATGTCCCACTCGTATACTGTTCCATCTTCATCAACCTTTTCACGAGGATGGTTGTCTGCATCCAGCTTCTCATATTTTTCTTTCTCCAACCTCTCCAGCTCAAGCTGCTCTTCAAAGTCTATGTCCCCCATCCAATAGCTGAAAATTGCATAAATGTAAGTTAAAATAATATTCTACCGTATTGGGTTCAAGCTATATGTAAAACATCAAGATATGTGTTCAGCAGCTGCATACACTACCTGCATGTTTAAAAGTGCCAAAACCTGACCACTTACTATTGAAAATGAAAGGCTGATGGTTACAACCTTCAACAGAATGCTCAGAAGAAAAAGGTGACCCCAGCTGCTTGAGCAAGCAACATATTCAATATTGCTAGGGCTGCCTGTCATTGACAGCATGGCTGACATTATAAAAAAGGGATGCCTATGACAGTTTGGACAGCTGATCAGAAAGAAGAATTTCTTGGGTGAAGAATGCCCCATGAATGAGACAACCTGGTCAAAGAAATATGACAATTCACTATTCATGGTGAATCGGGAAAGTTAACATCTTACGTCAGATGAAGCAAGTGACACAAAGATGTGGAGAACAACAATGGAGAAACATCAAACTCAGACAGCTGGAGAATGGATGATTAATAACCGATGATGAGGATAAATTATGTCTTATAGACTTAACAGGATGTACTCATATTCAATTTTAGTATGTCAAAGGTGTTTAAACAGGTGACCATAAGGAAGAATAAAATGAAACGTTTGTGGAAGCAGAATATTGGAATGAAAAATGGTCAATCAGAAGATTTTTTCAAAACAAAATTGACAGATGTCCCGTACCCATGAATGCTAGGAAATTTTGCCTTAAAAACATTGATTTTGGGGGTGGGGGTTGGGGAACGTGGTAAAAATTAAACATCTCTAAATTCAAGAATCCCAAATGAATGATATTTTGTTAATATACTGAGCAAAAAGAAATATTAAATAAAATAACTAAATAAAAGTTTGGTTTGTTCAGATTTTGTTACAAATGTCTTGTATTTGGATTTAAATAATTACTATAAAATGTTGTTTATTCTTATTGGGAATTTTTATTAAAGAAGAGAGAAAAACTAACACTTTTTCCCATTGGAAATGTAACCAATTAATAAAGAAAAAACTGACAAAAGAATCACAGTATAAAAATATATTACTTATGAACATCTTACAACGTGACTATAAGCACTTGAATAACAAATAGGAAGTCTTCTAAAATAGGTTGTACATGAGGTTTTTATATATTGATGT
Source organism: Sinonovacula constricta (assembly GCA_007844125.1). NCBI lineage: Eukaryota > Metazoa > Mollusca > Bivalvia > Cardiida > Solecurtidae > Sinonovacula > Sinonovacula constricta. The sequence continues at coordinate 795,328 of CM017556.1, forward strand.
CTCATTTATAAAAACCATCTGCAACTTTGGACATGTTGAATTTTGAGGCATCCGGAAGTACTTTTCTCAACCCCTAGGAAGTCGAGATAATGAGTGCAAACTGTACGAACTTTTAGGTATGACTCCAAGAAAGTGTTGGCATATTTTAATATTGAGCATACTAATGACTTTTAAAAATTCTCTTGAACTGATGTAGTAGCGATGTTGAAGTTCCTTGTTTACTCATATTCTAATTCATTTTTAAAGATAAATGTCAATCACCAAGTCATTTCTGCAAAGACTTAAACATGAGAAGATGTGATTCAAAGCCAGCTTGCCAGATAATGTCCAGCATGTATAACTTCACCAAAGGTGTGCCAAATTTAGTCTGCAGCCAGTCACAAACTAGTTTTTTGGTATCTATATATGAAAAATGTTACCAAAAAAGTTAACATAACAAGATTTGTTCTACACCACCTTCACTCCAATACTAGTAACATATCTTTGTGTGTCTAGATCTTAGACTGTGGGTGTGTCCGATTGCTGTGTGGATAACAATCACCAATAGTCTTTCAGGGTACATCAACACTTGACAGGTCATACGGCCCCGAATTCAATGAAGTTTAATGTGAATAGAGTATAATCAAGTAAAAATTAAAATACACTTAATTTACAAAATGTGAATACAAACTTGCAACATTGCCTCGTGTCCATCAAAGACAAATACACATAACAGCCCTTACATAGATTAAATGCACAACATAGATTAAATGCACGGGGGGGATTTTTTGACCACCACATTGTTGTTTAAGTTTTGTTTCCCAGCAATATGTCACAATTATCACATGGTCATTCTTATTAATAATAAGAGGTATATATACTTATTACATATACTTTTATTCGGGGCAACTTAAATTCTTTGTCTGGCAACTTAAATTTCTGGAAGGATATTCAGAAGTTAATGTTGAGCCTGTTTTTGTGATATTTCTATACCAACTACCAGTAAACTACACAGACAATAGTAGAGCACCTTAAACTAGAACAGAAGGTGGTGGTTTTAATCTCTATCCTAGGTAAATGGTTAATGCGGTTTACAAAATAAAAAAGTTTTTGTTGTTGCAGTTCTCTTGGTTTTGGTTGAAAAGTAGTCCTATAAATAAAACTGAGCATATCATATCAAGCATATCATATTTTACCTTCAAAATTCATGCAGCTTTCAATAAGAAAAATGATGAAGGTACTTGGACAGGGTTGAAAGTTAATTGTTTTTATGTGCCACTGATTTTAATATACAGTTTAGTAGAGTTCACCTGTAAAGATAATTGCTGTGTGATTCTAGTGAAAATGTCTTGCCAGGGTTTGTTATTTTAAGCACTACATGGACAAATGCTGTTGTATGTGATGCAGTAGTTTTTTTTAGTTTCTGTTCAGATGGGAAGAAGAAATAACTACAGGCAGACTATTGTAATATTTGGTATGTACACTGAATTGATCATTGTCAATTGATGTTAATGTGGAATTGGTTCAATGCTAACTATCCAGTGCTCATTCTGAATGTTTGAATTGCATTTGTAATGATTTAGTGCACATGCGTTTTCTTTTCACATCCTCGTCTTTATAGCACAATTACATTTGGCTCTTTCAGAAGTCATCTGTAGCATTTGTCTATCATAACATCACAATAAATGAGTGAGAGTAACTTATACTGCTGAGTGCGAAAGAGAAATGTGTATTTTGTGATTGTTGTAAATGTAAATGTATTTGCAATGTTTTGATAATGTATTAAACACTATTTAATGAAGTTATTCATATTTAAACTACACGTGTATATTCTTATGTCTATCACATGATTATTTTATGCAAGTCGGCCATTAGACTGTACTTCCATAACCTAATACATATATTAAGTATTATTATATCAACTTGTTATTTAATGTATTTACAATTTGTATTTCAGGTCACAAGCATTGTTTAACCCTTTAAAGTGACACAATAAACAATTTATAAAGTGAATCAACAAACCCTACTGGTTGTTCTTTCTACACCAACAAATTAAGAGAACACACCTGAGAAGTAACAAATTAATTGCCGTAAAATATATCCTGAAGTTGGAATTTTATCAGAAAAAATCCGATGCTATTATAAATGCATTTACGAGACTTAACTGTGTCAATTGATGTTGATTTGTTTCAGTGATATTTATCCATTTCTTCTAGTGATTGTTTGAATCGGATTTGCTAACGCTGATCATGTTTTAGTGCACCTGCATTTTCTTTTCACACCATCATTCTTACAGTTACATTTGACTCTTTCAGACGTCATGTGTAGCAGTTGTCTGCAATAACAACATAATAAATAGGTGACAGGTGAATAAGAAAGAGGAATGGATATTTTGTAATTTTGTAAATGTATTTACAATGTTTTGATAATGTGACAAATATTATTTAATGATGTTATATTTAAACTACATGTGTATTTGTCCTATGTTTATTACATGACTCTTTTATGCAAGTTGGCCATTAGATTGAACTTTCACAACCCTGTAGGTATATTAATTATAAGTGTATTAATTGTTATTTAATGTAGGCTACTTACAATTTGTATTTCTTACAATGGAGCTTGCTTTTCCTTGTTAACCTGCTTAGTGACACAATAAACAATTTAAGTGGAACAGCGAACCCGACTGGTTGGTCTTTTTAAACCAAAATTTAAGAAAGCAAGAAAGAAATAACAATGTTAATGACTATTTCAAGTATTTTGAAAAGTCTGTAAAATTAGAGACCTATGCAATTAATCTCTTTAGATAACAAACATGCACACTTCCTCGTCATATAGCAATATGATGAAATTTAACATGCACTCTGATGTCTAATCTGTTCGACATGTAACATACCTTTTGTTTTCTTCGTTTATTTAAATTATTTTGTAGGGTAGACAACGATAGTCAACGATGAAGTGAACACGGTTGGTTCCTGTTTTGTTTAACAAGTCTATGGGCAAAAAGCGCGTGTGAAGGGAACCAATATGTACAGGACACGTCTGATGCTCGGGTCTACATTCAGGGTCACGGTCGTGAATAATCGGTTATTTTCATTTAATTATTATCTAAGCTTAATTATTTAAGCTTTGCTCACTGTCTTGTATACAGACTATTATGCACCAACATTAGTTTTTACCGATCCCCGGAATTATTAAAAAGTCCTTTGGTCGCTGATAGTGTGATGATTTTTGTTTTTGTGCAGTTGGACGATAAAATGCAGCTGGATTACGTTACTTGGTCCTGTTCCCAAGATTTTGTTGGGTTATACGAGAAGTTGCTGTTTTGCAATATATCGCAAAATAAGCAATAGATAGTTTCCACATCAGTGAAGATCCCATATCTTGGCACCTATATTTGATGGCAAACTTAAAGGGATTTTCAGATGCGTTGGATAAAAGCGTAATTTTATTTTGTGCCATTTTGTTACCAAAAGTTAAAAGTTATGTTACCATGGGGAAAGCTCTGAAATTCATATTTCAGAAGCAATATTTTTAAAATTGATAAATGTCCAAAGAATTAATACAACATAAAAAATAAAATTATTGGCTCATCCTCAACAAAATGAACAGTTGTATTTTTTATTTGTTGCCGCTACATCTGTTTGGCATCTCGAATGTTTTACACCTAGATATTTCGCTACCAGTTTAACAGCTGAGTGTGTATCTAGGGTATATGATTGTGTCTTTTTAAGGGTCACTTGCGTGGTTGTTTGTATATCTCGGACGGTAATTTGAATTATATAGAAATCTCCAAATTACAACTTGACTGGTAAGGAACTTGTATGTAATTATTGGTAATATTGATGTATATTTCAATTATCATTATTAAATTAAATTTGAATTAATAAATTGTATTAACATGAAATGTTAATATATGTCTGTATATATATTTATGCTTGCAGGTTTCAACAGAACCTTAGTAAATCACAACGTCTTCTGAGTATATGGAAACCCCGGTTTAATGCGCAAACCAATTAGGTGTAAAAAAAACAACAACACAGTAACACAATGTGATTTCAATATATATATATATTTACATGTGCAATATTTCTTTTCATATTGCTTAATAACAAATTATCAAGTATGAAAACAGACAATAAGGAAAAGTTAATTTCTAAACTGGATTCACAGTGTATCGCACTGAAACAGTAATTATGGGGACATCTTTGTTTGAATTTAAAGGTAAAGGTATATCAGTTGCATTCTGAAAGGACTCGTTGTTCTCAGATGTTCGCTAATTACTGTAGTTTGCCGCTGATGTTGGTGCTGGGCCTAACCCAGCTATCAAACTAACTGACCTCAGCAAGTCCGATGTGCTGAGGTCTCCCTCCTCATACTTGTCCCACAAGGAGTGTGCAGTTTGACGCTTCTGCCGTCTGTTGCAACAACTGAAAGGGTTCATTGAAGTGCTCAGCTGGCAGGAAGGGGAGAGACATCAACTTCCTTATGAATGTGTATTTGTCCTTTTTTGCGCCAAGTACGCTGTTGCCAACCCCAGCGTCAGGATTTTCTCGTACACCCGCTGGATCCAATGGAACACGCGTGATTTCTTATTGTTATCCCGGGGAAGTCTGTCCGTACCGCCTGCCAGATTGCTGAAAATATAGACCAACTTGCGTGATGTTTGATATTATGTATATTATATATATAATTTTAAATTAATGGTAAATGCATTGTATATATTTTTTATATTTGTATAGTTTCATTTTATGTATTTGGATGAATAATATGGTGATTTATATATATTACCCGCTTCATAATCCATCATGAACCACTCTACCAGGGGATCCTGAAGCCTTGCCTAGATACACCGAAAGAACTGAAGAAGTAAACAAGTAAGTACATTAATATATTGAGCTGAAAATAACAATTCAAATACAATAAAAGCAAATTGAAATTAAAACATACATAGAACGGAGTGTACAATTAACAAATGCAACATATATACTTGCCTCTTCATGTCGTTCGTCGAAGAGGCATCAATGCGCACCTGCTTCACATAGTCCCCTTTAGTAGCAAAGCCATGGATACTGAAAAGTTGGTAAAAAGACCGCCTGACGATTTGGAAAGTTCCGTCTAGGTACCAGCGATGGCTTCTCTTTGGCTGCTGTATCTGCTGTTTTATGGCAAACAACAGATGTCTGGCAACGTCCACACGGATATCGCCAACAAGGAAGGTCAGCCTGTATAAAATCCTGGTCAAGCTACAATGACAGAAATGATAACAAAGCTATAATGTATGAATGTATATATTATTATTGTAATGTATTTTAATAGATTATTAATCCAATGTATGATAACTAACTAATATTAACTTACAACAAAGTCCACGCTGTCTGGCGCTGGTTCTGCTGGTCGCAACTTCTGTCAATGGTAGTTGGCGTGTCTGGCCAGGTTGGCAGGATTCGGTAGAGAATGGCAACCGGGCGTCAGATTGTCTTTCAATACAGTCTCCACAATGTCAATAGCAGACAGAAACAGTTCATTCCTACATATCTCCTTGACCTATTGATATATAAAATTATAAAAAATATTGAACATTGAACAGCAATGAATAAAAAAATAATAAAATAATAATAATAATAAGTATGTTCATTGTTGTTAAATCTTAATGTTTATATTTTTTATCATTTATATATTCTACATTATAGTCATTTGTTTCAAATTTTTCTCTCCCTCTCCACCATTTTTAAATATTCATACCTTGGCGGATATCTTCGTGTTGCGAACCAGGCCTAGATCTGCAGGATGTTCGTGGCCGTGTATCCCCCGTACCTCGTATGAATGTATCGCCTCTCTGTGATACGGTATCGCGACAACGCAGCTTGGTATTTCTCACGACAATAGCAGTATGTGCAGTTGTCCTTCGATCTGTGAAACATGGAACAAAATTTATAACATTAATAAATAGTTAAATATATAGAATAACATTATATAAAATGACGTGTTTTTTTTTTATATAGTATAAGGTTTGATAATGTTATACTGCAACTTCATTCAATTCATTCATGAAAAAAATATTATTTGACATTAATACAATGTCAAGTTTGGTAAGATAAATGTGACAACAAAAACCACCTTACCTTAACAATGTAGGCAAACCCATCGCTGCTTACAAGTTTACGTGCGCCGCGTTTACTGCCCGACGCCACCTCTGTGAATTCCAGTGGGATGTCTTCTGGAATATCGTCATCCAGGTCTGCATCCCTCATTGTCCTGTAACAGTTTTAATATATATTAATATTATATAATAAACATTGTTTCAAAAAATATGTTGTATTATATATTTTCATTTAGGTTGTCATCATACGTACACATACGCAGTATAAATTATCATTTTTTAATATAATACTCATACTTCATACAAATATATTGTATACTTTTCAAGACTGTATTCAGTTAAAGGCTGGTATGATAAAAGTTAGATGACAGTTCATTTTAATATATGAATATTCACATTTTTGAAGTGTTGAGATATATGTTGAGATGATGATAAATAACTTAGCGGGATTGAAAGACCTGTGCTGCCATTGTTCGCATACGTCTCATTGGATAGCATGCTGCCGAGGACTCACGCACAGTCCACATTCAATGCAATTCACCGACATGGTAGGCAGTGAAACCACTTCTGACCCATTACGACTGTTCCTAAGTCTTATATATGCTTTGTGTTTGTACTTTCTGAAATTTGTTTGTTATTATTGACATTGATTTTATCCAATAATGATGCCGCCTCAAGAAACACACGCACATATTTAAAACACGAGTATCTAATTACGTCGGCATAATTCGGTCACTTTCACACCTTGTATTGTTAGTTCCAACATCTAACAAACTCAGTCAGCAATCAATAATCAAACTGTCAGTCAGACGCACCATGATTCATTTAGTTTAGCACCTTTAATTGTATCCTCTTAGATTAAACACGATTCCCGGAGGTGGGACGTTAATCCACATTGAATTAGCAAATTTAACACGACCTTATTGTTGGTTGTGCATCAATGATTGGTATAACTTTTTATGGATAAAATTAAAAAAGGTTTTAAAACGAATGCATAACCTTTACATATTGAATTGATATTTGACGTTAAAATCCATTACCTTACATTAAATTCCGACGGATTAGCTATATATTTCATGTATTAAATGTGACAATCACTTACTTTGGTTGTATTTTTTACCTTTTAAACTATCAAAATATAGTTTTGATATTTAAAATACCTCATAAAAGATTTGATATAAAATTCAGTAAAATAGACTGAAAAAACACATCTCAGTGGTGAGTTTAATACAGCACATATTTGCCCTGCATTAACTTCTGCCTTCAAAGACGGCTTTGTTAAACCGTCTTATCAGTGCCTATGACATCACATGGAAACCATCTATTATCCAGTAGAATACAAGTTTATTGAAGCTATAATTGAAACTCAGAATGGAGTGGAAATCATTAGAATTCTGAAGAAAACTTAACCATATTTGAATAGGGTACTTTCTCATTGTGTCTGTTTTCATTTGCATGTTATTTTAATGATCCATCCGTATTCACCTAATTTAGATTGTTTATTCAGTTGCCTAAATTCTGGTGCAAGGTCAGCCCAAATAAGTACATACAAATCTCTATTTCCGACAGAACTGTTGTGTATAATGCATAAAACCATCACATCATTTTATATATAACACATCATTCTATATATAACACATCATTCTATATATAACACATCATTCAATATATAACACAGCACTATATATAACACAGCACTTTATATAACACAGCACTATATATAACACATCATTCTATATATAACATATCACTTTATATAACACATCACTTTATATAACACAGCACTATATATGACACATCATTTTATGTATAACACATCATTCTATATATAACACATCATTCTATATATAACACAGCACTTTATATAACACAGCACTATATATAACAAATCATTCTATATATAACACATCATTCTATATATAACACAGCACTATATATAACACAGCACTATATATAACACATCATTCTATATATAACACAGCACTATATATAACACAGCACTTTATATAACACAGCACTTTATATAACACAGCACTATATATAACACATCATTCTATATGTAACACAGCACTTTATATAACACAGCACTTTATATAACACAGCACTACATATAACGCAGCACTACATATAACACAGCACAAGGTTCACACCCTCACTGTCTGTTTCCATCGATAATCAGGCTAGACAATAGGTAAATAAGAAAAGGTCCTATCAAAATAACCACATATATTTAAATCTTAAGTGCATCAATTCACTTCTTACAAGCTTATTTTCTGGGGGGTAAAAATGACTAAACACATCACCAATACCGCATTTTATGTTAGCTTCAAAACTGAAAGAGATGGGACTATTATGGGATGAAGCACTGCTGATTGCATCTGACAGAGTGAAATGGAGGCAGAAGGTTGATGCCTTATGTCCTAGGGATGAAGAGGATAAGTAAGTAAGTAGCTAAGCTCACTTTTGACCTACTTACAAATGCATACGCAATGTCAATCCGAATGAATATGATAGTGACCCTCATTGGCAGAAATTAAAGATAACTTCCTATACAGTATTAAGCCTATTAAACGCTCCCCCACCCCCCCTTGTGTGTGTGTTTCCATCGGTTTAAATAATCGTGAGGTGTGTAAAAAGCATAAACAGGATACTATAAAGATCTACACATCATCTTAAATGTAATCACAATACCACACAGCGCAATATTGACACCCTTACTATCACTGCCTAAATGCTTCAATCGATGTTAAAACTTTCCAAAAGGTGACGTCAGACAGCAAATGAGTCGAGTGTATCACATGTCAAAGAATCTACGAGTGTAAAATACCGAGAAAATGTATAATCTGTTGGTGTATCAGTTCATACTAGCTTATTTCCTTGAAAATATCGATGTGTTATAAAAGCTCAAAAACACCGCATATATTTTGTACAGATAATTCTTGTTATTACAGAGTTAATATCAGGTGTGTAATAAACATTAATTAGTATTTTTCATTACTTAAAAAAGGGACTATAAACAAGACAAAGAGGAGTTACGTCTTCTGGATATTTATTTCAAATCAATCACAAGTAATTAAATGCAAATCAGTACAAAACATGCACAAGTTTTTTCCGAGATTTGACCTAGAGACCTAGATTTTGACCCCACGTGACCTAGTTACAAACTCATGCAAGATTTCTTACAGACAGACATTCTCACTAGTTTGGTAATTATTACATATAAAACTGTAGCCTCTATAGTGTTCAAAAGCAATTTGTCGCTCGATGAATGAAGGGGTCTCAGAAAAGGTCAGATTGAGCACGTTGTGCTTAGGTGTGTTTAATGTTGAACAATATCTATGCATTAATATTCCATTAAAGTTCAAAAAAGCCCTTGCAAATTTTAGATGTTCAAATACAAAGCTTCAAATAGAACTAGGACACCAAGAGAATATAGATATTCATAGACTATGTACATATTGTTTACTTAATAACAATTTAGCCATAATTGAATGTGAATATCATGCTTTTTTATATGTTGAAAGTATCTAAAGATAAGACAAACTTATTTGTTTAGCAGGTCTACATCTGAGATAAGTAGAGATAACTTTTACTTTCTTATGTCAAATGCTGACCCTAATGTTATTAGAAAAATCTCTGAATATGTTTATTATCTAACGTGCGCTTTTAAAGACTAGATTTTCACATTAAAATTCAATACTTAATTATTATTTACCTTTCCGACAATTCATTATCATGGAATATTTCCTTATATTATGTATTAATTCTTGATATTACGAGGCATCACTTTATCTATGCTTGTATATAAATATGATGTATTGTGGGCCGGAGGCCTTTAGTTACCACATAAAATATACATCCATACAATACAAAAATACATACAAGAACCATTCAAAAGTTAAACATTCATTTTAGTTAAATGTATTTGATTAAGCTTCAGTGCATTCTAAATAAATTGAAATAATTAGAAGCAATTATGAACACAATTTATTGCAGTAACGAAGATATTTGAATACTTTGCAATGCACAATTCATTATCAACTAGTTTTATTGCGTTCAAATTACCTTTTGAGCCTGTACAATGTATTAAAAGTGTTGGTACTCTCACAGATGTATTGCAATCCTTTGCAATTTGTATTTACATTCTGAATTTAGCTTTATTACAGTCTCTCTATAACAGGCTAGTGTGTGTGCCTTTTGCAATGTATTTAAAGCCTAGACTTTAACATGATCGTAGTCACAAATATATAATTTGTCTCCTTTATATTGCATTTTACACATTCAAAATGTCAGTCAAAAAAATTCAAAAATATCAGTCAAAATCATTTCAATGTATTTTACATTCTAGACTTACATGCAAAGTATCAGTTTACCTGTACTCAAGTCTTGTACAATATTTAATATATATACAATACATGGGGTGCCCAGGGTGTAGTGGCAGCATTGACAACTTGTAATTCTCTGACTCCTCCCCTCTTACAGCATGGGTTCAAGTCCCGGTCTTGGTAATGGCTCCTAGCTGACCTATGGTGTGCTGGTAGTTCTACCCAGACATTGGTCTGGTGTCTTCCTTTACCAAACTAGTTGGATGTCTCTTAAATGAGACAGAATGTACATAAAACATTAATACAGGTACTTTGTATGTATCTGTACTGAATAAAGCATCAAACATTAACAAGATCAGATTTAAATATACTGACTTATTTGCACTCAAATGTGTAATCAACTTTGGTACCATACTTTTGTTTATTACCCATAACTATACACAACTTGAATCAGTCTAAAATGAAACTACTTTATTGCGATTTAATTTTAAAGACATGACTAAATATTTATTTGCAGTCACACATACACTTCGATTAATTTTAGTTAATGTTGTTTTTGTTAATGAAATACATCATAGCAACACAACTGCCAGGGGTTGTTGTTGTTTTTCTGAAAAAGGGGATGGGTCCAGGGGCCATTGACATGGGAAAATGTTTGCAACATTTTATTAAAAAAGAGGGTGGCGGGGGGGGGGGGGGGGGGGGGGGGGGGGGGGGGGGGTGGTAATAGTCCAGTTCACTTCATTTCAAAAATTTATGGAAGGAGAATTTTCGTTTAAAGGTGCAAACATGGCTTATTTTCTGAGGGTAAACAACCCCTTCTAAACAAGGTAAAAAAACCTACTTAACATAGCATCATCCATCAATTTTCGTATAAGATGAAGTGAGACAAATGTCTGGGTAGAACCACAGCAGCAAAGCTGCTCCACATAATAGTTACAAATCTGCAACCCACACATCCTTTTCCTTTGATGAGGAATTTACTACAAAGACACAATCACCTACATTGCACTTATTATAAATTACCAACTTTTACAAACATTTAAAATCTTTCCCAACTTTAAACTTCATCTAGTACTTCGCTTTTTTGTACATGTGATATATCTATCCTTTGGCATACTTCACTAGTATCAAGTGGTGTTTGGAGTGTCAATTTAACATCACATGGACATTCGTCTTTGATGCTCACAAATGATTGCTGTGACTCTACTAGCATGCCTATTGGTTGTGTGTCATTAGCATAAATCATCCATGGTCCTGATGAGGTTGACTGTGTTTCCAATTTATTCCCTTGATCAACACTTTTCTCTTGTTCATGAGAAACTGTCACTAAGTCAACACCAACTTCTTCCTTCAAATGGCCTAAAACATTTAATGTTGACAGTCCATTATTTCCGATTTCATTTTTACTCCTCAGTACCTCTGGTATAACCTCCTCTGTAACAGGCTCTTGTTTCACACTCACCACTTCTTGGAAGTCTGTCCCAATGTTTTCCCTTCTATTTGTAAAGCTATCTGTTGGGTGGTACACTTTTTGGTAGTTCTCAGTAATAGAGGATTCAACATTTAAGTCCTTGCTATTATATTCAGTTACATATCTATGTAATTGTATTTCTGTCTCCATTTTATCTCCATACATCTCTGTTGGTACAGTATCATTATACACCATTGCTGTACTTTCAGCATCAGAGTCCCCCTCCTCTATTTTAACTTGACCAACTTGAACCATATTTCTGTTATTTTCAGTTATCACAACCTTCCTATGAGTTGTCATATGATTCTTCAAAAGACGCTCTCTGTTGAATGCCACATTGCAAACATCACATGGGAAACGCTTGGCCTCATTATGCCTCTTCATATGTTTTGCTAACTCCTTTTTACAGTTACAAGAATATTCACACATGTTGCACTTAAAGGTTTTCTTCCCTGAATGTGTTGTAATGTGCACATCTAGTGTATGCTTGTTTGCAAATGATGACTTACAAACTGGACATTTATATGGATTTTTTCCAGAATGGTTTAACACGTGTTTAATAAGAGTCGAGGTTTTAACACAGGTAAATCTGCAAAGGGTGCATTTGTTGGGCTTGTCTTTTGTATGCACCTTCATATGATTGTTAAATGAAGTCTTCCGGTTACTTGAAAATGTACACAACTTGCACTGAAAAGAACCCTTATCCATATGTTTTATACTATGCGTCTTCAAGCCAGACTTCGATTTGAATATCCGCTTGCATATGCCACATTTGTGAGTTTTATCTGCAGAATGGATTCGTTCATGTTTCTTTGATTTAGATTTTACCGGTTTACAGGTGTAGAGTAATGTCTCTTTACAAGCTTGTCTACTCTGATTATCCTGAGAAAATTCATCAATAGTATGGGTAGACATGTGATCAGACAATTTATCTTCGGTGGTAAAGGTTTCATCACATAAATCACAATTAAATGAATGCCCATGTTTCCTACCATTGTGTTTTACCATGTGTTTGTCAAGATTAGTTTTCACCAAACAAGCATATTCACATAATGTACATTTATATGGTTTCTCTCTTGTGTGTCTTCTCATATGGCTATTTAAATGTGTTTTTGAAAAACCCACAAAAAAGCAAACTGTACATTTGTTATTTGCTTTACACTTTAATTTCTTTTCTGTTGCTTTAGGGTCAGTTGTTGATTGGCCATTGTCAACTTTAACATGCAGCTCACCGACTTCTTTTGGGGGATGGATGAGAGACATTTTAACATTAGCTGAGGAGTCCAAAGTATTACCAACAGAAGTTTTCTCTGCAGGATGTTCCAGTGTGTGGTCTTCTATTTCTGTCAGTGAATAGCAAAAGAAATCACATATGTTACATTGGAAAAGTGTTTCTCGTGAATGTCTGTGTTTTTTGTGTTTAATAAGACTATCTTTACGGATGGTTGAAAAATCACATTTATCACATTTGAATGGCTTCGCACCTGAATGCGTTTTCATATGTAAGGTGTAGTTACCTTTTACAGCAAATTCCATTTCACAATGATCGCACTTATAGGGTCTCTCTTTTGTATGTTTTGTCAGAACATGGTTTTTAAGACTGGTTTTTTGAATGCAGGTATAGTCACAAAAAGTACATTCATAGGGTTTATCTTTTGTGTGTAACTTCATATGAGATTTTAAGCATTTTTTTGTTTTAGTTGCAAACTGACAAACTTCACACTTGAATGCCTTATTTTTTACATGTCTTTTCCTGTGTTCTATCAGGATAGATTGGGAACGGAAGTCATGTCCACAGACATCACATTTATATGGTCTATCATTGCTGTGAGTTCTCATGTGATGTTTCAAAATCTGCTTATTCTTAAAAGCAGCCGAACAAGTTTGACACTTAAAAGGTCTTTCATCAGAATGAGATCGCATGTGAAGTTTCAAATTGACACGAGCAACAAATGCCTGTTTGCATACTTGACATTTAAACGGCTTCTCTCCAGTGTGTTGTCGTTTGTGCGCCTCTAACCTATGTTTATAGTTACATGAATAATCACAAGCATCACAGTGAAACAGTTTCTTAGTATGCAAAGTCATGTGGAGGCGAAGTTTAGCATGAGAACTCAAGGTTTTGTCACAGACACTACACACCAATCTTGCACTTTCTGAATGCTTTTTCATGTGACGCTCAAGGTAATATTTTGACTTGCCAGCATATTTACATTGTTTACATTTGAAAGGTTTATCGACTGAAAGTAAGTCGATGGTGGTAAACAAATTTGTGCCAGGATCAGTTGTAGATTGCTTTGTGTCATTTTTTACTTCAGATCCACCAACTTCTTCAATGTTGGGATGGTTGGATGACATTTTGTCACTATCTGATGAGAACTTAGACATACTGACAACTGTATTCTCTGCAGGATGTTCCTGTGCATGATTTTCTATTTCTGTCTGTGTATAACATATAAATTCACATTTATTGCACTGAAACAAGGTCTCTCGTGAATGTCTGTGTTTTTTGTGTTTAATAAGACTATCTTTACGGATGGTTGAAAAATCACATTTATCACATTTGAATGGCTTGTCAACTGAATGCTTTTGCACATGTAAGGTGTAGTAACTTTTTATAGCAAATTCCATTTCACAATGATCGCACTTATAGGGTCTCTCTTTTGTATGTTTAGTCAGAACATGGTTTTTAAGATTGTTTTTTTGAATGCAGGTATAGTCACAGAAAGTACATTCATAGGGTTTATCTTTTGTGTGTAACTTCATATGAGATTTTAAGTCTTTGTTTGTTTTCGATGCAAACTGACAAACTTCACACTTGAATGCCTTATTTTTGACATGTCTTTTCCTGTGTTCTATCAGGATAGATTGGGAACGGAAGTCATGTCCACAGATATCACATTTATATGGTCTATCATTGCTGTGAGTTCTCATGTGATGTTTCAAAATCTGCTTATTCTTAAAAGCAGCCGAACAAGTTTGACACTTAAAAGGTCTTTCATTGGAATGCGTTTGCATGTGAAGTTTCAAACTTTCACTAGCAGCAAACGCCTGTTCGCATACTTGACATTTAAACGGCTTCTCTCCAGTGTGTTGTCGTTTGTGCGCCTCAAGCCTTCTTTTATCGTTACTTGAATAATCACAAACATCACATTTATACTTTCGCTGACCAGTATGGACAGACATATGCTTCGTTAGATAACTTTGTAAAGTAAATGCCTTTTCACATAAATAACACTTGAACTTTTTGTCTCCAGTATGGGTGAACATATGAACTTTCAGGCTGTTACCAAATCTACTAGCATAGTCACACAGCCGGCATTTGTAGGGTTTGACATCAGTGTGTATCATTATGTGACAAAGCAAGTGTGCTTTGCGCATAAATCTAGCTTCACACTGACCGCATTTAAAAGGCCTTTCTTTGGTATGCTTTTTCATATGACAATCTAAACTAATCTTATCTCTACATTGATACAGACACAACTTGCACCTATAGGGGTTTTCTTCTGAGTGTTTCCGAACGTGAGTTTGTATCATTGCCTTTCTGGTACATTGAAAGTCACAAAAATTACACTTGAAATGATTTCCCTTTTCATCGATTGAAAATGACTTAGAATGGTAAAGCTTCCTTCTCATATGTTGATATATATCCACTTTCTTTACCTCATTTTGTCTGCTGTCATGCCTCCTTCTATGCAATATGTAAAGTCCTTTTTGTTGACTTGCATATTGACATATGTCACATTTGAATGTTTGTTTGCTTGAGTGGGTAACTTTGTGACGATTCAGTTGATATCTGGAAACATAAGCACGATGACATTTGAAGCATCTATGGCGTTTGTCTTTTGTATGTCTGCTCCTGTGCGCTTTTAAGTTACAGCTAAGACAACATTTGTAACTACATTTGTTACATTTGTATACTGCTGTTGTTTTGTTTGATCCCATTTCTGATGTACTGGAACTCATGTCTTTCTCACTAGACATGTATACACAAAATGTGCTTGTCTCAATCTAAGCATATTTTAACGTTTTTCAATGACAGATGTTTCAGTCAAAGAAATGTTCTTGCCAATTCCACTGTCTGTTGCTCTCAGCTGGCCCACTGAAATACCAGGGAATAAACAAATTACAATGCAAAACAATCTCCTTACGGTGTTTTAATTGTGGATGGCATGTCATACCTACATTTGAAAACAGACCCTGTCAAATCTTTCATTTCCATTTGCTGACATGAACAAATTGACCAATGACTATATTCACAACTTCACTTCTACGTATGTTCACTGTTATTTTTGACAATTACATTTTTCACATCTTAGGACATGCAGAGATTCATTATGTTTCAAACTTCAGCGAGTTTTAATGCAGATGGGAAAAAACTATTATGTTTTGTAGCAAATTTAGGAAAATTACTTGAACTTCAAACCTGTACATTAAATTATTGAACTTGTGACTTAAGGTTTTTGCCAATTAAACTGGACTTTCCAGGTATGCAGAGAGGACAAAATACCATTTTTATGATTGGCAACAAGTAAAATTAATTCTTTTACTTACAAATGGACCCCACTAAAACATATGTCAAATTCGGTGTTTGGTACCTCCAGCTGCCAAGGATCGGGACCTGTTATATAATATACTTGAATTACTCATAAAAGTAAAAAAATCAGCAATTACATTTGTTTGGTTGTTTATTAAATTCCATACAAAATCAATTGCGCAGTTTTATGTAAAAATTGGTATTAGATCTAGATCTATTCTTCTTTAACATATAGCTAGCTCATCAACTTGCTTCGATAGCATTTTTCTTTTAACAGGAGCGCATATTTAAGGTTTAACTGCTATTTTCGTCACTGTTCGTGAATTAACTAAATATTTTTTCAATACTGTGAATTTTCGCTTTTGTTGTAAACTTTTTCTGATGTTAACCGGGGTTATAAAAAATAACAGTTCCGGTGCAAGTCCAGTTGTTTTTTTATTCTACGTCAAGATTGGTTTTAAACGAAATAGTATATATATCACAAGTCAATAGTTATTATTAATGTAGGTCATATAAAGCCAACATCAAATTTACAATAAACCTTACTAAAAATAACTCGTTAAACAAACCAAACCGGGCAGTGGTTATTAAAGTATACAAACTTTAATCGTTTAAATATCTAACAAAACATTTGCTTCATGGTCGACGACCTAGCCCAAAGTGAAGTTTAATTTAGATGGTAGTTCTGAGACTGAAAAGTATGCATGCTGATTGGTTAGTATTTTTA
This sequence comes from Sinonovacula constricta, assembly GCA_007844125.1. Classification (NCBI taxonomy): domain Eukaryota; kingdom Metazoa; phylum Mollusca; class Bivalvia; order Cardiida; family Solecurtidae; genus Sinonovacula; species Sinonovacula constricta. Next base: position 812,470 of record CM017556.1, read on the forward strand.
GATTGTTATGATCTGTTTAGAAAGATAAGTTACCAAACCAGTTCCATAACTCACTACTCAAGACAGTACAGACAAGACACAGTGGACAGAGACTGGACACACCAGACTGGACACACCAGACTGGACACACCAGACTGGACACACCAGACTGGACACACCAGACTGGACAAAACATTACTGACCACTCACACTAAAGGGTTACTAACTAGGACAAATAGATACACGATAAAAATAGTAATGATAATAATAATAATCATAATAATGAAGCCTGGGTAACACTGACAACATAAACACAAGAGGTGACGTCCATGTATATAAAGACATTACGGCCCTAGATGCGCCACTGAAGTTTTCTCAATGTTCGCGCATCTGCCAGTGTATAGATAGTTCCCACATCAGTGAAGATCCCTTATTTGGCAGCCATCTTTGATGGCAACTTTAAGGGATTTTCAGATGAATTGTATAGAAGCCTATATTTTATTTTCTTGTAATTTCTTCATTTGTGATCCAAAAATAAAAAACTATTGGAAAGCTCTTGAAATTCATATTTTTAGAATACAATATTTTTAAAACTGATAAATGCACAAAGAATTAATACACAGAAATAAATAAAGTTATTGACTCATCCTTGAACAAAATGAACAGTGTGTCTTTTATAGTTATATTTTTTTTCTTTTTAACTATCAAAATATGTTTTTCATATATAAAATACTCCATAAAAGCTGTTAAATTTGATATAAAATTCAGAGAAATAGTCTGAAAAATAAAAACACAGTGGTAAGTTAAATACATGACATATTTCCTGATGTCGGCCTGCATTAGCTTCTGCCTTCAAAGATGGCTGCCTTAAACTGTCTTACCAGTGCCTATGACATCACATGGAAACTATCTATACTGCAGGACATGCGTCCACTGTGAACTCCTGTTTTCAAAATGCTAGTGAGAACCCTACACTGCCTCTGTCTTTTATATACTGTAGTAGTTTTTCAGCAAAGAAAATAAATAGAACAACTATAGTAAATCTGGGGGAAGAAAAATCCTTCCCCTAACTGGTATCGCAAGGCTGTTGGAAGTGCACACAACTGATTCCGCTTATTTGCATATAGCAAATCCAGGCAGAAAATATGCAATTAAGCAGAATATGCAATAAACTGAAACTGCTACATGTTACTACTTTATGCCATCAAAAGAAACTTAGCCATATTTTTTCGCAACCTCTGCTTGGGGTGCCTTGTTCTCAATGAGTTTTAGAACTTCATATTTATCCTCTAGGGAAAGATCATTGCGTTTTTTCTCTTTGTCGCCATGGTAGAATATGGACAATCCACGTTTACACATGCTTTTATACTTTAGTTATTTTTCGCAACATAAACAAGCTGAGTGTTTATCATATGAAATAATAATTAAACATAATTATGCCGCTCTTTAATCTGATTTGCCGATCTTGATAATTGAAATACATGAATTTCTTTAATTGATTTATGGTCAGTCGCCAATTAACCCGGTATAACAAACACGTGACCACACCTTCTCAAGTTTATGCAAATATCAATCTTTTATTCTACAAAGAATAACAAGAAAATGTTTGGTATTTTAAGTTTTAAAACTTTTATTCGATAATGCGGAATATGCATGTAACCGTTATTCATTTAACTGAAATCAAATGTATATGCACTACACATAACATAACATAATGGAAATGTATTAATGTATTCATTTTACTGCTAAAATAAACTGCTTATAAGAGTTAATAAATAAATTTAATGAGGTTCTTTAGTAAAAATATCACACTCCAGAACCAGCTTTGATTCAACATGTGTCCACTGTGAACTCCTGTTTTGATTCAACTTAATAGTAAGCAAGAGGTTCCAACTGTTTTACTCAAAAATGCCCCCACCCCTAATATTTAATCTTTATCTCATTTATAAATTGTATTTCATGAAAAGCTTGTCTGAGGTATTTTATTATTGAGACATAACTTTTAACATTCCTAGCAGATGTTTAACTGAAGACTGGCCAAAAATGACTGAAGAACAAACGATCACTTTAACATTGAGTAAATACGAAGAGTTCTGCAAACAAACATTTTCTTGCTGTTCGAGACCTTAGTCAGTAACTTAGTGTACGGCTACTAGTTAACGTCCGATAATATCTACAAAACAAATGTTCACAGAATAAAACCCATAAACAAACTCTTATTGTTTGATTAGGCAGGTGAATAATGTAAAAAGTGATTATGAAAGAAAAAAAGCGACACCTGATAAAAACACTAAACTCAAAATTGAAACTTACGCCAGTTTGATGAACTCAAACTCGATCCTTTGTACGCTGACCAATAAAAACAAAGCTGGCAAGCAACAAACATTAATTCAGAGTAGCCGAAGAAATAATAGAGCAGCCAACATTATCAATGGCATACAGTTAAAAGTGCGTTTTCAACTAAAAGCCCAACAACACAATGTACGTACAAGAAAAGTTGTTGATGCGAAGAATCAAAGACGACGCATGAACTGAATGGGTAAACAGGTTAAAGTAATATGGTAGCAAGAAACAAAGACATATTTGAAAAGTTATGGATCTCATTTGAAAGTTTTCATTATACCATAATATGCAGTCAGATTTTACCGTGCAAGTTCAATGAATTGTCCAGAGCAAGCTTTTCTGGCTATGGGCTGTTTCGATGGTCGTATTTTTAAAAATAATTTAATTGATAAAATTTTGATTTTGTTGAATTGTTTATTTCAGAAAAGTTGTTAAAAGCAGCGTCAGAAAATAAATGCAAAACATGTCACCATCTTCTGCCTTTATTAATTTCTCATATCACAACAACACAATATACCAACGGTAATTAATAATTTTCAACAAACCGAGTGAAATAACACATTTACTTAAAAAAAAACGACCAGCGAAAATCAGACTTCAATTGCCATTTCCTCGGCTATTTGCACACATATCTATGACATATTTTTCGACATTTGCACAAATGTTACACATTGTTGACAAAAACACATAAAATACATAATGTTCAAGTAACTATGTCTATAAAACCGAATTAAGTTATACCGAACCATTTCTCTTCACATCCAGCGATATAGCCCGTGTCAGCTTTTTCCTTCTGATTACATATTGTCAGCTAAGCACGTCAGCGTTAGAACCATCACTATCGTTAGAGAGGACATACAGAGTCTCCATGTACATTTTAACGTAAAAAGGTTTAGACATTTAAATACAAACAACAACAACAAAACACACACAAACAACAACAAAACCAAAACACAACAACAACAAATCTCACGGTTTCTCTCATTTTTGCATGAACGCTTCAGACATGCAAAAATAAATATAAAAATAAACAAAAAATAATTCAATATAATAGAACACCGTTTACCGACTTTGGACCCGTATTTCAACAGGGTTAGAAAGTCCACTAAACAACCCCCCCCCCCCCCCCCCCCCATGCGCAAATGTCAGTGAGCATTCCATATATAGGCGTCGCACTCCAGCTCTGTGTTTTTGTCAATTTTACATTTACCCGGTTTGCCTTTGTCCAGAGGTAGTTTAGATTTAAGTATCTGTGGTAATTCTTATAGGGCATTTTCTTATTTACGTTACTTAATTAGAAGTATCAATCAATTAATCTAAATTATGAAAGATACAGTTCAGACTCCGCTTGTTTGCATATACAATTTTCTGGATAAAATCATGCAAATAACCAGAATACGCGTTAAATCGAAAATCAATATAGGGGTACACCAATTCATTGAGCGTATTTTGCTTTTAGTTACCACAAGTTTGTATGTTGGGCGGTGTCGCATCCAAAATTATGAGAGCTGGATTTCGGAAGCACACAGGATTGAACCTGCGTGACGTTGACTACACGCGGTCAGCTATTCATGCCCGGGAAGTAGTAGTTCGTGTACAGAACACATATGTCAGCTGTGTCCAGGCATGCTTCAAATGTTAACATTAATATTGTTCTCTGTTTTTACTTGAAGTTCATTATATTTTGTAAGTCAGGTATACATGAAATGAAGATTTATGAATGAACAACAACGACATCATAGACTACTGACTGAAAAAGAACGTAGCTTATTTTGAGGTGTTCACAGGGACTAAGAGTCCAAATTTAGAAAACGCTGTTCTCGGTATATGGCCATCAAACTTAACATATTTCCGCTCCGCAATTGCATTTGATTGTGAGAAATAATGGAACTTATTGTATGCATATATATCCTTTTAAAGATACTGCCGCAGCATTTATTACATAAATATATCGAAAGGAAATCAACAGTGTTTATTATAATATACGTATAATAATGTTTAAAATACATATAATATTAATTGATTTTTTTTTTGTGTCAACATTTAAATAAATCCACTTCATTTTTCAGTAATATTTTATAACCAATATTGCTTTAATGTTCTTATTTGCGCCTCGTTTGATGCCTTCTCCCAGAAGTTGTCCTCCCATTCGTGCGTTAAACTTCCACATCACAATGTTATAGCGGATATACGACATCTTCATTATCATCAACCTCAGTCTCCATGTTTGTCATCGTAATTCACATTCTAACAAAAGAATAAGGCCTGGTAATCAAATTTCTCAAGTCACTTGTTGTTGTTGTTGTTGCTTTGTTTGTGAAATACATCGCAGCGGCATACTGTAATTATGGTCATTATGGAGAGCTCCAGCTATTAAACAGTATTTAAGTAAACAGTTTATCTTGCTTATAAATTTATTGAAGAGCTTGAAATAGTCACTATATTAAAGTCTTCTTCGCTATGGGTCTACCCTGAGCATGCTGAGGGGGCCTCGGTGGCTACAAGACACATCGTTTCTTTGGTTCATTGGTGAATCCAGTTTATTTAGCCTTTTTATGATTGCCTGATTTTCGTAGATTTCAGACGTTGCGTAATAAAAACATTATCTTGTTCGATGTGAATCATTGTTTAAAATGCCACATTTATTACTTTTATACTTTGCAGCTATTTCCTCATCCATATGTCTTTTTTCTACGATGATGCGGACAATGCGCACGGTACTCTAAATTCATGTATCATACGAAAAGTACGTATTTAAATTTAAATTAAAAAGTCCGCTACACATGGCCGAAATTTTTGTTTGCTGTTAAAAGTGATTGTTACTTGCCTATGTGTGAGCTGTAAATAAAGAATCATCTGGGGAAAAAAACAATTGTTCAAGTAAGTCATATCGCCCTAATTAAATTAATGTTGTTGAACACTTGTTATATCAGCTTGAAACATTGAAAACCTTAAACACGCATCCGTTGCTGTTATTGTTGTTTTTGAAAAACAAGTTAACTTCAATTTAAAATTGTCAGCCCTTTTAAAATAAACACATTCAGCGAATATGTGTATCGTTGGATAAACACGTCACGCCACCCAATCTAGTGTTTAACCAAACCGTAATGAACAAAGCTTGAGTTAAATATTCCAAACTTAAGCGTATTGCGGATAAATAGTTTAAATACTTCGAACCGGGTCGCATGGTAATTACATACACTTGATGGCAATCCAAACCGTCATGAAATAATTATAAAAGTAAATTAAAAATAATTTTAAAACATCTTTTTTTAAATTTAAAAACGAATTTTAACAGAGCATGCCCCTAAACCTTTTGTCGCAAATATAAACTGAGAGTGTACAGGCTTGAAAAGCAAATTCAAATCTCAAGGTCGTTGAACATACCCCTTCCACATTACTTAAATTTTAAACAAAAATCACGCCTTATAAAGTGAAATCCTAGATTCCCCCCTGTTCAATGTTTCAAAAGTAACATGATTATAGACGGGAAGAAATCTAAATGAACTGGTATTATATCGACAATAGCATTTATAAATCAAAACACTCGGATGTATCTAGCTCTCGTAATGTTTGTGTTTTCGAGGATTTTAGATTTCTTAGACGTCAGGCGAATAATCTGTATCCGCCCTGAATAAAATACCGATAAGGTAAACACATTATTAACATGTGCCCTTTCCACCTTGCAAGCTATCTCCGGTAAGTGGAGTTGACATCTTTCCATTTCTCTTGCCAGAGGCCGCTCATAACAATGGTACATACGGACAAACTGTGCACACAAATGATAAACTACAAAGGTCGGCATGAGTCTGTCATTTACAAGGTTCACTACAGTATCATGTTTGTAGCTTACTGTTCGCAGTCAAAAGGTCAATCTCCTCACAGCGATTACGTCACGCGTTGCTACTTAAATCTCTGCCCCCAGCAAGGAGCAAGGATCACGTGACGATAGTGTATCACGTGAAGTAAACATGGCGGCCTCCGTAAACACGCCACGAAAGAAAGTGTGTCAAAATTGTTTTTTATGTAACGAGAAAAAGCGGCATTTTAATGTAGCTGATTACAAAGACGGGATTTTAATAAATACCATTAGTTGTATTCTGTACAGTACGGTGAAATTTGACTTTCATAATTTCATACAAACTCCCCGCAGTGATTACTTCCCTTGACAGTACATTATATTATTATTTAAGTAGCATGACGTAATCGCTGTGAGGAGATTGAATTTCATATTTTTTCATATTTTAAGTTACTTTTTATTTTTAATATGATAAATTAATATTTTTAAAGGAAAGATACTATATTTTGAGGAGATAAGTCCAGAAAAAAAAAAAAAAAAAAAAAAACTATCCGCCTGTATTTGGGCGAATGACTTGCTGGTGGCAGTGATATAATGTACTGTCAAGGGAAGTAATCACTGCGGGGAGTTTGTCAAAAGGTGTGTTTTGAGAGAAAAAAAACCTCTCAGTTCTAGCTGTTCATACATAGTCGCCATCGTTCACCGTTTAAAGGTACAGCAAAATGTAACGCTGCACCTCCATTTGAAGAGTATCAAATTTAGGGTTAAAATCAATCTGATCACCTCGGCCTTTATGCTATGCAAGAGACCTCTGACATAATAAGGCGCCATCTTGGATCTACTTTGTGTGTCTTAGTTTTAATACTGGGTATTTAATGTTGACTTTTCAATTTTCCGTAAATCATATAGATTGTATTGATAAAAAAATCGTTGTTATTGCAAGATATACTCAACTAAATGATATATATATAATTTGTTACTTTCTCGCGAACGGACACTGTTTCATAACTCAGGCGACGCACTTTGGTGTATTCTAGAGCTATGTACGAGGTGTATTTTACGAACCATACGGAAATACCCGAAGTTTTACGATTGGGGTTAAAATGCTTAATAGCTGGTGGTTGATGGTTCGAATCCCAGTATGGTCACGATTGGTCAACTTTTTTTTTTTCTTTCTACTTTTTCACTTTGACAATTATTTCTGCATCACTCTACCAGATTCAAAAGGAAACATGTACAGTTTTTAATTTTGTTTTTGTAAATGAATTTCAATTTCATGAATTATGCTAAATTTGATTATAACACTGGTACATTTACCTGGTATATTCAAAGTCTAATAAAATCAAAACCATAAGATAAAATTATTTTTTTTATTTTGCAGCGTCAACCAAAATACGTTATAGAACATTTTTGGCAACTCTGAAATAAATCGTTTGCTTATCAACAGTGATTTTTTCAATAAAGCACAATAAGCAGAAAAAGGAAACTCAGTCTTAAACGTGTTTGGTTTGTAAACAATAAATTATATATTTGGGATAGTTTGAAACAAACCAAAGAAGCAACAGGTTTGTTTGGTTTGTCTAATGCTAGTTTTGTTTCCAAACGATAGTCAATAGTAAAACACATTTCCTAAAGAGAATATAACTTTGTTTTAGAGTTTTCTTATTTCTAAAAAAGAGACATCTTTAAAAACAATTTTAAAAGACAAAAAATATGCAAAAAGTTAAAACTGGCTAGAGAATTTTCTTAAAATGTGGCATACACGTCTACATTAAAGTATACAATACGTCAGTTATGTTTATTTTCAAAGTATGTATACACTATACACTTGCTTTACCGTAAGTCGTACAACTCTTTTAGAACGTGTGTTCCACTAACTTTTCACCATCTTTTAGGCCGAGATCTTTGCCATATCCCATGCGAAGCCTTCAGCGGTTCTGAACCAGGTTATATATTAAGGTAGAGCAAATATATTGCTGCACCTCTAGTTGAAGAGAACCAAAATTAAGGTTAAAATGTTTCAAAACTGGGGGTTGATGGTCCGAATCCTGGTACGGGCACGTATGTTCAACTTTTTATTTTTCTACTTTTTCGCTTTGACAATTATTTCTGCATCACTCAATCAGATTACAAAGGAAACACGAGTAGTTTGTAATTCTTCTTGCTAATGAATTTTAATTGTGCTATTTGTGCTAAATCTGATTACAAACTTGTTACCTTGTATATTCAAAGTCTAAAATAAGCAAAACCATGTGGTGAAATTACTTTATATTTTGTAGCATCAACCAAAAAAACTTTTCGAAACATGTTGGCCCACTCTTAAATACCTCGTTTGGCTATCAAGAGCTCGGTGATTTTTAATAAACAAAAAACACAAAAAATGAGAAAATCAGTGTAACACGCGTTGGGTTTGTAAACAGTTAATTACATAATTGGGATAGTTTGAGTCAAACTAATCAAGTAACATGTTTGGTTGGTTTGTCTAATGCTAAAATTTGTTTCAAAACGATACTCAATAGCAAACATCTTCTCCTAAAGAGGATATAACATAACTTTGAATTTTCTTATTTCTAAAAAAATGCATACTTTAAATACATGTACCCATTTTAGAAGACAAAAATATCCATTTTATACATCCATATACATTCTAAACTGGATGGAGAATTTTCTTAAAACTTGGCACACACGTCAACATTTAAGTATACAAGCCATCAGTTGTGTTGATTCTCAATTTCTGTACATTTTCTATGACACTTGCTTTACCGTAACATAGGTCAAGCGCATCATCTCAGCATCTCGGTCTAAACCTACCGCACGCGTTCGGAGAGGAATGGCGCACTCGGGATTGAAATTACTGTCTATTAGAATAATAACTGGTTTAATTAAAACTAGTAGTACATAAAATACATAAATTACTCCAACTTCGCTAAAATTTACCATACGTTGAACCTGCAGAAAGTGTCGTTATTAACATAAAATATCGAATTGGCGGCGTTCTATATACGCTTTTTGGGGCGGTGTCGCTTGCGGCAGAGTCCATAGTTATAAGAAATCTTTATTTGGGAAGCACGAAGGATTGACCCTGCGTGACCTTGACTACCCGCGGCCAGTAAATACCTGGGAAACAGTATTGCGTGCATAGAAAGAGATATGTATATCGAAGGAGACTAGACGCGTCAGTTGTGCCCAGGCATATTTCAAATGTTATGGTATCAAATATATCCGATAGTTTGGACCGAATATTTTTTCTCAAATTACTAAATAAGTGATTGTTACCGGAAACGGTCTTGCAAAATGCCTTAGATCTGTGTGAAAAGTGAAGCATAAATCCCCGTCATTGCGAACATGTTTTTTCTATCTGAGCCACGCTGCAGAGATAGCTATTTTTAATCTGGGAAAACCACGTGACAGTATACATTTGAGATCGCGTTATATCGTCCTCTGGGTAGTCCGCTCTGACGTCGGTTTTTGTTTTTAGGAGAGTACATTATAGTGTAGAGATCACTATGTAGCTTATTTAAAGACTTAGAAAGAATAAATATTTAGGGTGCCTTAGCGAAATATATAGAAGCTTACAATAAAAGTAGAGTTCAAAATCGTATTTATTTAGACTAAAGCACAAGTTTATGCAGATATTATGCCTAAATTAAACAGCGAATATATTGTTTCGTCAGCTGCTGTAGGCAAACTGTCGGATACCACCTTTAAGGAGCAGGAGAAAAATGTTATAAATACTAATGTTCTACTTGCTGTGTATTGTATACTAGGCCGATATATTTGTAATATCCCGCACGGTACCCGACTGGATTCTGCCGCTCTTTACCAGGTTTGCAATCGGGATTTAGAATCATATTACATTGGTGGTGTGTTTACGAATTACATCAAAGCAATTGTGAGCGAGCCATTCACTATAGTTTGTCTACCGACCAACTTATAACGGGGAGTTAATTTTGTACTCAGTGTATGCTGGTCGCGTCGGATAGCACTTATGTGCAGTTATTTTAGACCTAATCTTAGATAAAATATAATCATTTGGAAAGTATTTTATGTATAATATACAAGTGTCTTTAATTCATAATCTATATTTGAAAGAGGGGGTTGTTTTGTAGCTGAAGGCATGCCTGCTAACCAATAACTTGCGCAATCGATTTATCACGGAAACATTATACTGAGCATTAATTTAATTGTCTACGATCTAAAATAAATATTTTATGTGTTTTGAAAGGCTGGATTTCGTAATGCCGGCGAAGTCACATTATGTGCATTTATGCGATTTATAGTTTGAATGTAATTTCATATGTGATGTTAAGCACTTTTTAGTTCGAGTGGCATAATGACACACCTCAAACTTAAACGCCTTCTCTTGCACGTGTGTTTTTCTGTGCTGACAAAGGATTGATTGGGAACGAAGAACAATTCCACAGACATCACATATATATATATATATACCGGCAAACGCGCGGCCGCATAAATGACATTTAAATGGTTTCTCTCCAGTGTGTTGTCTTTTTGTGAATTTCTAACCTGAATTTTTAATTACACGAATAATTACAAACATCACATTTAAACAGTTCTACACCAGTATGTATGCACATATGACGCCTTAGACTGTCTTTTGAGGTAAATGTCTTTTCACATAAAGAACACTTGAACCTTTTGTCTTCAGTATGATTCTTCGTGTGCACTTTTAGGCTGGAATTAAACCTACCAGCACAGTCACACAGCCGACATTTGTAAGGTTTTTCGTCGGTGTTGGTCTTTATGTGACAAAGCAGGTGTGACTTGCGCACAAATGCGGCATCACAATGATCACATTTAAAACATTTTTCGTTGTGTCTTTCCATATGATTAACTAAGCACACCTTCAGACTAGATTCATAAGCACTCAAGCTGCACTTAAAAGGTTTATCTCCAGTGTGTTTCCGAATGTGGGTTCGCATCTTTGATTTTCCAGTACATTCAAAATCACAAAAAATGCACTTCAGTTGCCTCCCTTTACTATTAATTAAAAAGGACTTGGATTTGTTGAATTTTCTTTCTGGAAGGTTGTTAATGTGTACTCTGTTTACTTCATATTGCTTTTTGTCATGTCTCTTTCTATGCATCGTGTGTAGTCCTTCTTGCTGACTGGTGTACTGGCATTTGAAGCATCTGTGATGTTTGTTTTTTGTATGTCTGCTCCTGTGCGCTACAAAGTTACACCCAAGATGACATGTGTGACTACACTTGTCACTCTTGTTTTAGAGTTCATCTCTAATAAACTTTTAGTTGCTAGCTGTGCTAACTGCACATGAGTTTGTCTACGGTTGGGTCCAATATAAACGTTTGTGGTCGACAGATATTACAGTCCGCAAGGTGTCCCCACCAAAACCATTGTATGCTGTCCTCAATCAGTCTCACTAGGCTTTCTGTGTATATAAAATATAACATAATATTAAACACTCTCTGTATACCAATAATTAGTTTACAGGAATGGCTTGTTTCTTGTTGCAATATTTTGGTAGTTAAGGAAATTGGTCATTTGCAGTTTTGGTGAAACAGCAAAGTAAAATAAAACAAATCAGAATTAAAAACAAGAGGACCATAATTGCCCTATATCGCTCACATGAATGCTGTAGGCAGTTAGCCAGTTGTGGTAAGGCTTTTTGACAGATCGAAATTCTTGATATAAGGCCATCAAGGGAATATCAAAGCTCTAGCTCTTGTGGTTTCTGACAAGAAGATTTTCAGTTTTCCTATATAGCTATATAGGGAAAATGGCTCCATCCTTGGCGGCCATGTTTTCTTGATGAATCAAAATGTTGACAATAATCTTGATACAGGACCTCCCAAGAAACGGGTATACCAATTATCAAGGCTCTAGCTCTTGTAGTTTCGGACAATAACATTTTGCTGTGACTGACAATAAAAGTTTCTTAGTTTTCTTATGTAGCCATGTATGGAAAATGGCAAAGTCCTTGGCGGCTATGTTTTCAGATAGATCATAATTCTTTGAACAATCTTCCTACATGACCCCCAAAGAAACATGTGTGCTAAATATCAATGCCCTAGCTCTTGTAGTTTCGGACAATAACATTTTGCTGTGACTGACAATCAGATTTTCTAAGTTTTCCTATGTAGCCATGTATGGAAAATGGCAAAGTCCCTGGCGGCTATGTTTTCAGATAGATCATAATTCTTTGAACAATCTTCCTACATGACCCCCCCCCCCCCCCCCAAGAAACATGTGTGCTAAATATCAATGCCCTAGCTCTTGTAGTTTCTGACAAGAAGATTTTCTATATAGTCTTATATGGAAAATGACCACGCCCCTGACGGACATGTTTTTTACGGATTAAATTATTTTAACAACGTTTTGCACCCCCCCCCCCCCCCAACCCCCTGCCTACTTAAGATTCTGGAAAATATTGACTGAATTTGGCCCAGCGATTTCAGAGATGTCATTTGAAATGTTGACGACATGTGACACCATACCATGGGCAATCACATTGAGCTCAGGTGAGCCAAAATGAAATATGGAATAGGGCTATACCACTTACAGTAAATAAGGGCACCCTGTTACCAGGAAAACAGATAGAATAACACTAAAATGCATACAAATAAATGGTAATTATAATCTGCAAGCATGGGACAAGTTTAAACATTGAATACATACACAAGTTAGTATAGGTTTCTTCTTTATACGATATTGATAAGAACAGAAATAATTTGACCATTAGCTAACCGTTATAAATTTCAGCAATTTAATATATACTATATAGTAAGTTATTTGCTTATGTGCAGTTGTTTCATTAATAACTGAATGCTTATCTAAAAGTCAAATATTCAAATCTCTACAAAACGGGAAATACCTTCTTTTGAACATGTATGATGTCATGTACACAAATGTTACAGGATCGTGCGAGTTAAAAGGCTTTAACACCATTTTTCTACGAGGTGGTACAAGTACCAGGTGTATCAAAATGTATATTTATCTAATTTAAACGTGTTCTTTTTCAATAAGAACATCAATGCTTACTTTAATAATCATGCCAATATAGTATTAACCAATTTGTGCAAGTCTATCAATGTTTTATGTTGTATTAGCGTCAGAAAGTTGAGTGGTACCCATTAACATATAACTATTTAAAGGTCAGTAACTTTTCCTATTCTCAAAACCCTTTTGCCCCTGAGTTTGCCTGGGATTCTAACTTAAGATGACCGCACGCAATGCAAGTAGTCCGAAGAATCCTGGCTAAATAGTCAAGGTGAACCGAATGGATGACTGTCGTGATTACTCGGCGGTATCCGCACAGGTCCACAGAAGATGTCGAAAGGTGTTATATATGTAACATCTTTCGTCTAATTTGCAAATTTCTTATTTAAGATCGATTAAATTTCTAACATTCATTATCTATAAACGTTTATTTAAAATCACATAAGATTAAAAATCCAATTTATGAGATTTTGACATTCAGCTGTTTGCTTGTTTATTAGATTTATCGTCCCACCAACAGTACGTATTGGCTGTTCAAATAACTTTAAACTCCAACTTCACCTGAACAATCATGCCTATCATCTGAACCTCATTAACCACCTAGCTTCTTTGGATATGGCTCTTTTTCAGATAACTGGAAAAAATAGCGGCCATTACATTTGTGGGCTTAGTTTCCAATTTGTTTGCATAAATTAAATTATTACGGTATTTTATTTCATATTAACTGCACAAATATTGTTTAAAGAAGTACATTGCTTTGTGTTGCTTGTCATGACTTGGTCATTAGTACTTTTTTTGTCAGAAATATAAAACTTGAAAGTTTGACATTTTTGACAAAAATACTTAGTCAAAGAACAAATGGAAATATAAAATACATTGTTATTATAATTTATTTTTTTATTAAATATGAAATAAATACAACCAAATCTTTGAGTTTGCGCAACCAGATCTGAAACTAAGCTAAAAAAAAAGTGATGGCCTTTATTTTTTCCATTTATCTGAAAAAGGGCATACATATTTGTTCTGTGTACGCACTACTTCTTCCCAGGCATGAATAAATGACCGCGAGTTGTCAAGGTCATGCATGGTCAATCATGTGTACTTCCGAAATCCAGCTTTGTCATAGCTCTCGACAAGAGACACCGCCCAAAATAAGCCAATATATAAGCTTAGTAAATCATACAGAGTAAACATCAAAGCTAAGGGTCCCTCTTCATATTTATATTAATAATTGAAAATCGTAACCGAAGCGTGCTAATTTATGATCTCTGTTGTCGGGATTAAGTAGTTGTATAAACAGTAGTAGTAGTAGCAGTAGTAGTAGTGGTAGCAGTAGTGGTAATAGTAGTGGTAGTAGTAGTAGTGGTAGTAGTAGTAGTGGTAGTAGTGGTAGTGGTAGTGGTAGTAGTAGTGGCAGTAGTAGATAATAGAGCATAAGAGAAATTGAAAAATAATAGAAACAAGATGGCCCTTAATCGCCATCGTAGGCTCATATCTGACGTCAAGTAATAAAGAATTATTTACTTTAGAAATCTTTGGTGACGATTGGGCAATTAGTGTGGCTGATAGCATTTTCTACAATTTTACCTAGTAACCTACTAAAACCACATGGCTTACTTCAAAAAATGAGCAAGAATTCATACTGGCAAACAATCTGGCCAAGTTTGGTGAAAATTGGGCCATCTATGTGGCCCCTTAGTGTTTTAAAATGTGATCTTGTGACCTACTTTTTGACCCTACGTGACATTGACAAAGCCACTCGAGCGTTAGGAGGCCACTACTACCAACTTTAAAGTCTTTGGTTTGAACCGGCTGGGGTTTGAACCCGCGACCTCCCGATCCGCAAGCCGACGTTCTACCACTTGAGCAATTGCGGCCGGTCTTTTTTACTTTACGTGGCCCAATAAAGATTCACCTTAGATGTCATGCAGACAAACATTGTGACCAAGTTTGGTGAAGATTTGATAAAAACTGTGGCCTCTAGCTGTTCACAATTGTTGACGCAGAACGACGGACGAAGTGGTATCAGAAAAGCTTAGGTTGTGCTCAGGCGAGCTAAAAATATAAAAATGACAAAATACAAACAGTGAAAGCACAAATAAAAAGGATTCGAGCCCGGCGCCTCTTGTATAGCAGTCCAGTGCTGTTCTGACTACCCTACTGAGGCTTGGTACTATCTTGATTTATGTAGTTTTATTAAACATTACAACCGAAAAATTGTTGACATTAGAATTTTAACATATGTTCTGACTGTAACAGGCTTCACCTATGCTTCTCAGACCACTTGGATTAAAGTTGGGATCAATGAGAGGCCGACCTCTTGTTTTTTGGGGTCTTTTGAACTGTTGTCATTAATGTGTTGTTTTTTGTTTTGTTTTTGAGATCAATCGCATCGATTAATAATGATCATTATAACGACGTCCAGCTTTAGTGGTGGAGGAAGAACCCAACGCATGTCAGCTGTAAGAACCACCGGCGCACCGCAGGTCAGCTGTAAGAACCACCGGCGCACCGCAGGTCATGTAAGAACCACCGGCGCACCGCAGGTCAGCTGTAAGAACCACCGGTACACCGCAGGTCAGCTGTAAGACCTTCCCACATTAAGTATGTCGCCCTAGAAATGTATCAGCATTGTTGACTTCATTAGTTTTAGTGCAGTTCCATGTGTTTTTTTATAACGTATTTCCAAAGAAGACTAACTGAAGTCATTGGAATAAATAGCTATGTATGTAATGCTATCTATATTCTAGACTAACAAGGCTTTGTTTCAACTACATATGTTTGTGATGTATTTAAATTATAGTCTTATCGCATTCTTATGTGTATTTAAGTTTTATACCGTGTTCTTAAGAATCTGTAAATGTATTCTGTATCATTTACCGGTACTGACAGAAAGTCAGGAACAGGTTAAAAGGAAATGATGTTATGCAGTCAGAACTTAATTCGACCTCCTTTCAAAATATGACATACAGTAGAAGTGACTATCACAATTTAAAACAGCTTTATGGTTGCAGGGTTTAAACAAACGTTATAAATACTTCACATTATTTTTGCAGTCTTTTTATATATCTACAAAGTCTGATTGCGGTTGCATGAAATTGTTTAATTAGAAACACACATACAGATGATTATTTGAATGGAATTACTAGAAATAACAAATAATAAATAATACCTCCATTTTCCTTAATATTTCTTAATCATTTTAACAACCATAAGTAGTATATCCAATTTCAGTCAACATCCGATTCCTTTTTTACATTTTCTATAATGATTTGTGGTGTAATTGTCCTTTGGCACCTATTAATATAAACTAATGATGTTTGGGGTATCTGCTGCAAGTTGCTTGGGGCCTCTTCTTTTATGCTCACACAAGATGCCTGTGACTCTACTACCATACCTACTGGTGTCTCATTAGCATAAACCATCCATGGTCCAGGTGACGTTGATAGTGTTTCCCGTGCATTTCCTTGACCAACAATTCCATTGTGTTCACCAGAAACTGTGTCCAAGTCCCCACCAGCTTCCTTCTTCACATTGTCTAAAACATTCAATGTAGTCAGTCCAGTGTTCCCAGCTTCTCCATTTCTGTTCCTCAGTTGCTCTGGTGTGCCTTCCTCTGTAATAGGCTCTTGCTTCACACTCACTGACAAATGATATTCCTTACCGATGTTTCCGAGACTTTCCCTTCCATATGTGATGCTACCTGCTGGGTGGCAAATCCGAGTTGTTTTCTGAAAGTTTTCCGTGGTAGACATTTCTATATTAAAGCTCTCACTATCCTCGACGGAATGTGTCAGCGCGTCATCTTCATTGTCATCTTTACTGTTAGGCCCACTAGTTCGTTCTATTTTCGAGGTTATTTCAGCTCTAGCCAAGGGGCGGAAGTATGTACCCACATTAGTTTCCTCTGCGTTGTGTTTCCGTGCGTGATCTCCTATGTCTGTTTGTGAGACACACGTGAAGTCACATTTGTTGCATTTAAACATGTTTTCTCGTTTATGCTTATGTTCCATGTGTCTAACAAGACTTCCTTTACGATTCGTTGAATAATGACATGTATCACATTTAAAGGGTTTTTCATTTGTATGTGTTCTCATATGTAACTTCAAGGTCCCCTTTTCAGCAAATGAAGATTCACACTGACTGCACTTATATGGTCGCTCTTTTGTGTGTCTAGACCTTATATGTTTTCTGAGTGCGGAATTTGTACGGCCTGCATAGTTGCAAAGTGTGCATTTATGAGGTTTGTTTTCTGTATGTAAGCTCCATGGTGGCTTTAAGCCTTCACCTGTTAACAGTCTGTCATCAGTATTGACAACCGTGTGGCGCCTTAGACCGTCTTTTACGCCAAAAGCCTTATCGCTTAAAGATCCTATACTTACGCTTTCTTGACTTTCCATTCTACTTGTAATGATAATGGTTGGGTAGTAAATCCAAGTTGTTTTCTGATTGTCCTCCGTGGTAGACATTCCAACATTGAAGTCCTTCCTATCTTCTTCAGTAGCATATCTGTTTGAGTCAAGTTCTGTCACCATCTGGCTTACATTCACCTTTGTCTGTTTAATCTGGCTGCAGGCCATTTCGGTGCCATGATCATGAGAGTGCTCCTCTTTCATTTCATCTTCATCAACAGCTTGCATCAAATCTCTGCTATCTTCAGATTCACTCGTACTATCTTTAACATGAGACGCCCTAGCGCTGCCTATTTCAGGATGATGCAGGTTTACCGCCACATTAGTTGAGGAGTTGAAGGAGATGCTGTTGGCAGTGTCCTCTGAAGAATGTGTCAGCGCATGATCTTCTATTTCTGGCAGTGAGAAACAGATGAAGTCACATCTGTTACATTGATACTTATGTTCTTTTGTATGTTTTCTTCTCTTGTGTTTTATAAGCCCAAATTTACGATGGGTTTCAAAATCACATTTATCGCATTTGAATTGCTTATCAACTCTATGTTTTTCCATATGTGAGGTTAGGTTACCCTTAACAGCAAATGACGAGTCACACTGGTCGCACTTATATGGCCGCTCATTTGTATGTTTAGCCCTTACATGGTTTTTAAGAGTGGCTGGTTTAAGACAAGCAAAGTCACAATAAGTACATTTATGAGGTTTATCGTCAGTGTGCAATTTCACATGAGCCTTCAAGCCTTGTTTAGATCGAGATGCAAACTGACAAATCGCACACTTAAATGATCTTTCTTCTGCGTGTGTTTTTCTGTGTTCAGTTAGATTAGATTGAAAACGAAGCGCCAGTCCACATATATCGCATTTAAATGGTCTTTCTTTGCTGTGAGTTGTCATGTGTAATTTCAGCGTATACATGTACTTGAAAGCAGCGGAGCATGTACTGCACTTGTAAGGTCTTTCGTCTGAATGCGTCTTCAGGTGTATTTTCAAACTGACACTATCAGCATACGCACGTATGCAAAACTGACACTTAAAGGGCATCTCTCCTGTGTGCTTTTTTCTTTTATGAATCTCTAATCTAGGTATGCAATTACACGAATAATCACACAAGTCGCATTTAAACATTTTCTCGCCGGTATGCACAGTCATGTGTTGTTTAAGTCGGTATGAAGAGCTCGAAGTTTTGTTACAGATGCCGCACACCAATGTTGCGCGTCCAATGTGCTTCTTCTTGTGACAATCAAGGCTATGTTTTGATTTCCCAGCAAAATCACACTGCTCACATTTAAAAGGTTTGTTAACAGAAAGGAGATTGATGCTAGTAAACAAATCTGTTTTATGATCAGTTGTAGATTCGCCCATATCAGTTTTAACATAAGGTCCGCTAGCTGCTACTATTTTGGGGGTTATTTCAGCTCCAGCCAAAGAGCGGAAATATGTACCGACATCAGTTTCCTCTGCATAATGTTCCCGTGCGTGATCTCCTATATCTGTTTGTGAGAAGCACATAAAGTCACATTTGTTGCATTTAAACATGTTTTCTCGTTTATGCTTATGTTCCATGTGTCTAACAAGACTGCCTTTACGATTCGTTGAATAATGACATGTATCACATTTAAAGGGTTTTTCATCTGTATGTGTTCTCATATGTAGCTTCAAAGTCCCCTTTTCAGCAAATGAAGATTCACACTGACTGCACTTATATGGTCGCTCTTTTGTGTGTCTTGACCTTATATGTTTTTTTCTTGCAGTGGCCGACCTTCCTGTATAGTCGCAAAATGGACATTTATGAGGTTTGTTTTCTGTATGTAAGCTCAATGGCAATTTTAAGCCTTCATCCGCTAACAGTCCTTCACCAGTATGGACAAACATATGGCGCCTTAGGTTGTCTTTTACACCAAAAGCCTTATCGCATAAATGGCATTTGAACCTTTTGCCTCCAGAGTGAGTTTTCATGTGAACTTTCAGGCTGTAGATTATTCGGCAAGCATAGTCACACAACTGACATTTGAAAGGTTTCTCATCAGAGTGGATCGTAATGTGCCGAAGCAGATGTGCTTTGCGCAAAAATCCAGCGTTACATTGATCACATTTAAACGGTCTTTCGTCGTTATGTGTTTTCATATGATTAAGCAAGCAAACTTGCAGTCTACACTCATAAGGACACACTTTGCATCTGAAATGTTTTTCTCCGGTGTGTTTCCGAATGTGGGTTTGCATCGCTGCATTTTCGTTACATTTAAACTCACAATAACTGCACTTGAATTGCTTTCCATTACCATCAATTAAAAACAGGTTGGATTGGCTGATCTGTTTTCCCGACTCTTGGTCATTGTCGTCTTTGTTTAAAGTTAAATGATTTTTCTTGTGCCTCTTTCGATGCAATAGGTAAATTCCTTCGTGTCGAGTAGAGTACTGACACATGTCACAGTTGAATGTGCTTTTACTTGTGTGGGTAATCTTGTGACAAAGCAATTGATATCTTGAAACAAAGGTGCGGTGGCATATACGGCATATGTGAAGTCTGTCCTTCGCATGTCTGCTCTTGTGCGCTACTAAGTTACACTTAAGATGGCATTTGAAACTACATTGGTCACATTTGAATATTGTTATTGCTTTAGATTCTGTCATTGGTGATATTGAGGTCATATTGTTGGTTTACTGGATGGGTTGTAGGCACATGTGTTTGATTAATTTCGATGATACTTGTCGACAGACGTTCCAGTCAAGAAGATGCGCCCACCGAATCTATTGTATGCTGTTCTCAGCTGTTATTCTTGAGGTACCTGAAAAAACAACAACAATAACGTGAGTTCTTATAACAAGTTCCTTATCAGCGAAGTCATTTTCTCCTTTACGAAATGCCACTCACCCTGTCCATTTTTCGTAAGAAAGAAATGTTCAATATTTATATCCAGTGGAAACCTTGCTTAAAATAAACCACTTCGAAAAACACAAAAACTGCATTGCAGCTTTGAAAAAAAATATTTACATAAACTTAAATAAATTGAAAACAAATACCTTCACAACTTCGTAAGGTAAAAGTTTTCTTTATGCGTTATTGGTAGGATAGGGCTTCGAGTCGAATGACACCTCTATGTCACGATTATCACAACTAAATGTTTATCTAAACAATACGGCATTTGCCTACAGCTACTAACTTGATCATGGCAAATTATTTTAAAAATTAAATGTCAATATAATAGTGAAATTTCTGCAGTTTTGTTTGCTAATGAAAATGTTAAGATGCCTAAGTTAAACAAGCAAAAAAGGGGGCGGGTATACGACCATTGTGAGTGTTAACTTAGCCTAATTTGATGATATTTTTCTTTTAAGAAAATAAGCTTGTAACTAAAATCCGGAACAACATATGATCTTATCCCATACTCTTAAACAGCACTGAAACTAAAATGCCACCTTTAGACATGGTCTACTCACAAGACAGTTGATACTTTCATGACATTTCCCTCGCATTTACAAGTCAACTTGACCTGACCCATAAACATCTGAAGCAATTATTTTGCTATTTGACCTATTATTAAAATGGAAACTCTATTTTATACGAAGAAATGTCTAACCATCAATGTGACATTGAAGTGATAACAAATGAATAAAATATCTGCAAGTAATATTTAACAACTGGCATGTGAAAGATGTTGCGTTTTTATGTTAATACTTTTGATTCAGTACGTTCCACAGGCACACATGCGCCCGGGTTTAATCAAATTGGTTTAGTAACAGTTTTTTTCAGAAACAAACAACTTAACACCATAATATAAAAGTAACGATGTGCTCACTGTACTGCCGAAGAGTAAGAAAGAGAAAAGATCCTCAGAAATTACGATTGCTCAAACATTGCAATCGCTTCATAAAGGTAGAACTAATGTTTGGATCATGGAATCATTGTAATCAGCTTTGAAGTCGATATCTTTTCAGCTGGAATCCCCATCGTGCTTATTTATAAATTTGGAAATAATGGACATTGAATGCGCTATATTTCCAGATTCGTAGTGTCGACGATTAAGGTAATATTTAAATAGCCTCTACTAGAAGTATACGTTTGTGCAGCAGTTATTCACAATTTCTCCAGAAAAATGTTGTTTCATGTCTTAGATAGGGAAAAACCTTCGGATACCACCTTCAAAGCTGCGTCGCAGGCAATTCCATTGCCAATTTTAAATATAGAATCGATGTTTATGGCGAACCAATAAAGAAGAGCATGTACAAAGAATAATGTTGACATGGCACCTGCTGTCAACACTGCTGTATCAGAACTGAAACCATGTGACATAGAGACCGCATTTCGGCTGCTCTGCAGTCGTCTATTGATGGTAAACTTGACGAAGTTGTAAAATCAGTCGGTGACGGAGTACTAATGGGCATCTCATAAGTAAATGTGCTCACAGAAGAAAATGCTCATCTAAAGAAACGAGTGCCTGCTCTTTAAGCAAGTGAGAATGCAAGTGAAAGTACAGTTGTCCGAAATCGGGGAACCCGTCGGCGAGTCTACGGATGCTCTAATATTGGACATTGCCGGTGCCATCACAGCCGGTTTGTCCCTGAGTTATATCGACCTAAGACTTCTTGGATCACCGATGCTCGTGCAATAATTGTCAAGTTTTCCACGTACCGTGCTCAATTGCCCCTGTCTTTAAAGGTTGTATTCGACAGTTTGTTTATAGAAAATGTATGTAACAATCTATTATGTCTGTTTAGGGGAATTTGGACAAAGGTTCTACATAAACTCACACTGATGTCTAAGTAAAGACAATTTCGAACACTACTTCAATTGTCTGACAGTATACATCATGAAAATATCGCTCTGTATGTCCATGCTTTCCAAATCTACAAATAAATCTACACGATGGGGATTTCTGCTTTAAATAGATATCGACGTCACATCATATTACCCGGATGATGATATAACGTGATCTCAAAAGTAGATGTTCACGACGTGGTTTGCTTAGTTTAAAAATAGCTAACTGTGCAGCGTGGCTTAAATTGTGCATATGGCCACAGTTGAAGAACATGAAGAGTTGAAGAACAATAAGTAGAGTTCAGAGTATCAGATTTACTAGAAGTAATGACTCAGAGAGCTAAGCATATTTAGCAGTAAATTTTGCTTTTTTAAATGGTTATTGTTTAAACAAAAATGATTGTGTTGTTAAGTGACCAAACTCCTGAAGTATCACCATAAACAGGTGTGACATCACCTACTTAAGCAATGACGTAAATATATCTAACTTCGGTACGGTTTTGAAATGGTACGATGTCGTACGCAACAAAAATATGCATTATGATCTAATTTTCTTTTCGCAATATGTCACGCACAAAAAAATAATTCTTTAAATAAAAAGTAGAACCAAAAACTCATTACAAAACTTTAATACCAAAGATATATCTATTAAGGTGTTCGCGCATAAGTTTTTGATAAGAATAGGAGTCTGGACAAATCTTTAACAAACCCAATGCTTTATGGTTGCTTTATTCGCCTAGCTTTAATTGCGCGATACATCTACAAATACCTATTTATAACACCACATTGTGAAGACTGGTTACTAGAACTGAAAATAATACATTTTCTATACGAAGAAATATTTAAACATTAGTCTGGCATTGAAAAGACAATAGTGTAATATGTGCAGCCCAGCAATAAAAAAAAGAATTTGACAATTGCAATATGTAAGTGTTTACTTTCGTTCCTTTTTCAAAGCTCTCACGTTAATTGTTAGCGTTAACACTGTAGTTACTTTATTAAAAAGAAACAGATACCATATTGTAAATGTAACAATGTGTTCTTTTACTGCTGAACTAAATAATGATTCAAATAAAGGATATTGACCGAGTTGGAGGTCTTTCTAGGTTGGAAAGATGTGTGCACATGCTTATTCGACAACAAGAACGTGCAGCGCTTACAAAGCACGTGCGCGTCTTTCCAGAACGACCAAAAACGTTGTCAATATCTTACTGTCGACATTTAAGAGGTATACATTGCAACGGTTTATGGTGACTTATAATGCCTTTCCCGAAACTAGGTTACGTCCCATGAAAATTACTTCTCTATTGGTGTACTGCGCATGCCCGTTAAGCTCTCGATGAATACAACTTCTACCGGCGACTTCAAAATACTAACACTAACGCTACACGGCCTCGCCCTATTTGCCTGCAATCAGCATAAATTTATCCTTTAAATGCTGATGTTAGTACCGATTACAGTCTAACGATTTTGAAATGGAAGTGTCTGAACTTTTCATAGAAACAATCCTTTATATGGTATCCAAAGTTGACATGAGTTGTTTTTGCAAATGCATGCTTTAAAGGGTTTACAATGAACACAGAGTAAACAACTATTTTTTCACAATATAATTATTGTAGCATCATCCTCTGTTAATTAGATAATTGTATTCAGTATAAATTTATTGGCCATAATTTATACAATGTTAAATTTTTCATAAATATATACAGAACAAAAAGGTTGGCCCTTTGTCAAAATAATGGATTCAGACGTAGAAATTCGGAGTATTTAATCTTGGTTCGAGCTCGTTATTCGACCCGACTGCCTATCTTTCTTGTAACTGCAAAGATTGTGAAGAAAGAAAAACTCCTTAGGGAAATTATGATTAAATTGTTACTTATTAAAAAATAATTTATGCACTCGTATTCTTTAAGCGCTGTACCCTGACTACAGAGTCTCACCATTTAAACACTGTATCGTCATTCGCACATTAAATCAATCATTTTATTGGTCATGAATTTTTCAAAAGAATAACACAAGTTTATCATATTGCAAAATATATTTAAAACTAGAACTCCGCGAGTCGGATGTGTCGCCCCTGACGAAAATTGTGTTACTAGTAGTCGACATAAAAAATGTTAATTAGTTTTTTGTTTTTCAGACATTAGCAATGTTTTTGCACAAAATTCACATATAAAATAAAAAATTCACATATAAAATAACCTTTTAACTGTCTCATTGCAAAAAACATGCACAACAAGTTATGCCCTTTGCAAGAAATGCACTAAAAATCAATCAAATAGGAATAACTAAAAAACGGAAGAAGGTAGAGTTACCCTTCTTATGCACTGTACTTTGAATCATTGTCAGAAACATGCATACCAAGTTTGGAGTCATTTGGACCTACAGTGACAAAGTTAGGCTCTGGACAAGAAATGCTCTAAAAAATCAATCAAAGGGGAATAATTCAAAAATGAAACAAGGTAGAGTTACGGTTCTTGCGCCCTGCACTTCGAGTCATTGCCAGAAACATGCATACCAAGTTTGGAGTCATTTGGACCTACGGTGACAAAGTTAGGCTCCGGACAAGAAATGCTCTGTAAAAATCAATCAAAGGGGAATAATTAAAAAACGGAACAAGGTAGAGTTCTGGTTCTTGTGCACTGCACTTCGAGTCATTGCCAGAAACATGCATACTAAGTTTGGAGTCATTTGGACCTACGGTGACAAAATTATGCTCCGGACAAGGAAATCCGGACGCCAACGCAGACGCCGACAAAGTAATCCGTATATGTCGCCTTTTCAGGCGACACAATAATGAAAAGTTGTAATTTTGACATTATATTGTTACACAAAGTTACACTGGTGGACAAAACATCCCATATTGATTTTTGGTCAATCTGGACACTCAGAAATTTTGAATCCTTCAAATTTTGTTCTTTAATTAATGTTTTATTGGCAATTACAAACTGATCTCAGTGTTAATTGATTGTTAATAGGCACTGAGTACTAATTGGGTTGGAATCTGTGATGAAAGATCAAAGGTTGTTTGTCAAGGAAACAAAAACACAAACAAAAAATACCAAGTCAAATTATAATAAGTGAGGAAGATTACCATATGCTAATCACCTTATTTGATAATCAGGATTTATTTTAAAAATAATTGGAAGTTAGACTGCAAATACACACTCTTAGCACAGTAAAGAAAAACAGAAATAACTAATACTGAAATACGTTAAGAGTATAAGTGACTAAAGTCGCAGGATTTGTGGTTTGGCTTTGTTTTTTAAGATAAAGCGCAGCGGCCAATTATAATCAGCTGTTTTGGTGGAGGAAGACCACAGAGTGTGGCTGGGTAGAACCACCGGCGCATCACAGGTCAGCTGAAGACCTTCACACATTAAATTCTTCGCCTCGAACCCACGTGGTGTGGGGCTGGGCAGTCAGGGGAGTTGGAAGACCCGACTCTACCACTACACCACGGGCGTCCCGCAGGATTTGTGAAACATTAACTCAGTTTCTTATGTACTTATATGTTGAAAGGGTATTAAAATGCTGTAGGCATTTACCTATACCACAATTTATATGTTATTAAATATTATTTGTCGAAATTAACAAAAGAAGGACTATTATGTTTTGTCCACCCAGTCTAAAACATGTGGGATGTTTCGTCCATGGGATGTTTTGTCATGGGGTGTTTTGTCCATGGGGTGTTTAGTCCATGGGGTGTTTAGTCCATGGGGTGTTTAGTCCATGGGGTGTTTTGTCCATGGGGTGTTTAGTCCATGGGGTGTTTAGTCATATATTCCAAACTAATGAAACATTTCCACGTTAACATAATGGCTGACCTTAACCCCAGGATTAGTTAATACTCTAACTTAAGCATGGACGGCCTGTGTAGGTGTTTACATAACCCGGCGATTAGGGCAATAAAACCCCAGGTACACAGTTACGATGGGATCTCGCTACAAAATGATGTTTTATTATCTCCACACTATTCACTGTTTTACTTCACACATTTTACATGCCTGCAGCTAGTCTTTTATTTGGAACTAAGCCATATTTGCTAGATATATACAATAAAACCATCTTTCCTGTAAGTGCATACATAAAATTAACATTAAAATCAAATCCCTTATCATATTTTAAACATAGTCTTTCAAGATATAAACATTATCAGACATAAGCACAGACTGATAAAATTAATTGTACTTTTACTACAATCATAACCAGTGTATTCTATTTCAATCACAATCCGTCTAAAATTATGAACCATAAAAAGACCGTTTTAAATGTCAAAGTATAGTTTAATTATTAGGCAAAAGCATCTTATAATCATATAATCTAACATAGCTGAACAATAATTAACATTAGTCAAAATCAGTTAAATGTTGTCTTTTATATAAACACTTTAGGTAAAGAAAATTAAGTTCCGAAAGACTTTTTTTCTAACCACTTATTTTAAATTATGCTATATTTTGTCAATCGTATTTATAAAGTACTTAAACAAGTTTTTAATTAAACCATCGAATAAGGTGTGGGACAGAAAACAAAAAATGCAATTTTATACTTTATTCAATGCTCAAATCTGGTAAATCATCTTTTGCTTGGAATCACATTGTCTCACACAAGCGGTCCGCATCATCTCGCAAATAACGTTCACATCGCCCTTGTACCGCCCAATGTTAATGCCTGTTTGCTCTCAAAAACTAACTATTTCTTCCCGGATACCTGCTCACCAACACTGCTTAGGAAGCAATTTAATTTGTTCATTTAAGTGTGTACAGTGTCATTTAGATGCTCTTCAGTAATAAGTATAATTATTTTGGCAGACATTATTGACGGCAAGTGACATCCCCGGAAAAGAAAATTCCAAATCAAGGGACATAACGCGTGATTCGGTAAGTGACGTAACCTAGTTTCGGGAAAGGCCTTCTGTGCTGTCAAGTCTGACAGTTTTATTACCTTCTTCACATAAAATACAGTACATACACTTATTCGTTTATGACCTTCCTCACTCTGATTTGCTAGCATACTCTT
Source organism: Sinonovacula constricta (assembly GCA_007844125.1). Lineage (NCBI taxonomy): Eukaryota > Metazoa > Mollusca > Bivalvia > Cardiida > Solecurtidae > Sinonovacula > Sinonovacula constricta. Next base: position 839,751 of record CM017556.1, read on the forward strand.
ACCTTTGTGAGTGTGTAGGGATAGGGGAGGTGTTCAGGTCTACTGAGGGCAACTACCATCCAGGGCCTAAGTTTGATGACTGGACAAGGGCCATTATCTAGAGGCGTTTATCATTGGAATGTGGCCTTATCTGGCTTCACAGCAGACTGGAGACATTAGTATGGGTGGGTTGGGTGTAGAGGGTGGATTAGTGTGGTCTTGATTCATTATTTGGAATAGACCATTTTTTATGAAGAAAACAGAATGACCACTGTAGGCGATCAGGCTACATATCTGGTCATCAACTCTCTTTGCACCATGTCTCATTTTTCCAAAATGTTTAGGTAATGTGGGTACGGTGCATGAAGTGTGAGTTGTTGTCTTTTAAAGGCATCTCAAAACCCTTATGTAAGTGACACCGCCCCCATATATTGCCCCACCCAGCATGTGAGGGCATCTGGTTTCTGATGAGCCAGGCTGCCACAGTCTGTAACGATGTGTCTGTCACACAGGTATTGTTCAAGATCCAAGTGTATGTATGCTGTATCTGGGGTTTGAACAAAGTCATTCACAGTTTTTAAAGGAAACAGTTGTGAATATACCAATTATGCAATCCTAAATACCAGAAATTATTCCATCAGTTCTTTTTTATTCATATATATATATATATATATATATATATATATATATATATATATATATATATATATATATATATATATATATATAAATATATATATATATATATGTATGTATGTATGTATGCGTGGGAGTGTGTGTGTGTGTGTGTGTGTGTGTCTGTGTGTGTCTGTGTGTGTGTATATTAATCTTTATTTGTTTTCTTTCTTACTTTGTTGGTTGATTATGTTATTTCTTATACATTTTGTTATTTTGCTTTCATTTTTTAAGTTCTCATATATATTTTAAGTTATATTTTATTTTGATTTGTAAAACGTTTCTAACAAAAGCAATTTAAAAAGTCATTCATTGTCAGAACAATGTCCTTCAGACTCATTTTAAGTCATATTGAATACTTAAACTTGTATCTCTCATGTATTTTCAAAATCAAATATTTAGCTATGAAACAAATACATAATCATGCAGTTACAAAATTGACACCTGGTAATTAATGCAATAAAGAATATGTAAGGGATCATACAGTAAACAACCCACATTATCACTAACATTAATGTTTATGGCTTTATGTAAAACTAGCCTACTGTCTCACTTCCATACTAGCTTTATGTAAAACTAGCCTACTGTCTCACTTCCATACTAGCAGGTAATTTAGTTTTGCATTAACCCATCAGAAGTTTTACTGTGACAGATTAATACTATGTTGGCTAAAGACTCCCTGCAGTGATGGCCAGCAATTAGCAGGTCTGGTCACAGGTCAGGGCCTGGCTCAGTGGGATACCGCATTCCTTTCGAGATGCCTTTAAGGACGCTCGTCGCTGCGTACTACACGAGTTCAAATGAACAAATATGCAAGGGATATAAGTGGTTTTTACAACTGGGCCCTTAATGCAGGGCTTTAAATAGACCGCCAAACTCCGGATTGCGGATGCTATTTTATTTTATTTCATGATATGAAATGAAGCCTTGAATGAACACGAAAAGAATTTCTTAACCAAAAGTGACTTAGCAATTATCAAATTTTAAGACTCAATTCATTCATTCAAGTAATACTCATGAAAATAAATCACAAAACAATTATAAATTAGATACATCAAACAGTAAACAAAATACCATTACACAAATGAAAATAATCCTAACATAAAGTAAAGTTAAACTCACCAGGCTTCAATGGAGTTTCCACGTCTAATAATTTTTATTATTGAATTATAGTAATTAAGTAACCGAATGCCATAAGCTGGTTTGATGGTTAGCGTAGGAGAGAGACCTACCCTGCCCCTAATCAGTCCCTTATATAGTAAGTAGGGTCAGAGGTCAATTACAAGTTAAAAATAGGTAAGCTGTAGAACCTGTTCTCTCACTAGTCAGCTATCACACAGTGGACACGACAGATATTAATACGGAACAGACATGCCAACCCGTGAAAGACACAACAACTGTCAACAGACAATGTAATAATGTAATGATATATTTGGTTTTATAAAATAAAGTAAGTTCTGGAAATATGAACACTGGGTAACACAACTACTAAAAATTAAAAGATACATTCTATTAAAAGAACATTCTATGTTCGTTGGTAACTATTAACACAAGCACAGTACGTATATATAGACATACTAAATAATAATATGAAAGCAAATTTCCCGAATGTTTGATAGCTGAATATCCGGCTACTAATAACATCCGACAGTTATTACAGGGTTAAGATAATCTTACAATGCCCCAACGAACAAAATGGGTTTTGCTGTTGCATTTAAAGTACATATGAACTATGAAATAATGAAAACAATAAAAATTCTTACCTGATAGTAATGTCAAACTCCAAATCCTGATTGACGTCCTGTAAACTTGAACAAGCACCCTTTGTTTACATCTTTCATTAGTTCACCAGCTCATGCAGGGGAGGTAATAAGTACGTATATTGACAGTTAGTTCCCTTTTTAAACAAGAAAATGAAAAAAATCAGTTTAATTAGTCAAATCAAATTCTATATATATTAAAACCTCTAACAGACCGCGTTCATAAAATAGTAATTTGGTATTCATGTAACATCTCCCGATATAAAAAAGAACATTAGATACCTGTTTGCAATACAGTAATCTTCATTGCTTGTACATTGCTCCTATCAATGCTTGCATTTAAGTTTCAAAATTGGGTTGGACAAACATTTCTTAATTGTTCAGATAGTAAAAAAGTAAGGTAAGCGTCCAGCATTGACATACTTTCTAAGAATGCACTTAAAGTAAAGTAGGCCTAGATATATACCTTTGAGAGTCTACTGCAAAATACAAAATTAATTATTGTATAACATTTGTTATAAATGGAAAATAATTTGTCTTCTTTTTGGTATACGGACATTCGTTCACCCGGACATTCGTTCCCCCGTGATTTTTGCAGGGGGCCAGGGGCGTGCCTGCCGTTACGCATTTACGCACGTGCGTACAGTGGCTTCCAGAAATTTAAAAAATAAAAACGCCAAAAAAACGAATAAAAGACCTCAGTCCCTTTAATGTTAAGTATAGATAATTATTTGTTTGTTCACATGTAAAATTATGCAGGTCATAGCTGAAAGAGTGATAATCGAGTAAATTCACATGGGTAGGTATAGTATAAATGGAATGTTTGACAACCATATCCCCCACTTGTTGTTTCATCATTAAACTATCTAGCATCAAACGGATATTCATAATCCTATACTGCATGAAACTTGTGGCCTGTTAGGTTTGCGGCCTTTTTGGTCAACGGCCTTTTTGGTCTACGGCCTTTCTGGTTTTCGGCCTTTCTGGTACCCAACCCCTGTAAGATCTAGTGGTTTTCATCATTCAATCAAATATTATAATTTAAGATTTTGTACAACTTCTTTTGTAATCAATGAGGTATTTTGGTCTTCTGCTGTAAAACAGTTATGTGCACTGAGACAGGGAGACGTCACAATGAGGAGAAATCTGTTTTGTGCGGTTGCTTCCCCTGTGTTTGTTGTAGACATTAAAATGGCGTCAAACTCAGTCTGTAGCGATGATCGCGATGTTTCCTACTGTGACAGTCAGCTCTCCACTATTTCGGAAACGCTGGCCAACTTGAATGAATATCTGTACCCGAATACGGCAATTTGTCTGCACGTGCTCCTGGCAATGCCTGTCTCCACGGCAACAGCGAAGCGGTCATTCAGCTCAATGCGACGCCTGAAAACGTATCTGAGATCGACCCACTCTCTACCATCGGCTCATACATTCACCTCTGTTATTGGCTCACTTAATGTCACTACTTTCGATGTGACTACTTTCGATCCACGTGACTTTCAAAAAGTCACATGATATTAAAGATGGTGACACCGGTGAAACGGGAAGTTGTTTGTTTTATTTGTACAGAAACAAGAACTCAAGAAATTATAGTTTATACAGCAAGAAAGCAAGAAGATAATTTTATAAGTAAACTTATTTTTTAACTGCCTCGTGGATCACGTCCATGTTTATTTACAAATGCGCAATAATATCACTATGTTGTTCTTCCAAAAATAGTGCGCTTGAATTAATTAAATATCTTTACTTATTTACTTCAATATATGTCTTTTTAGTAAATGTTTATTCATTTTATGTAGAATGATTATTTTAATTTGAAAATATCCTTAAAATAACACTTTAAAATTTCTGTCAAAAGTCTTGACGTGAGCCCATTGCAGAGGTGTCTGAGAGAGGAACGAACGACAACTCTGCATGGGAGATTGAGATCGACCATGACAACTGAACGACTGTCAAGTTTAGCCTTGATGTACATTCACCGCAACAAGACCATTAGTGCTGAACATGTAGTTGACGCGTTTGCCCGCAGAAAGGAGAGGCGGCTAGCGTTGATTTTTATTTTATAGATTTTATTGCGTATAATTACGCGTTCGCCTTTGACCTGCATGTATTCATTATTGAATCTTGACAGTGTTTTTATAATTTCGCATCCATAAGTGCGTGTATATGTACATACGTTTGAAACTTTTTTCATCGCTGTTCATTCTAAACATGTCTATTGTTCTAATTATGTAACTACCATTAATTAGTCTTATTTTTACTACTATTTTTCAGGAAAAAACATGAAGCGTTATAAAGACACCTGAAATGTATGACGTATTTTCTATTTCAAATGATAGTTATTGGCAATTTGTTTATGTTTAAAAATGCCCCAGAATGCACCTACGGCACCTACGGCGTTATGTAGTAAAAAAACATTTCCGGGAGAGCATGCCCCCGGACCCCCCTACCAGGAGTGCGTATACACAAAAGTCGTCTAGGCACGCCCCTGGGGGCGGACATTCGTTCCCCTATCGATTTACCACCCCGGACATTCGTTCCCACATACAATTGTTACCCCGAACATTCCTTCACCCGGATATTCGTTCCCCTATTGTAACCTATTCCATTTATTGTTTGATGTCATTTGTTCCCAGACTGGGTAACTGACCAGTAAAAGACTTAAGAAGAAACATTAAATGGTGTTTGTCGCAACATCTGTACTATGGTCGGTATTTTGCGCGAGTGGCTGTAGCTAAGGTGTTCAGTTAATTAAATGCTCAACACCAATTAAGGGTCGCCTGACTTTTGGAACGTGTTCCAGGCCACAGTGATGGACGAAGCCCGCACTAACAACGCCTGCGAGAATTGGAACCACGGTTTTAAACATCTCGTGGGGCATACGAACCCGTCGCTGTGGTCGGTTTTGGAATGTACCCAGAAAGACAACGCCATGTCCGGGATTCGGTATATTATTGCTATTTTTGCGAGTATAGCTTTACAATGATGGCAATTATAGAGACGTCCAGCTATTATTCGCGCTGAACATTCGCACGAAATGTATCGACAATTGAGAATAATTGGTTGACATACATAATGCAAGCCCGGATAATTCAATTCAATTTTTTAATACATTACATTAGTAACAAATATGTATAATAAATCTTTGTGCTTGACGTATTGGAAGTCATTACTGAAGTGCAAAACATTGAAATGAATGTACAGTTAACCAAGTGTAATCATGTTTGTATGTATCTGTTTCTTAAATGTATGTATCTAGGACAAATAAATAGATATTGATATTTGCGTTCAATTAGATGTTAGATTTTTAAATTTTCTTATAGCTCTCCTTTCTACACACTTGACGTGTCTTTCTTTTTTTTTTCAGGAAATCGTGCGACATCTTAATTGTGCTATAGATACGTGTATTCTTAATCGTGTTGCTTTGACGGCATCTTATTACATTTTTTAAATTTAAAAGTGTATTTATGTAGGCTGTTAAGTGTATGGTCGTGGCGAATTATGGATCTTGCTGTACTTGGCTTGATAATAAATGATAATGTATACGCTGTTAAATCGGCGTGTGTGCGTGTGTTTCAATATTCTTCCATTATTGGTTATGCCTATTTTACACTAGCTCTCATTCGTCTATTGTATATGTATATTTTATGTTCCGGCCATATATTTCATTAAGTTTAAATCAGTCGTTATAAAATTATCTTCCATAAATTTCTAAGGCGGTTATTTTCTTAAATTTCCTTTTTCCGGCGGTTATATATATATTTTTCTTATTTTGAAGAACCAAATTAAAAAGGTCACTCTGCAGAACTGTGTTTCGGGACGGGTTTTGTATGTCTTCAAAGTTACATCTGTCCGCCTTGAAATATCTGCGGGAAAAATATCTGGACATTTCATATGTTCTGTACAGAGTAGTATTTGGGTTTGATTGTTAGATAGATCTTTATTCATTATTTAATTATATTTTTGTCCTATACATATATATCATTTATTAGTGTGCATTGCGATATGTCCTAAATTGGACGTCTATTTAATTATATTTTTGTCCCATACCTATATATCCGTTATTAGAGTGCATTGCGATATGTCCTAAATTGGACGTCTATTTAATTATATTTTTGTCCCATACCTATATATCCGTTATTAGTGTGCACTGTGATATGTCCTAAATTGGACGTCTATTTAATTATATTTTTGTCCTAAACCTATATATTCGTTATTAGTGTGCATTGCGATATGTCCTAAATTGGACGTCTATTTAATTATATTTTTGTCCTATACCTATAGATCCGTTATTAGTGTGCATTGCGATATGTCCTAAATTGGACGTCTAAGAGTTTCCTTCAAAACGTTGTGTATATAAATATCGATCGGTAAATTGCATTCTTTTTTTTGTAAATAATAATGTGAGACAAAGATAGATTTGGATTTACTCAATTCTTTAATTAGGCTATACTAGTTACCCATCCTCTAAGGTAAATGTACATAATTCTCGGTACGTCCTTACATGTTAATGGGTTGGGGGAAGGAAGTGGGGTCGGGGTGGGTCTAGCCGGATGGACGGTACGTCCTTACATGTTAATGGGTTGGGGGGAGGAAGTGGGGGCGGGGTGGGTCTAGCCGGCTGGACGGTACGTCCTTGCATGTTAATGGGTTGGGGGAAGGAAGTGGGGGCGGGGTGGGTCTAGCCGGATGGACGGTACGTCCATACATGTTAATGGGTTGGAGGAAGGAAGTGGGGGCGGGGTGGGTCTAGCCGGCTGGACGGTACGTCCTTACATGTTAATGGGTTGGGGGAAGAAAGTGGGGGCGGGGTGGGTCTAGCCGGCTGGACGGTACGTCCTTACATGTTAATGGGTTGGGGGAAGGAAGTGGGGTTTGGGTGGGTCTAGCCGGATGGACGGTACGTCCTTACATGTTAGTGGGTTGGGGGAAGGAAGTGGGGTTTGGGTGGGTCTAGCCGGCTGGACGGTATATCCTTACATGTTTATGGGTTGGGGTAAGGAAGTGGAGTTTGGGTTGGTCTAGCCGGATGGACGGTACGTCCTTACATGTTAATGGGTTGGGGGAAGGAAGTGGGGGCGGGGTGGGTCTAGCTGGCTGGACGGTACGTCCTTACATGTTAATGGGTTGGGGGAAGGAAGTGCGGCTGGGTTGGGTCTAGCCGGCTGGGATTGGGATTTGCCGGCATTTTTGCCAATACTGTGCAGTGACATTTCTAACAGCACTGTGGCACTTATGAGGTACCCAGGGAGTGACACCGACGAGTCAGGCGTAATGCTGTCCACTTAGCCCCGAGCGTTAGGAGGGAAGCCACTATAACCAACTTTAACGTCTTTAGTTTGATCCGGCCGGGGTTTAAACCCGCGACCTCCCGATCCGCAAGCCGACGCCCTACCACCTGAGCTATTGCGGCCGGTATAAGCCGGCTGCACACAACCTCAGGCAGCAGTAGTAACAGGAAATGGCTGGGGATTAGAACGTTACCCTCTAATGGAAGTTTGCATTAAACATTATTATATGTTAATCACTGCAAAGTGGAATAAAAGTGTATATATCAGGCACGGATCCAAATGTTTTCAACTGGGGGCGGGGGAGGGGGGCGACCTAATATGACATACGTTCCAGGGGCTTGGGGTGGGGGGTCCGGAACAAATGTTTTAAAATGTCAAAATGTCGGAGATGCGTTGTGAAGAGTATTTGGACAAAAGGTTAATAATTTTTATGGTTTTATTAAACTGACTCTGAAGGAAAGTCTGGAAATGAGAAGACATAAGCCTTTAGCAACATAACTTTGTTGTTAAAAACTGGTTAGAATTCCTCAAAAAAATATGCCAAAATAGGCAAACACATATTTCCCTTCGAGTTGGAACGTAAAATGCAGGTAGATTACATTTGTAGCTTCGTTTTCCCATCGATCGTTGTTTGCATATATTGGGAAGAAATAATAATAACTAAACATTATCTTGCTATCTTAGCGCAATTTTGTAGCGAACAACCATTGCAGTATCGTCGGATATCATGATTAACAGATATGCATTAATATTGCATGAATTAGGAATTCTGTTGGGTGTTCGACAACGTGTTGTACACAATTTCGATGTAGAGTATTTATGGAAGTTACAACTAAAATTCGTCTTATAAAAGTAACAAAATGTCCAGTGCAGCCTTCATTAAATGGTAGTACAAACAAAACAGTACTTTGCCGCGCTGGTGCGCGACGCCTATATATGGAATGCTAAATGAAATTTCACATAGGGAAAGTTTGTTTTGTGGATTTTTATAGGTTACACGACACTAAATGAATTTGTTCTTTACTCTATAGTTAATGTCAAAACTTTGGAAGCAATTTAACAGCTAATCGTTTCTTTGGGAACCACAAAACTACATATGCTGAGAAAGAGCAATTAAAAGGGTCTCCGCGAAGAGAGGTTATGTATTGCGAAGACGTTTATCCGCCACTGAAAACATACACAGTAATTTTTTAATAGTGTACCAGCACAATTTCAGTGGAATTATTACTTCCGGTCTAAATGGATCAGTCCATTATTGAGAACAGGAGTGAAGTTATTGTGAATTTTCATAACTCTACAATGTTTTAGCTTTGTATGCACCAAATTGCATGAAATTGTCTTCATTACAGCAAATAAAGTCAAAAACAAAATAATATATATTATAATAACAAAACAGTTTTGTCACGGGTACTACTTCTGCTGCACATTATGCTTACCACCCCTTTACAATAACCCTGATTAAATACGGGTCCAAATTCGGTAAACAGCATTCTGTTTTTTATTATTATTTAAAATATATTTTGTGTATGCCTGTAGTTTAATGCAGACATATCAGAAAATGAGAGATGCTGTTTTAATTCTTTTTATTATTACAATTTTTAAACCTTGAAGGTAAATGCACATGGATTCTCGGTACGCCTTTACATTTTTAATCTGACGTCAGTAGTTAGGAATGCTTCTCGGTACATGTACGTCCGAGGGGTTCAGACTGCATGTTAACAAAGTGATATTATCTATTAACAACAAAACAGTCAGAAATGACTTCTTTTGAACGATTCATTTAATATGTATGAACTTTATGTATAAATATCTGACTTTAGTGCAATGTTTATGTAACATTTAAAGATACTCGTAATAAACAGAAACGCTTTTTGAAAGGTCAGGTCCGCGCAAATAAAAAAATAGCATTCCCAGTGCTGTCAGCGTAAATGACCAATCGGGACACCTCGGATAATTGTCCCGAGGAGTTCCGACTGCGTATATTACATTTTGTTACATTTTCGAGAAAAAAAAAAACACAAACAAACATCGCACAATGCTAAACCTTTTTAAAATTAGTACAACCTAGGAGTATATTTTGATTATTGGCACGAAATTATCTTCATTATAGTATATACAGTCACAAACAGTCAGGGGTACTACTTCCGGTAATATGCTTACTGCCCCTTCTTACCCTGATAAAATACAGGTCCTAATTCGGCAAACGGCGTTCTATTTTTATTGAATTTTATGCAAACATTGTAAAAACGAGAGATTTTGCTTTATTTCTTCTTTTTTTATATTAAAAATTCTAAACGATTAACTAAATGTACATGGAGACTCTCTGCGCCCTTACTCACGAAAGTAGATAGGAATGCTCTTCGGTACGTCCTTCGATGTTCAGAGTGCATGTTAACAAATTGAGATTACCTATTAGCAACGAAACAGTCCACTGCCAGATAAAGTTTGATTTGAACGGTCTATTGAGTATGCATGGTAAAATCTGACTTCAGAAGCAATGTTTATGCAACATTTAAAGATACATTAACGAATTCTGTAAGGTTCACGCAAATCTGAAAAATAGCATTTCCAGTGCTGCCAACGTGCAGGAATGCTTTTATAGCATCTTTGAAGTGTTTGTGGTCAGTTGATTATGTTTTCGGACTCTGGATCTGAGGTTTACAAATTCAATCCCTAGTCCCGTCACGACAAGTTTTCAAAAGGATCTTATTAGCGACTTGGATGTTTAATTCACTTGCATAAGAGAAACGTTCAACACAACAAGAAAGCATTTATAATACTTACTTGCTTTCAACAGCCACTCACCCTCGCAGGACACGCCTACTTGCGTAATTCATCTGCGGTCGTATTCATTGTAAGGAATCTTACTTATCTTGTTCTTACTCAAAGAAGACAATTCCTTAACTTCTCTGAAATTTTATGGGTTTAATAGTTTTATTTATAAAACTTAAGGAAATTTCTCAAAAAATATGAAAATACATCAAAATATAAGAAAATTCCTGAGTCAAAAGTCCGTTAAATAACGGATTTTCTGCTATGAAATAAAGCGGTACCTTAATCATTTATACATTTTAAGGACAAAGCAAAAAAGAAATTGTATTTTTGTTGTGATAAAAAGTAATTTTTATCTCTTCAAAAGCATAAAAAAATGCACAGCCTGTTTTTTCCCGTGCATAGCATCATGCATTAACACGAATTTTGACCTCAATAAAAGTCACGTGTGCATGCCAGGTTATGAAAAACGAGCGTCATTGTTCTCCCTGAAAGCACAACATTTTTAGGCCACCATCAAAGGTTATAAAATAATATGCCCAAATAATATCAAAGGTTGAAACAGCCACAGTGGCGTCGGGCTTACATTTCTACCTCTGGGGTCGTTGCATTTTAAATGATAAGAAAATGTTTTAAAATCTTGCAAATTGAATACATTATAATATCTAAGATCCGTGTTTTTTCCGAACATTTTCACAGTATAACCTGATTTTATGGCTGCATAAGATTTTGTCAGTTAAGCTGTTCTTGATCTCTGCTTTAATTTTCGTGAAATGCATCAATATTTCCAAATTGGAAATTCTAATTTACCGAAATATCAATAATATAAATCGACAGCTAGCGACACGTTTCAGACACGTTTAACCATGTTCCCTTTCGAAAATACTAGCAATCACTAAAGACACAGCAATATTCGTTTATTATTTGATGTCCTCAATATATCACACACACCTATGTAGACTACAGATTATTAAACTGAATATTTCACATTTCCAGTCCACTTTGGAATCATCAAAATGGCTACCTTTTTTTGCCCGCGCTTTTCGTGTTGTTTACGGTCATCTATATTGGGGTTCCCGGGATATTGTCTAAGCGGGCTATTTATATTCACTGTCAGTTATTAATGCCTGGGAAGAAGTAGTACGTGTACAGAACAAATATGTATGTCTAAGGAGACTAGACGCTTCACAGGCATGTTGTTATCTGTTTTAAACTGGAAGTGCATTATAGTGTGTAATTCAGATAATCATGAAATGCATATTTATGAATGAACAATGCTGCATACGAAATATCACCAATAGATAGTTTCCATGTGACGTCATAGGCATTGATAAGACAAGTTAAGGCAGCCATCTTTGAAGGCAGAAGCTTATGCAGGCCGAAATCTTAAAATATGTGTTGTATTAAACTCACCACTGTTTTTCTTTTTCAGTCTATTTTACTGAATTTTATATCAAATTAAACAGCTTTTATGGAGTATTTTAAATATCAAAACTATATTTTGATAGTTTAAAAGGTAAAAAAAAAAAAAATAGAAAAAAAAAAAGGTACACTGTTCATTTTGTTTAAGTATGAGCCAATAATTTTATTTATTTATGTGTATTAATTCTTTGTGCATTTATCAATTTTAAAAATATTGTATTCTAAAAATATGAATTTCAAGATCTTTCCAATGGTGTATAGCTTTTAATTTTTGGACCACAAATGAAGAAATCACAAGAAAAAAAATACGCTTCTATACAATTCATCTGAAAATCCCTTGAAGTTACCATCAAAGATGGCTGCCAAGATCAGGCCTCTTCACTGATATGGAAACTATCTATTAATAGTCTCCAAGTAAAGAGTCGAAATGGGCATTGAACTGCTATTAGAACGAGTGTCGCACTGACTATGCATTGTCTACTATTTACGAGATCCCGGGCCGGGGTCACTAACATGCATGAGTATTTATTTTAGACCTACCTTAAGATAAAATGAAAATCATATAGCAAGTAATGAATGTTAAATAATTATCGGATGTTAAGTGACTCTGATTTAACAATTGTCCCAATGTATAATCGATATTTTAGAAGGTGCTTACATCTTAAGATTTGCCTGCTTTCCAATGTGTCGTACATTTGATATACTACGGAACAACTTTATTCATTGTTTGCAATCGTGTACAGGGTCAAACTTAGAAACCCTCCAAAACAAAAAACACACACAAAAACAACAATAAAAAACAAAAAACAAGAAACGTGGCCATGCCAGGAAACCACGTCTTCAACAATTTAACACAAACTATTAAGCGAAAACATTTTTGCTATTTTAAGTAACAGTGACCTTGACCTTGACCCGACTGGTCCCAAATCCAATCCCACGCTAGGTCTTCATGCAAGCTTGCTATATCCAAAGTTTCAGCAAGATTGGTTTATTCGAACTGAAGTTATTGACTAGAAACTGTTTTTCTATTTTTAATAACAGTGACTCTGACCTTGACCCAACTGGCCCCAAATTCAATCCCAAGCTAGGTCTTCATGCAAGCTTGCTATATCTAAAGTTTCAGCAAGATTGATTAATCCAAACTTAAGTTATTGACCGGAAACTGTTTTTCTATTTTAAGTAACAGTGACCTTGACCCAACTGGCCCCAAATTTAATCCCAAGATAGGTCTTCATGCAATAATATTCCTCCAAGTATGACACCAATTAATCCTATGAACTACTTCTTGATGCTGCGTTGTTAGCATGATCCTGGTATGCCCTCCAGCTTAGCTCGACACCATAAAAAGGTGCTCCAAAATAAATAAGCCATAATGCAAGCCATTCATGCAAATACTCGATATAAACTTGCTGACTTAATTTTCGTAAGTGTTGTGTTTAATGTGCAGGGGTTAAAATCACATAAGTACAACAGTTCAGTTACAGTACATTTTATTAACATGTACTTTCAATTTTAAATCCACCTTGAAACATAAAATATACGGAATCATAAATACGAGAACATTACACACTATAATAGTTGATCTACATGTATTAATACTAATTAACTCTGACAAGAATAATAATAGATTAAATTCTCTATGAACAATAATGTGTATGCAGGGTAAAGTATTGAGCTCGAGTTAACTCGGAGACTTCTACTTACAAAGGAACGTATGTACGTACATAGAAATGATCATAAAATAGAAAACAAAGACAAAAAGAAAAAAATAAACAAATGCAAAATGTTGATGCTTATTACCCACAGATTATAACGTTAAACTTAGCAAAGGACAACCTACTACAGAGCAAAGGTAAATCCGGTAGTTCTCGTTCTATTATACGTTAATGTACGCATTTGTACAAGCAACTAAAATTCAAACAAAAAATCTGTGGCCTGATGGATGGTGACAGGAATATGGAAGAAAAAGAATGTGAGTTTGATCCTGGTGCAGGCGTAATTATTTAGGCTGTCCAAATATACGTCTATACTGATTTTATATAGACAATACCTTTGTAGTAGCTTCTTTTAAAATTTAATGTCTCCATAGCTGTAGGATAAACAATTCATATTACATTTGCTCCAAATGGAAGCAAGTTTATCTATAAAAAAGACATTTGGCACATGTATTTAGTTGAATACTGGCATCATGCATGTGAAAATCATGAGCATGATCCGGCCGCAATAGCTCAAGTGGTAGAGCGTCTGCTTGCGGATCGGAAGGTCGCGGGTTCAAACCCTGGCTGGGTCAAACCAAAGACTCTAAAGTTGGTAGTCGTGGCTTCCCTCCTAACGCTTGGTGCTAAGGGGACAGCATTACTTATTCCGGACTCGTCAGTGTCAATATAATGGACCGGCCGGGTTCTGTCCCTGGGCACCTCATAAGTGCCCCTGTGCTATAATGATAGAAATGTCACTGCACAGTATTGGCAAAAATGCCGGCAAATCCCATCCCAACCCATGATTGTGTAAAAGTCTACTTGTGCTTATGAATATGTCCAAGATAGAAAAATCGGTGGGGTTCGAACCAGCATGCTACATCTCCGCAAGCAGATAATTTACCCACTGAGCTAAGCATCGTTTTACATAACATAGGCACAACTTCGTTTGACATATAAATATCGAAAGCATTACAGTGGTACTATCTGTTCTACCTGTTTCTGTTTGAGAATACAATGTTTACATACAGATCTTAGTTAATACCTGCAAGGTAATATCATTGATGAAAACAGTAAGGTTATTTTGAATAAATATGAACAATACAAAATGAAATGAATCGATAGTAGATCTAGTTTATAAATGAAATGAATCTGATAAGTTACAAGAGTGTCGGGTTGTTTGTGCTTAGTTACCGAGACAGCTCACACTAACTTTCAGAAGTTGCTGCTCTCTCATATTGCCTCACTTTGTAAAAACAGAAGACTGTGGTCAAAATTGTATAATAACATTTGTTTAAACTTAATAGGTACAATGTGCAAGTTAACATTTACTAACCTGTATGAAGCATAGCTAAATTCTTGCATAAAATTTTTCAATATAGACTATATGGCTCAAATATACATAGTTAAACTTATTAATATTGTGTTTACATATTTTGACTTCATTACAACTATTATTTACAGTAAGACACTACATATCCAGTAAATACTGCATTTCTTACCAAAGTTGTAATTACAACACTTAGCTTTATTGTTCTTTACATTATAATTATATTTAACTAGAAGCTTTATGGAATGATAAAGCTTTATTGCAGTTGCAAATATTGCTGGTTAAGACAGGGTTATCATTTCATTGCTGTCCTCGCACATTATATTGCAATGAAATCGATTTTATTACAAAGACACACCTATCTGCATTTTGTTGATTATATATTTCATATTTCAATATATTTTCAAACATCCATGTATAACCTTGGTATAATCAGAAAAAGATTCAACTGGAATGACTTAATTGTAAAATATTATACACAATGTCCATAACAAAACATAATAAGAAACAGTCAAGACTGTAGAGTTAAAACAAAACATTTTAATTTGCAAAATCGTTCTAATATTATTAATATATAATTTTTAATTAGAGCAGAAAAAAATGAAATAGCTTAATTGGAATTGTTTAAAAGAAAAATCTATTGTTTTGCTTCATTTACATGACAAAAGTTAACATTTCATACATACATGTATCTCCCATCCTCAGTCCACATCTGGTTCTTCTTTAATCTTTCCTGTAAGTGTTTGTGGTGTGTTTATCCTTTCATTTTTGTCACCAATATCAAGGGATGTTTGGGTTATCTGAGGAAAATCACTTGGACATTCTTCTTTAATACTTACAAATTGTGGTTCTGACCCTACCACCATACCTATTGGTTGTGTCTCATTAACATAAACAACCCAAGGTCCATGTGAGGATTGAGATGTTTCTGATTTGTTTCCATGATCACCATTTCTATTTTGCTCATTGCCAACTGTTGCTAAATCATCATCATCTTCCTTCTTCACATCAGCTAAAACATTCAATGTGATCGGTCCAGTGTTTATACGTTCTTCAGTGATGTTCCTCAGTTCCTGTGGTGTAAACTCCTCTGTAATTGGCTCCTGTTTCACACTAACTGACACTTGAGATTCTATACTTATGTTTCCTTGACTTTCTCTTCTATTTGTGATATCTGCTGGGTTGAAAGTCTGAATCACGGTCTGATGGTTCTCTGTGATATTTTCTGCCTTAAAGACCTTAATGCCATCTTCAGATTTAGGTCTTTCAGATTGAATGGTTGTCGTTATTTCATCAGCATGCACTTCATTGCCAGCCACTGTCCTACATTCTTTATACTTCTTGAGGTGACGGTTGAGGTATCGCTTTGCCTTGCCAGCATAATTACACCCCTTACATTTAAAGGGTTTATCATCAGGAAGTTTAATGGTGGTGAAGAGATTTGCTTCACTATCACTTGCAGATTCAGCTGTGTTATCTTGAGGCATGTTAGCTTCTATTTTAGGATGATTGATGTTTATTTTAAAACTAGCTGAGGAGTCGGCAAATAAACCAACAGCATTATTTTCTGTGATATGTACCCATGTGTGATTTTCTATTTCTCTCTGTAAATAACAGGAATAATCACATTTGTTACACTGATATAGATTTTCTCTTCCATGTATTCGTTTCTTGTGTTTGTTTAGCCCTGCTTTACGTTTGGTTGAAAAATCACATTTATCACACTTGAATGGCTTTTCATCGGTATGGGTTGTTAAATGAGTGCTTAACTGACTTTTTACAACAAAAGAAGAATCACACTGATTGCACTTATATGGGCGCTCTTTTGTATGTCTGGCCCTGACATGGGTCTTCAGTGAGAAAGGCTGACGGCAAGCATAGTCACAAAAGGTACATTTATAAGGTTTATTGTCTACGTGTAACTTCATATGGGATACTAAGTTTTTTTCTGTACGCGATACATAAAGACAAATCTCACACTTGTATTTCCATTTTGTTGTGTGTACGTGTGCTTTCCTATGCTCATACAGTTCGGTTTTGAAACGAAAAACACATCCACAGACATCACATTTATGTGGCCGATTTTTCATTTGGGGATCAGAATGGAGATGAGCATGACGCGTTAGACTGTGTCTAAATTTAAATGTCTTATCACAATTATTACACTTGAAGGTCTTCTCATCTGAATGCGATATCATGTGATATTTTAAGTTAACACTACCGGTAAAGGCAAGATCACATAACTGACACTTAAACGGCTTTTCACCAGTGTGTTGTCGTCTATGGCTTTCTAACCTGACTTTATGGTTACATGAATAATCACACACATCACATTTAAACTTTCGGTCACCAGTATGGACAGACATGTGACACTCCAAAGAGCCTTTTGTACGAAATATATTATCACAAAAATTACACTTGTAACTTTTGTATCCCGCATGGGTCATCTTGTGAACCACCAGGCTGGAATTAAATCTGCTAGCAAAGTCACACAGCTGACATTTGTAAGGTCTCTCATCAGAGTGGGTCTTTAAGTGACGAAGCAAGTGTGTTTTGCGCACAAATGCAGCATCACATTGATCACATTTAAAAGATTTTTCGTTGTTGTGCTTTCTCATATGATGGACTAAGCACACCTTCAGTCTACATTGATAATGACACAGTTTGCACTTAAAAGGTTTTTCTCCAGTGTGTTTGTGAAGGTGAGTTTGCATTTTTGCATTTCCAATACATTCAAAATCACAAAAACTGCAATTGAGTATTTGCTTTGCTTTATCATTAGTTGAAAAAGTCTTTGATTGGTTGACTTGTCTTTCCAAATTGGGGTCCATTCTTCTAGTCCTATGCACTACAAAGTTACACTTGAAATGACATTTTAACTACATTTGTTACACTTGTATACTGCTGTTGTTTTAGATTCCATCTCTGGTGAACCTGACCTCATGAATTTTGTGCTGGCTGTGTTTACGGCACATGTTCTTGTCTTTGATTATTCAATTTCAGAGTTAATTATTTACTAATATTCTTGTCTAAAAGGTGCTCTTGCAGAGACTGTTGTGTGTTCACCTCAAAGACTGTTGTGTGTTCACGTCACTGTTGTGTGTTCACCTAAGAGACTGCTGTGTGTTGTCCTGAAGGACTGCAGTATGTTGTCCTCAGAGATTGATGTGTGTTGTCCTCAGAGATTGATGTGTGTTGTCTGAGACTGCTCTGTGTTGTCCTCGGAGACTGCTGTCAGCCAGTGCCACTAGTAAGCCTGTATATAAGCAAATAATATTTTTATTAAACAATCACAGAAGGTTAAATAATTAAATGAGAGGGAATGGCACTTTTCTAACTTTAAGAAATGGCCCCTTTGCCATTTAAAAGTTTATTTGCAAGCACGAACCATTTACAATACGAATACCTTCACAATGACTATAACAGGTATGTTAATTTGTAAGTTGTTTTCTTGTTTTAGTAAAAGCAGCAATAAAATACTTCTTAAAAATAGTTTAAATACGAATAACATTGGCTTAATAAGAAATGTGCAAAAAATGCTTAAACTTAGCATAAGAGTTTGGGTCTTTAATGGTTTAATCTTTAAAGATTGTGGACACAACAACCTGGGTAGACTTCATTAAGGTCAAATACATGATTTATTGGAAATGCTTTGGGAAATGACTTCAATTTTAACTATAAAGGTGGTAACACTATGGGTGTTACCAACCAGGTAAAAGAGGTGAGTTGTGAAAACACATATATGTAAAATATATATATATTAAAAAATACTAAGCTTTTAAACTAAATTTTGTCTGTTGACTACTTAGGTCAAAGTTAGGGTCCTTTACTGTGTATATGTAGCCAGGTGATAGGGAGAGAATGTGTAAAATAAAGCGGTCTGGTTAGCTTAGTTGGTAGAGCATTCGCCCTGTTAGCGAAGGGTCCCGGGTTTGAGTCCCGGACTGGGTGCACATGTTTTTCCCCATGTTACATATATATAAGATATACAAGATATATAAAATATATATATTTATCTAGTGTTTACTGCGATAAAGTTGAATGTATCTTGACTCATACACACACACCCGCCCCCCACCACTACCAAAATTTTCTGGATCTGCCAGTTTCATTGTTATTACTAGAATGACTGAGATATTTAGACCTCATTTAACAAAGAAGGAGATGTGTAGTGTAAATGGAAAGCATTAAGAGGTTATTGCACATTATTTATCCAATTTTCCAAATGCGTACATGTTTACCAAAAATGCATTAATTTGCATTGGTAGTGAAAGGAACATAAGTCATACTTGCATTTACTTAAGTGACGTACTGTTGTTGTTTTTAATTGTAACAAGATAATCTCTCATCAAATTATAGAAATTATGATTACAGTTTTTTTTTTTTTTGGGGGGGGGGGGGGGGGGGGGGGGGTATACATTTTTCTTTCATGCATATATCAAAATTTGTAACACTAAGGAATATGTGTAAAAGGGTATTTTATACATAATTCTGAAATAATGTGTGTCTAGTAAACTGCTCCACCCATGTGTGCAAATATAACAAATGAAACATGCTTATATCAAACTGTAATAACATATATACATATAATATATATATTGTACAAAACCACACTAAAACTGATGAGACACTAAGATAAGTTCACAAAAAATATATATCACATATTATTTCACACAAATGTACAAATTTATAATAGTCAATAAAATAAATTAGCCTGAGTGCAATGTAAATATTTTTTTTCCAGCTTCTAAGATATAATTGCATGTTTTGGCACAAAATTTAACAATAAGTATGTTTAGTAAAGTGTTATATGTCAGTATATGTAAAAAATCTGTGTTTGCAGTAATTGCTTTGTGAAATGAATATTCCCAAAGAACTGCATAGATTGGTGATTAATGATTACATTAAACTATAAATTCTTTTTCAATTTTGGAGTTCTAATTAAAACAAATTCTATTGCCATCAAACCTATTAAGTTCCTAAAATCTGTCAGTTTCTATTATCAAAGGCGAAACAGAGGGTTGTCGGGAATTTTTCCCATTTAGCAAGATGGTCTTATTAGTGATGCCAAATATTTCTCCAATAAAAAAGGTCAATGTACTATATTTTAGATGTTGGAGCTAATATAAGCATTAGAGTAGCATGAAAAGCAAAGAGATTTAGCTGTGCATGGCAATATGTACCTGTTTGTTTGTTTATTGGGTTTATCGTCCCACCAACAGTATTTCAGTTATCTGGAGACAGTGTCCACTTGAAGCAGATATAGTGCGGCCTTTACTGTGTATAGCATGTTTGTTTATTGGGTTTATCGTCCCACCAACAGTATTTCAGTTATCTGGAGACAGTGTCCACTTGAAGCAGATATAGTGTTGCCTTCACTGTGTGTAGCATGCCGTGAACACCTGGCATGATACCACACCCAGTCACATTATTCTGACATCGGGCCAACCAGTCGCGGAACTACCCTTATATTTGCTTGAGCATTAGCAAGAGAGCTATACCACTACCATTTTTAACGACTTTAGTATGTAGCAGCCCGGGATTGAACCCGGGGCCTCCCGTACCTGGAGCTGACGCTCTACCAATTGCGCTACCAGGTCCGGTAATATGTACCTGAACCCAGTGAGATGTAACTATATGTATATGGCAAAGAGGAGATCCATGTTAATTATCTGGGTCAAAAATGTAAAATGTAAAGGTTGGAAGGTTAATTGCTTGTGGGGGTAAATAAGGGGATTATTTATCTCTCTGAGACAAACTAGGGATAAATGTGTAATGAAGGCAACTAAAATAGGTAGATTTTGTAGACTCATACACTGTTTTCATGCACTCGTTTGCTCAGTAATTGACTCATAAGATAGTTAATCAATAATTTCATTGTAAATGTGCAGGTACACAGTGCAAAAATGAAGTTACATGTTTTCAAGTGACAATTATCTTTACCCTGGTCTGAAAACAACTTCCATGTTACGGACCCTGCTAATTAGACAATGAAATGACCTTTCTCACTATATATGATTATTATGCACTTAAACCATTGGTTCATTGGCTGCATTGTTTAAATGTTTAGACATTTACTATAAAGTAAATAACAAACTCTTTCAGTTTTGTGTAACCTGTATTCACTCCAAGGGAGAGAAACCTTCACTTAAAATATGCATATGAAGCACATGTGCCTGTGAATATGTCTGGATGTTGGAGACTTTGCACTACTTTAACTTCGTACCACTTATATTACGTACCGAATTTGTAGACTGCGTACCACAGTAGTTACTCAGGTGTTGTTCACATGTTTTAAAACATTGTTCACACATGCTTATGTGTTATCAGCGGCATTGAAAGGTGTAAATTGTTGCCTGCTGTGGAAGTCATGATTTTTTCAGAACTTGTAACCATGATCTGATATTGTGGTGTTGATATTTTAATGAACAACATTCTTGATTGTCAACATTTATTTCCAAAATTGAACATAACATACCAATACATGTGGCATAACATCTTTTTCCAAATAACAAGTAAAAGAAATAGCACATGAAACAATATACAAGACAACACACATAAAAGAGCACATTTCTTAAAAATGAAGAACATACTTGCATATAACAATGTAGCATTAATACATCACATTATATCTAGTCAGACTTATCGTAATTGATTTTATTAACACAAACAGTCTGAGACATTTTTGATCACTTGTGTTTATGCACCAAGTAATAAGATATATTCCATTGTCACTCATCCATGTAATCCAGTGAGGTTGGCATAGGCCCAAATCCGCTGATGTGGTTGACAGTCTTTAACTGGTTCGCTGACATCTCATCTTCTTCATTCTGTCCCAGGCCTTGATCAGAGCATCATGAGTCTTTTTGTATTATTTCCTGTGTATTCTGTTCAGCACCTTAAACAAGTCTGACTGAGCTGGATGTCCACATACTGTGCCTCACCGAACAGAAGACTTTAGAGGTACCTGAACATATCATGGGAGCTGAGTGCATAGGTTAGTGTAAAGGCACCGGTGCCAGCCCTCAACATCGATATTGGATCTTACTGTTTCCAGGAACACCGACCAATTTTCTGGTTTCCACACAAGCTCGGTCGATGCGGTTCTCACATGCTCTGCAGGCAAGAAGGGCAGTGCTATGATTTTTCTTAGGAAGTGAAATGTGCCCTGTCTCTCAATGTAGGCGGATGTCCCAGCTGAGTGACCTTCCGGTAGACCTCCTTTCATGACAGTGTTTGGAAAGACTCCTCTCACAGCTTCACAAGCTGTGGCTTCAAAGTCCAACATAATCCATTCGACCATTAGTTGTGTAAGGCGCTCCATAAGTGTGTGAAGCACCGCAATGTAGTCTCGTTTTGTTCGGCGAGACATCAATGCAAACATGAGCGGGACTTGTTTTACATTTTCACTACTGCGGACGAACGCGTGTATTGACAGAAGCTGGTGAAATGGTCGCCATACAACCTTGAAAGTGCCATGAATCATAAACCATTGGCTGCTTCAGCCAGGTGCTAGAGCTAAGTGTGAATATAGTCCTTTTTATGTTGAAGAACAAATCATCATCTCTGGATTCGGCCGGGCACAGTTTCTTGCTGTGTAGATTAGCAGCTTTGATATTATTGTCAAGGGATGGGATGGGATTTGCGGGCATTTTTGCCAATACTGTGCAGAACATTTATATCATTATAGCACAGGGGCATTTATAAGGTGCCCAGTAACTGAACCCGGCCTGTTCATTATACTGACACCGACAAGTCAGGTGTAATGCTGTCCCCATAGACCCGAGCGTCAGGAGGGAAGCCACTACTACCAACTTTAATGTCCTTGCTTTGACCCGGCCAGGTTTGAACCCGCAACCTTCCGATCCGTAAGCTGACGTTCTACAACTTGAGCTATTGCAGCCGGTAGTTTTGTTAAGTTCTGGTGGGTTCCGGCATGGTGAATCGAACTCCACCATTGCCTCCTCTGCTACTTTTGATGCTGCCCTGTAGATTTGTTCCCGAAAAACTCATTTGAATTTTGTGGTAACTTTAACCTTTGTTCCAATTCCCAGGTTTGCAGCGTGAAGGTGTCCCTGAACAACTTCGAGAAATGTACTGTCTTATTGCCTTACCCAGGCCGCAGAGTGGACATTTCTATTTCAGAGTCCACATACCTAGTATGTGAAAACATCCTTTGCACGTCACACTATGAAGTTGTACCCATGGCTACTTAACAACATGTGTCCACCACGCACCATGATACCATCCACCACCTCATATTTTGGCATGTCGTCTTCGGCAAAGTCTTCATCATCTATGATGGTCTCAGAAAGGGATTTATCAGTAATTTGAGGAATCCATTGCAAATCTCGATTAGATATTTTAAATGTTATATCTGGTATATCATCTGTTTCTGTGGTTTCTAAGCCCAGGTCACTGACATATGTTTCATTCAGTGAAGGCGTTCTATTACTGTGCGAATGTTGTACTTCTTCTATCATCTCTTCTATTATAGTTATGCTAGAAGGATATAAATCGTGCTAGAAGGATATATATATCACATCTATTGAATGCATTCGATCACTGTCTGCACATTGTTCATCCTCCATCATTTCTTCTAAAAATATTGGGTCCAGAAAAACTGTTCGCTTTTATACAATTCATCTGAAAATCCCTTGATGTTGCCATCAAAAATGGCTGTCAAGATAAGGAATCTTCGCTGATGTGGAAACTATCTATAAAACCATTAAAAAAAATCCAGTGAAGTCTTCATGGTATGACAAACAAAACAGTATTGATTTGCCGCGAGGGGCTGACAAAATACAACAATCAGTAATTATTGTAGAACAAACAAAATAACAAAGAAGTTTAGAATTTCGGCACATCAAACACGCAAAGCATTTATTAAAACTTGGACCAAAATATAATTGATTGTGCACACATCGTCAAACTACCATCGTGTTGCAGTACACTGTTTATTTGGGTTTTAGAAAAACAATAACGATTACAAAGCATATTGTAGCTGTGTTTAAATGTTTGAAACAACAACATTTTTGAGGCAACGAAAACTGCACAAACTGTTAAAGGTGGTATCCGACAGTTTTCCTATATCTGATATATGTAACAATATCTTATCTCTGTTTGGGGTATTTGTACATGATTTCTGCAGAAAAAAAATCATTCTTCAGTCTAAAACTCGTTAATCAACACTCAAATGTTCATGCTTTTCAGAATCTATAAATAAGAAGAGTTGGGATTCCTGCTAATAATAGACATCGACCTCACAGCGTATGACGTGGATGAGCTAAACATAAGTGGTCACATAGTTTTCTTAGTTTATAAATAGCTAACTGTGCTGCGTGGCTCAGATAAGACATACATGTTTGAAATGTTTGTTTATTAGGTTTATCGTCCCACCAACAGTATTTCAGTTATTTGGAGATGGTGTCCACTTGAAGCAGATATAGTGCTGCCTTCACTGTGTATAGCATGCCATGAGCACCTGGCATGATACCACACCCAGTCACATTATCCTGACACTGGCCAACTAGTCACTGAACTACCCTTACATTTGCTTGAGCGTTAGCAAGGGAGCTACACCATTTTTATTTTTAGCGACTTTGGTATGTCAAGGGCCTGGGGCCTACCATACCTGAAGCTGACACTTTACCGATTGCGCTACCAGGTACAGTCTATTTGAAATGACGATTGTGTCGTTATGGTTCGCTTGTCAGACAGGTGTAGGACATCAATAAACAGCATATTGCAGATGCGTATCTGCCATTACACACTTTACCCATGTACATAACCTCTGTTCGAAATTTAAAATCTAAAATTGCCAAAATCACTTAAAAAGATGATGACTAACCTTGGGCAGTCGATAGGCGTGATATATTTTATGTGCGTAGTTTCAAGTTATATTGTCTTAAAGTTGTATTTTTAGTCAATACCAAACACAACAATGTATTTGTTTTTCTTTTCTTTTTGAAAAAATTTTGGGTCCAAACTGTTGGATACCACTTTTAAGTGCTATTGCTACACATAGTGTTTCCTACAGCTGCAGATGACTAAATTATAAAATTACTCCTAACTTAGCAATATATCTTCCCTTGTCTCTTTTTTGCAATTTGATATATTAATTCTTTAACCCTGGGTTTTTGCTAAAAATGGAGTAGAGACAAAATCTTTCGATAACACAATTCTTTCTGTTCATTTTAGCAAAGGCTGACAAACACCCATTGTTTCCAATGCGGATAAATCACCTCCTGTAAAATTTCAACATTTTGCAAGAATGTTTATTTGGTATGCACAGTTAAGTCTCGTAAATGCATTGATAGCAGCATCAGATTTTTTTCTGATAAAATTCCACCTTCAAGATATATTTTACAGTAATTAATTTACAGAAGTGATTTGTCCGCCTATGCTAAAATGAACTGAAGGGATTTTGTCCGGGAGGTATTTTGTCCTAAAATGGTAGAACTATTCCACTGTTTGTGTTTTTATTTTGCTTGTGTATAATTTAAAATTGCATTTTTGCTCTGCCAGAATCAGTCTCAAGCTGTGACCTCAATATACTTTCACAAAAAAAGAAATCTCCTAATTATAAAACAACACAATTCTTGTAAGCACCTTTTAACCATTTTGTCAAGATCTGAAAATATTAACTTTAAGTACACTCTAAATCTACTGTGTACCTTAATAGGGATGCAAAATGACAAACTATCGGAACACCTCCCCTAATAATGTCTGCTTCACCGCAGAGGAGTGCCAATAAAGCTCGTTAGAGGGGCAGTGGACAGCGAATGCACACAGCGGATTTTGTACACATGCCAGGTGGATTCAGGGGTCTGGCTAGCAGCAGGGTGCCGAGTGGCCTTAATTACTGCTTGGACGGCTAAGCAAATTACAGTCTGAGAGCCTGAGATACACGTGATTATCTTTACATGGCGTACAAAATTTGCGTGATCAGGCATTTGCTCAATAAATATGGTTGAGAAAAAGTGTATGACAGGTCGAAGGGGGGGGGGGCATGGCCCCCTTGCCCCCTCCCCTGGTAAATCCGGGCCTGATAATATTATGTGGCATGAACTCACCAGGTAAGTGGTTTGATGTCTCAGTTTCCATAATTCAATATGTCCCAGCTGCTCCAGGTTAAACAATAGAAATGTGTATATTTTGATATGAATAGACATGTTTCTGGAAGCCTATCGTGGAGGTTCGCATCGTCTCATATTAAGGTTTTTCAACTTCAACTTTCAACTTTGTACTGCCAAAAGTCAATACTGACTACATAAGGCAGGCGCAAGTCCCGAACATTGACAATTTAAGACTAATAATTTAAAATATCAATTAAAAAGCATAAAACTTATTTAGGCCACTTGCAAATGCAGGTACAGTTGGGGCATCCTTTATCTCAGTCGGTAGTCCGTTCCTAAGTCGTATAGCCCGCGGAAAGAATGAGTTCATGTGGTGTTTTGTTTTTGAGTGGGGAATAAGGAATTTGTTGTTTCGTGTAGTTGTGAGATAACAGTGATCGACATTGACCTGTTTGTTATGTATTTTGTGTAGCATTTTGAGACTGTCTTGAATTCTGCGTTGCTCGAGAGTAGACCACTTTAAATCTCTGAGCATGTTAGTGACACTGCTTGTGTAGTGGTAGTCATTTTGAACATACCTTGCGGCTGACCTTTGAACCATTTCTATTCTGTGTGTGAGGTGTTTTTAATGTCTATATAGCCACGTAATTATATAGTCCACATAATCCACAGACAAATATTGGATACCTTTGTGTTCCGTGACTTGTTATATCCGGCAACTACTACAGTAACGAAGTGTTGTAGCGTTGGTCGGTTAGCGGTTGGATTTTGGTAAAATAATGGTTTGTAAATTGATAAAAGCATACCTTAGAGCGACAACAAACTCCTAATTGCAACTCACTGCCATGAACAAGAACCCTTTTGCTTTCTAAGGTCGCGAATGTATTCACACGCTTTTGGAACAAACAAAATGCAAAATGACAAACAGCAAGCAGAGCACACTCTTAGAACTTAGTCGGTAGTTACTTCCCCTGTTTATTTGGCGAACTCAAATAACGGCGGTCCTCGGTCGTCTATGTAGATCCCAGTAGATTATACTGGGAAAAGCCATTTAGCCATACCCGGATCCACAACTTTCAGCTGGGGGAGTGGGGGTGGGGCGTACGAAGACCGAATTTGACATACAGTCGTTTGGGGTGTAGCGGATCACTAACGACATTTTCGCTAAATACGCATTAGAGACAAGTGTTTTCAAAATGCAGAATATGCATTTACATTGCAAAAAATGTCATCTTTCCAAAAATGCTAACCATTTTAATCTCGGACGTATATTTCTTTGCAAACGCTTTAGTTTTTGATATGTATCAATTTGGGTAGTTGCGGATCACTTTAGGGAATTGCGGATCACGTGATAAACGTCACCTAGGGATCGTCTTAAAGCACCAAAAACGGTGTATTTGTCACAACAATGCAACTCAAATATGTCAACGATATGTTTGATTTTTTTTTCTTATGAATAATGCTATCAAATTGTTTTCAATGAAGCATCCTCATATCATATGGCTGCTCCCTCAAGTTGAGTCCGCTGTTTCCAGCAGCTGTCTGGTCTACGTCTCTCTCGTTCACTATTTCGGTGCAACATCTGCATAAAGTATGGTAGTTTAAAATACACCTGTATCACCCAAGAAAACAACTACTGCACGCACAGAACACACACACAAACACACACACACACACACAGTTAATTGGGATGGGATATAAATAGAAGATCAAATAACATTGAGTAAACTTTAATTGAAATCAGTGGTTGGAATTAGTTTTAACTTACAATGACTAAATCACATGCATTTTGTACGTTTTGTCAGGTCAAATATTAGTTTTCACAACAATCCTGGATTTTATCAGTATGAATTTACTGGAATTTGACAGGCGGGTAAGCCAAACAAACGTGCATTCAAGCAAACATAACAGATCTTAATAAGAAATTTTCTGACCTGTGGCTGCTTTATTTGTTTATTAGTACGAGATATATGTGAAAGATAACAAGTATTTTTAATAACAAATAAGGCCAAATGCTTAAAGGGGTCTAGACAAAGCTGGGTTATTTTGTGATAACATAATTTAAGTGCCATATATTTTATCGATAGCATTTACAAATCAATTTGAAACCTTGTCTATTTAAACATACCAGATACATCCATACACCAGACATGAGTTGGGATATTTCCGCAATTTTAATAATTTTAGGGTCGGTGCAAGACTTTAAGAGTTGTGATTGATACTGCGTTTTCATGTCAAATAGTGTGTAACTCATGGGCTAATCACTATTGTTTACCGACGATGCATGCGCATGCGCAGTTTGATGATGCATTAAGATCTTTTAATGGAAGGTATATTAATATATTTTTAAGTAATCTGTCATGATATTTCAGTACAGATTGAAAGTGGTTCATCAAAGGTTTAGTAAATGAGCAAAAGTTGAAAAAATGCTAAATAGAAATTCTGTGTCCAGGCTGCTTTAAACATTATTGCAGCATAATCAATATGGAATGAAGTCTACCAAAAAAAAAAAAAATGTAAAGACAAAGGCAAATCATTAAAAGGAAACCAAAACCTCTCCTCAACAATTTCTTATGAAATGATATAAAATGTACACAAATTGCCACTGACTAGATCATAAATTATGTGAACACAATCTAACTACTTAACACTTGTAAATATTGCATAAAAAATACAATTATAAGGATTGAACACTAAGAAAGGCCATGTATTTCAACATACAGTAAACATTATAGTACTTTTGAGATCTATTTTTCATACCTAAAAGAGGTTGCATACCTTATGTAGTGTTAGTTGTAAACAGTTAACTTCATAAATCATAAATATTTATCACAGCATATTGGGTGTATGATTTTAATGGATTGTAAATGATAAATAAAGCAGTGAATCTGTTTGGCATAAAACATGACAGGAACCAAGTCACAAATCTGATTGTCTATGAGCAAACAAAAAAATTTATTTATTAAATAGTTATTCCTATTCTCGCCGAGCTGTAAATGAAGTTGCCCTTTTTTCTCTTCACCAGCCAAGAACTGCAGATTTTCCAAAAGATACTTTGTCTTTCTCTATGAGCAAAATAGCTCTCCGGACACGCACTGTCTTCCCAGGTGAAAGGTATTTCTTCTTCATGGTTTTGGCATTTTTCACAGCCAGACTTAATCTTATTTCATGAAGCAGCCTTTTTATTTGGTTGTCTAAGCATTTTGTTCTGAAAAAAAAGATGTTGATGATGATGATATATTAAAAAAAGATGATGAGGAGGAGGAGGACTATGGATATGCCAGAGTATATTGTTCAAACTCAAAACAGACATATCACCGCAACCCCCCCCATGTGGAAACAGTAAACATATCAGAAACAGTTATTTACATCACATCAATTCCATATTTATCATACATAGATACATCATATCATCTGCATTTTAAAGGTTATCCCAGAACTGGTACACCAAATGTAAGGATAATGAGGCTGATTGTAGTATCATGTCATATATCGATGGCATGATATTACTAATGAGGCTGGTTGTGGTATTATATATAAGATATTTTAAGTTGATACTGTCTCCATATGACTGAAAAATTGTTTGTTGGATGCTTATATAATTTGTTACAATGGTGATATGATGGTGATATGATTAGAATGATAATCATGATTAGCAGCTTATACTGAAGGAGTTGAACACAGCTAACATAATTGCAGAGAACGTAATAATGAGGATGATGAAGTGGAAGAAAAGGTGCACACCGCTAGCAATAAATGAAATAACTTAACAGAATAACATAGAATTGGTTTATAAGTTGGGATGAAACTTTGAGATATGTTTGGCAGATCGTATTCAGCCTATTTCAGGTTCACTAATGAGACGGCCCCCTAAATTTAATGATCCGTAATACCCAAAAATATGTGCGTTCACTTTTCAGCTCACAAATCAATAAA
Source organism: Sinonovacula constricta (assembly GCA_007844125.1). Lineage (NCBI taxonomy): Eukaryota > Metazoa > Mollusca > Bivalvia > Cardiida > Solecurtidae > Sinonovacula > Sinonovacula constricta. The sequence continues at coordinate 869,691 of CM017556.1, forward strand.
AACACGTCCAAAGAACAAACAATTTCGTATCGTGATAAAGGACATATACCCCCATCAATTGATGTCATTGGTTTAATCAATTACCCTTTATTGTTGGAGAGTTCGCTGTTGATTTGCACTTTCGTGTTGGTGTTTCTCCGTAGAAATGTCAATTTCCGGTGACCTCGGTTTGGTTACGCCATCATTTTTGGTTATCGAAAACTGCTAGGCTGAAAATTTCACCGTGGAAATCCTAACGGGACATCACTTTTTCTAATGAAATACTTTTTATTTGGTTTAATCAACAAAAGTTATAAAAATATCAAGTTCAGATTTGGCTGATCCGCAATACCCTAAGATCCGCTACACCCCAAACAACTGTACGTTCTAGTTGGGTTCGTGGGTATGCTCCCCCGGGGGAAAAATGTTTCTAAAATATAGGAGATGCGTTCTGAAGTGTATCTGGACAAAAGGTTAATCCTTTTTAATGGTTTTATAGATAGTTTCCACATCAGCGAAGATCCCTTCTCTTGACAGCCATCTTTGATGGCAACATCAAGGGATTTTCAGATGAATTGTATAAAAGCGTAAATTTTATTTTATTGTTATTTCTTCATTTGTCGTCAAGAAATTAAAAGCTATACACCATTGGAAAGCTCTTTTAAAAATTCATAGAATATATTTAAAATTGATTAATGAACACAAAATAAATACATAGAAATAAATAAAATTATTGGCTCATCCTTAAACAAAATGAATGGTGTATCTTTTTTGGTTCTTTTGTTTTTTAACTTTTAAACTATCAAAATATATAGTTTTGATATTTAAAGTAGGCCTACTCCATAAAAGCTGTTAAAATCTATATAAAATTCAGTAAAATAGATTAAAAAAATAAAAACACAGTGGTGAGTTTAATACAGCACATATTTCTAGATTTCGGCCTGCATTAGCTTCTGCCTTCAAAGATGGCTGCCTTAAACTGTCTTATCAGTGCCTATGACATCACACGGAAAGTAAACTGACTCTGAAAGTTTGAAAAAATGGGAAGACATAAACCTTTAGCAACATAACTTTGTTGTTGAAAACTGGTTCGAATTATTCACAAAAATAATCTGAAACAGGTAAACAGATACTTCCCTTCGAGTTGGTCCATGAAATGCAGCTATATTACATGTGTAGCTCTGTTTTGTCGTCGAAAGTCGTTTGCATATATTGGGAAGGAAAATAATTACAAGAACAACAATTCAACAATTTTGCTGTCTTAGTTTTTGTCGCAAACAATAATTGCAGTATCGTCGGATTTTATGCTTAACAAAAATACATAAATATTTCCTGAACTGAGATTCAGTTAGGTGTTTGAGGATGTACGTGCTGTGCATAATTTCGATTTAAAGTACTTATGGAAGTTACAACTGAAACTCGTCTTATAAAAATACAAAAAATTCCATTGGAGCCTTCAGTATATGGCGTGACAGACAAAACAGTACTGATTTGCCGGGAATGCTTTATTAGATGTTGAACCTGGCGAAATATAACTATTAGTAAATATTGTAGAACAAACAAAAAGCAAACCATTCAGAAAAGTATTAAGGAATAAGGAAATATAACTACGGTAAATATTAACAGACAAACAACATTTTCCCAGTGTACATATATACTTTGTACGTTGAGCAACACAAATTATAAATAATACAGGATGTTGTACTCGAGCCAGATGGGATCTGACTAGCAGCAGGGGGGGGGGGGGGGGGGGGGGGCAGAGTGGCTTTAACTTCTGCTCGGGCGGCTAAGTGTATAACAGTCTCGGGGCCTGAGATACCCGTGATGATTTCTAAACGGTCTACAAAATTTGTGTGATCAGGCCATTTCTCAAGAAATATAAACAATGCCATTTTCAAATCAATGGAGGCCGCCATTGTATTGTCACGTGACCGTCCGCCATTCAACGTCTAGCACGACACCCACAGTACAGCTACTGGCTGTGATGGACTGTACAATGCTTATGCTGTGCACAAATAGTTGTCGATTTATACAACATTTGCTTGTTATTGTTTTTTATTAGACTAGGTCATATTTTGTTTTACATTGCCTAAAAGGCGTAGGTAAATTATTTCATTATGACTTTTTAACGAATACTGAAGATTAATGTAAATTTAGCGACTCGGTTATTGCTGTAACTATACACACTACCCAACGTTTTGAGAAATTAGATCACGTATACATATACGACAATTAAAACAAATATAAATAATTTCCCCTTTCGATAATTAGTTAAAAAGACGACAACAAAGTAACTTAGCCTCCCGCACAAATTTTGCTACGCTGTCTAAATCTCATATTCTAAATTGCTAATGCGAACAAAATTCTCGACATAAGTATTACTTGCTTAGAATAGAAAATCTTCATTTAAGTCACCTTAAGATAAAAAGCATCGCTCAGTATTTCTATGGTCGATAAATATTGTGTTTTGTCGAACGGTTATATCTGAATCACTTGAAGCTTCTGAAACAGGCCGATTTATCGTTGATGTTTATATTTTTCTAATTGTGGTCATGAAGTTGCTGTAGCTGTTTTATTTCCTACTGAATTTAGTAAATAGCTTGTCAGTTTAGGATTTAAATAAACTACATGTTATGGAAACATGCACATTAAACCAGTTGAATTACCGACTGTTTGGGTATAAAGAAATCAGACATGACCATCATAACGTTAAGAAAGACAATTTTGTACACTGTATAATATTTATTGCATTCTCATATTTACAAAACAAATTTATCAAATATGTAAAAAATCAAACAAAACGTTATTTATTGTGAGCACATTGTAATAAATTGTAGATCTTAATGGTAAATTGTGAACAATAGTCATCAACTGGTAAACAATCAGAAAATGAAGTTTTAAATATTTAACTGCGTCGTTTTAGCTTGTTAAATAATGAAATAATTATATAGCATTAATAAAATATACTAACAAAAATTACACTAAATAATTACTCATTGTAACAAAAGCGTATCAAAGAATGAAGAATATGCACGTACCGCGCTTAGTCTTAAACAACATGGTACTTTTGAAATGTTTAGGTTTAAACGACATGGTACTTCTGAAATTTTCTTTAGTAATGTCTGTGCACACTACCATCCCGGTGACCAATTTAGTCCCCTTATTTGGATAGACCCCCCTTAGTGCTGCTACATTAATCAGGGCAATGAAACTTCGTAGGGTCCTAAGGTAAGTGTCATATGGCAACTGACCGATTGTCTTATCATTACGTTACCAAGGTAACGTTACCTCAAGGACTTTATGGCTGCTTTACTTGTCAGCAGTGGACTCGTTTTTACCGTGACCAAAATAAGTGTGGTAAAATATCTAACTATACTGATGTCACATGAATATGGTATTTGCAAAAATATTTCATGTATGTCAAATGACACGCTCAATCGCATGTTTTAGGTAAACATATTGATTGTAATAAAATACCCAAGTGAAAATATATAATACATGCATATGTCTACTTAATTAGTTCATTTAAATACTGTAGCGTGATGGCTGTAAAATGACTGTATTTGGCTAGGTTGAAGCAATTAAAATTCTTTTCAAATCAACGATTCCGTGTTCTTATAAAACTCAATTATTGTATGGTGCGACAATTCCAACAGTTGGCCATGGGTGATAACGTAAAGTTCTTCTAGACTTGTGGGGCTGAAGCAGCCGCGTAATGGCGGACAAGGGAGATAACTCTCGATATGTTGATTTCTGGCATCGTCTATAGTTCAATAGTTGTGAAAATTTGTATGTACGGACAAACTCCCCAAACCCCCGTGCTAAATCCGGGACTGTTAGCTAACCACGCGAACAATAATTTTAGAAGTTGATAACTATAAATAAATAAATGTACATGGTGGACTAGTTTTTTCGTGATCAGATCTATGGAATGATAAATAATACAAGCACTGTTTGATTTTGGCCTTACTCTACTCGACATCAATGCGCACACGATCGTCATTTTTTTTTATCAAATTTCTGATAATTTACGTAAGAGAGAGTGAAAGATCGGCATTTTATTCATATTTCCTATGATTTTGGCAAGAGAGAGACTGGGACGGAGAAACAAAGTGGAAAATAGATAACAAATAAAAAGATTGTGGATAGAGAAAGAAGAATAAAAAAAGATAATCTTACCACCAAGATATTTATAAATGATTACTTTTTTTTTAAAATGCCCCCGTATTTCTAATATCTGTTCTCATAGTTATTTACCTTTCGTATTTTATAAATAATGTTCAAGTTGTGAGGTATTTTGAATGTCAGTAATATTAGATGTCGTTGATTGTTTTGGATTCAGAAGAAATTTTGATGATAAGGTCCCTGTATATAACTGATTTGCCAATATGTACGCTCGACTGCCTAAAATAAGACGTCTTTTAGTCATTGTTATTTAAGTTATAAATTAAGTTATAAATAAATTCCTTTTTAGATACAATGTTATGCCATTACATTGAGCTATGCACTTACCTCGATTTTTCTACATTTGAAACAGTTTAATTCAAATGAAATGGGTCAGCTTGATAAGTCTTTTTTTTTTTTAATGTGTCTTGTTATGTCTAAGTTTATTATAAGTTGGACCTACTTGTTATGTCTAAGTTTATTATAAGTTGGACCTAAGTACGTTTGACCCCAGATTAAATTCAATTATGTCTTATTAATGTAAAACTGAAAAGCGTATGTATGAATTAACATATTTTTAACAATCCATTTTGATAAAGCTAATTAAGCAATCCCCATGACTTTAATGTGTACTTCTCTATGTTCAGCCGTCTATTTCTCTCTCTCTCTCTTTCTCTCATAGTGCATCATATACGTGTCTATATTTTCTACCTAGCTAATTTTTCATTCTCTATCTCATGCTCACTTAATCCTTTTGATAAACCAACATGCTTATGGTTTAAGCTACATAGATCGCCTTGTAAAACATGTGCTTATATATAATACTAGTACAATATTGATGTAGTCTGTAAAAAACACACCATAAATGATTTTATTTGACACACATATCTATTTTGACCTTATTAAAAAAACTCAATATAAAATGTCTTATAATGTAAAGTATTATCGAAACATAAATACTTCAGAGATTTTTAATTGGCAGGGAGACAACACGATCTACCGTGTTGTGTCTATTAAACACCCCGGAGTAGCATCTTTCAAAGCGGTGGGCTGGGGAGTTTTTAAGTTACACAATTACCAACAGTTAATTAAAACCTCATTTGATCCTGTATATACTTCATCTTCAATACAATTCATGTCAATTATCACAAAACAATTCTTATTATGTACCAAGTATGTCACTATTGCCCTATAATGGTTACGTCACAAGTACCAAGTATGTCACCACTGCCCTATAAGAGTTACGTCACAAGTACCAATTACATCACTATTGTCCTATAATGGTCACGTCACAAGTACCAAGTATGTCACTGCTGTCCGATACTGGTTACGTCACAAGTACAAAGTATGTCACTATTGTCCCATAATGGTTACATCACAAGTACTAAGTATGTCACTATTGCCCTATAATGGTTACGTCACAAGTACCAAGTATGTCACCACTGCCCTATAAGAGTTACGTCACAAGTACCAATTACATCACTATTGTCCTATAATGGTTACGTCACAAGTACCAAGTATGTCACTGCTGTCCGATACTGGTTACGTCACAAGTACAAAGTATGTCACTTCTGTCCCATAATGGTTACATCACAAGTACCAAGTACGTCACTATTGCCCTACAATGGTTACGTTACAAGTACCAATTACATCACTTTTGTCCTATAATGGTTACGTCACAAGTAACAAGTACGTCACTATTGCCCTATAATGGTTACGTCACAAGTACCAAGTATGTCACCACTGCCCTATAAGAGTTACGTCACAAGTACCAATTACATCACTATTGTCCTATAATGGTTACGTCACAAGTACCAAGTATGTCACTGCTGTCCTATAATGGTTACGTCACAAGTACCAAGTATGTCACTACTTCCGAAACTGGTTACGTCACAAGTACAAAGTATGTCAATATTGTCCCATAATGGTTACGTCACAAGTACCAAGTGCGTCACCATTCCCTTATAATGGTTACGTCACAAATACCAAGTGTGTCACTATTGCCCTATAATGGTTATGTCACAAGTACCAGGTACTTCACTATTGCCCTATAATGGTTATGTCACAAATATCAAGTACGTCACTATTGCCCAATAATGGTTACGTCACAAGTACCAAGTACGTCACTACTGCCCTTCAATGGTTACATCACAAGTACCAATTACTTCACTATTGCCCTATAATGGTTATGTCACAAATATCAAGTACGTCACTATTGCCCTATAATGGTTACGTCACAAGTACCAAGTACGTCACTACTGCCCTACAATGGTTACATCACAAGTACCAAGTCTGTCACTATTGCCCTATAATGGTTATGTCACAAGTATCAAGTAGGTCACAATTGCCCTATAATGGTCACGTTACAAGTACCATTTACATCACTATTGTCTTATAATGGATACGTCACAAGTACCAAGTATGTCACTGATGTCCGATACTGGTTACGTCACAAGTACAAAGTATGTCACTATTGCCCTATAATGGTTACATCACAAGTACCAAGTACGCCACTATTGCCCTATAATGGTTATGTCACAAATATCAAGTACGTCGATACTGCCCTAATATGGTTATGTCACAAGTACCAAGTACGTCATTACTGCCATAAAATGGTTACGTCACAAGTACCAAGTATGTCACTATTGTCCTATAATGGTTACATCTCAAGTACCAAGTAGGTCACTATTGCCCTACAATGGTTACGTTACAAGTACCAATTACATCACTTTTGTCCTATAATGGTTACGTCACAAGTAACAAGTACGTCACTATTGCCCTATAATGGTTACGTCACAAGTACAAAGTATGTCACTATTGCCCTATAATGGTTTTATCACAAATATCAAGAACATTAAGTTACACGTACCAAGTACGTCACTTTTGCCCTATAAAGGTTACGTCTCAAGTACCAAGTACATAGCTTTTGTCCCATAATGGTAACGTCAAAAGTACCAAGTGTTTCACTAGTGTCTGATATTGGTTACGTCACAAGTACCAAGTACGTCACTATTGTCTTACATTACGTCACAAGTACCAAGTATGTCACTACTGTCCGATACTGGTTACGTCACAAGTACCAAGTATGTCACTATTGTCATACTGGTTATGTCACAAGTACCAAGTATGTCACTATTGTCTTATATTGGATAAGTCTCAAGTACCAAGTATGTCACTATTGTCTTACATTGGTTATGTCACAAGTACCAAGTATGTCACTACTGTCTGATACTGGTTACATCACAAGCACCTAGTATGTCACTATTGATTTAAACTGGTTACGTCATAAGTATCAGGTACGTCACTATTGTCTTACATTATGTCACAAGTACCAAGTATGTCACTACTATCCGATACTGGTTACGTCACAAGTACCAAGTATGTCACTATTGTCATACTGGTTACGTCACAAGTACCAAGTATGTCACTATTGTCATACTGGCTACGTCACAAGTACCAAGTATGTCACTATTGTCTTATATTAGATAAGTCTCAAGTACCAATAATGTCGCTATTGTCTTATATTGGTTATGTCACAAGTACCAAGTACGTAACTTTTGCCCTATAATGGTTATGTCACAAGTACTAAGTATGTCACTATTGCCCTATAATGGTTACGTCACAAGTATCAAGTACGTCACTACTGCCCGATACGTCACAAGTACCAAGTATGTCACTATTGCCCTACAATGGTTACCTCACAAGAACCAAGTACGTCACTATTGATTTATACTGGTTACATCACAAGTACAAAGTCCGTCACTATTGTCTTATATTATGTCACAAGTACCAAGTATGTCACTTCTGCCCGATACTGGTTACGTCACAAGTACCAAGTATGTCACTATTGTCATACTGGTTACATCACAAGTACCAAGTACTTCAATATTGTCTAATAATGGTTATGTCACAAGTACCAAGTACGTCACTAATGTCCTATATTGGCTACGTCACAAGTACCAAGTACGTCACTTTTGCCCGTTACTTGTTACGTCACAAGTACCAAGTACGTCACTATTGTCTTATATTGGTTACGTCACAAGTACCAAGTATGTCACTACTGTCTGATACTGGTTACATCACAAGCACCTAGTATGTCACTATTGATTTAAACTGGTTACGTTACAAGTATCAGGTACGTCACTATTGTCTTACATTATGTCACAAGTACCAAGTATGTCACTACTATCCGATACTGGTTACGTCACAAGTACCAAGTATGTCACTATTGTCATACTGGTTACGTCACAAGTACCAAGTATGTCACTATTGTCATACTGGCTACGTCACAAGTACCAAGTATGTCACTATTGTCTTATATTAGATAAGTCTCAAGTACCAAGAATGTCACTATTGTCTTATATTGGTTATGTCACAAGTACCAAGTACGTAACTTTTGCCATATACGGGTTATATCACAAGTACCAAGTGCATCACCACTGAACTATAATGATTAGGTCACATGTACCAAGTATGACACTACTGTCCCATAATGGTTACGTCACAAGTACCAAGTATGTCACTATTGCCCTATAATGGTTACGTCACAAGTACCAAGTACATCATTATTGCGCTATAATGGTTACGTCACAGTTACCAAGTATGTCACTACTTGCCCTTTAATGGTTATGTCACAAGTACTAAGTATGTCACTATTGCCCTATAATGGTTACGTCACAAGTATCAAGTACGTCACTACTGCCCGATACGTCATAAGTACCAAGTATGTCACTATTGCCCTACAATGGTTACCTCACAAGAACCAAGTACGTCACTATTGATTTATACTGGTTACATCACAAGTACCAAGTCCGTCACTATTGTCTTATATTATGTCACAAGTACCAAGTATGTCACTTCTGCCCGATACTGGTTACGTCACAAGTACCAAGTATGTCACTATTGTCATACTGGTTACATCACAAGTACCAAGTACTTCAATATTGTCTAATAATGGTTATGTCACAAGTACCAAGTACGTCACTAATGTCCTATATTGGCTACGTCACAAGTACCAAGTACGTCACTTTTGCCCGTTACTTGTTACGTCACAAGCACCAAGTACGTCACTATTGTCTTATATTGGTTACGTCACAAGTACCAAGTATAACACTTTTGCCATATAATGGTTATGTCGCAAGTACCAAGTATGTCACTATTGTCTTATATTGGTAAAGTCACATGAACAAAGTATGTCACTACTGCCCGATACTGGTTATGTCACAAGTACCAAGTATGTCACTATTGTCCTATCTTGGTTACGTCACATGTATCAAGTTTGTCACTATTGCCCTATAATTGTTACGTCACATGTACCAAGTAAGTCACTACTGCACGATACTGGTTACGTCACAAGTACGTCACTATTGCCCTATAATGGTTACGTCACAAGTACACAGTACATCACTATAGCCCCATAATGGTTACATAAAAAGTACCAAATACGTCACTATTGCCCCATATTGGCTACGTCACAAGTACCAAGTACATCACTAATACCATATAATGGTTACATCACAAGTACCAAGTATGTCATTATTGTCCTATATTGTTTACGTCACATGTACCAAGTATGTCATTATTGTCCTATAATGGTTAAGTCACATGTACCAAGTATGTCATTATTGTCCTATAATGATAACATCTCAAGTACCAAGTATGTCACTATTGACCTTTAATGGTTATGTCACATGTACCGAGTATGTCATTATTGTCCTATAATGGTAATGTCACAAGTACCAAGTATGTCATTATTGTCCTATAATGGTTACATCATAAGTACCAAGAACGTTACTACTGCCAGATGCTGGTTACATCACAAGTACCAGGTATGTCAATACTTACCTATAATGGTTATGTCACTAGAACAGGTACCAAGTATGTCACTATTGTCCTATTATGGTTATGTCACAAGTACCAAGTATGTCAATATTGTCTATAATGGTAACGTCACAAGTACCATGTATGTCACTATTGTCCTATAATGGTTACTTCACAAGTACCAAGTATGTCACTATTGTCCTATAATGGTTATGTCACATGTACCAAGTATGCCATTATTGTCCTATAATGGTAACGTCACAAGTACTAAGTACGTCACTATTGCCCTAAAATGGTAATATCACAAGCACAAGTACTAAGTAAATCACTATTGTCCTATAATGGTTACGTCACAAGTACCAAGTATGTCACTATTGTCCTATAATGGTTATGTCACAAGTACCAAGTATGTCACTATTGTCCTATTATGGATACGTCACAAATACCAAGTATGTCACTATTGTCCTATTATGGATACGTCACAAATACCAAGTATGTCACTATTGTCCTATAATGGTCATGAGGGTATAGGGAGCTCTGGAAGAGGTAGTACCCTTGTAGCTCGTCTGCTGCACCCTCCGGGGTGGACGAGTGTCACCGATCCTCGACCATCTCCTAATCTCTCACATGTGGCTCCACGTGCCATACCCGGTTCTTTGCTTCAGCAGGCAAACTAAACCATGTGAGGGGGCGCCACTGCCTTGTGGTTAGCTGTTGGTTCAGCGAAGGCTAGGGGAAACAACCCTTATAGAAAATTCGAAGTGGAGTCCCGTATGCAGTCTCGTGTCAAACTCGTGTACGTTTCCTGGCAACTCCTGCATCTAGATTCATCCCTGGCCGTCTTGACTTTGTCTTGCCACCAGGTTCAGTGATTCTGGCCGAGAGAGTGTGGAAGGTGCTGCGCAAGTCTCCTACACTTTAAACGGATTCACGCGCAAGTCACGAAGACATCATCGCTGTTGAAGTTCAACTTTTAAGTCCTGTGGCGATGGGGGAGCGACGACGTATCAGGTGTGGATTCACTGGCAGCTGCAGCCGCGAACCTGCACGCAGGCGATCCAGGATATTGGTCGTTTTTCACTGACCGAAGCAGCAGTGAAACCCGGTAGCACCCTGGATGACTAAGCAGCCCTCTTCAGGAATGCACTGCTTACCTCCGTAGACTGAGGAAGGGGCTAGAAAAGGTGCCCTAAACAATGTCTGCTTCAACATACCCGGGCCAGTTCACCGCGGCTGGCAGGGATCCCATATATAGCGGTCGTAATCAAAGAATGAAAAATACGAAGGTGGCTGAGCTCACCATAGGTACGTGGAATGTACGCACACTGCTAGACAACGCGAACACTGACCGCCCAGACAGACGAACTGCTCTGATTGCCACTGAGCTGGCCAGATACAACATTGATGTGGCTGCCCTATGCGAGACCAGGTTAGCGGAAGAAGGAAGTCTGACAGAAAATGGTCCAGGTTACACATTCTTTTGGAGTGGTAAAAATCAAGATGAGCGCCGTGAAGCTGGAGTCTGCTTTGCAATAAAGTCCGACCTAGAAAAGAAACTTACATGTCTACCAAAGGGCATCAATGACAGGCTCATGCATATGAAGTTACCACTTACAGGCAACAAACAGGCAACAAACAGGCCACACTAATAAGTGCATATGCACCAACTATGACCAATCCTGATGACATCAAGGACAAATTTTATGAAGAACTTAACACACACATTACCAGTGCGCCAAAAGATGACAAACTACTTATTTTAGGCGACTTCAATGCGAGAGTTGGTGTTGATCATCACGCATAGGGGGGGGGGGGGGGGGGGGGGGGGGCTGGATGCTGGACAGACCATCGTCTAGTCATCTCCAAGCTTAAGCTGCGAATCAAACCAAAACGTCGTCCTCAAGGAAAGAAAGCACCCAAACGTCTAAACACATCAAAGCTGAAAGACAAAGATATAAAAGAGAACCTTATTGATGACCTAACCAATGAACTTGAAGACCTCCAATTTTGCCAAGCATCTGTTGAGAAAAAGTGGGCAATGCTGAGAGACAAGGTATATGATATCTCACATAGACATCTAGGTCCAGCTTCTCGTAAGCACCAAGACTGGTTTGATGATAATGACAAAGAAATCGGATCCCTCCTAGAATGTAAAAAACAACTCTTTCTTGCCTATCAGCTCGATCCAAAATCTACATCAAAGAAGAATATTTAACAACATTCGTAGGGAGATCCAAGGTCGCCTTAGGATCATGCAGAACCAGTGGTTAAGCGCCAGAGCTGATGAAATCCAGCATTTTGCAGACATTAAAGACATGAAGAAGTTCTATGACGCCCTGAAAGCCATATATGGTTCTCAACCATCAGGCACTGCTCCACTGTTGGCAGCAGATGGGTCTACACTTATCACAGAACGGGAATCCATCCTCAACAGATGGGCCGAACATTTTGAATCGGTTCTCAACCGTCCGCCTTTCATCAACCAGGCTGCTATCGACCGACTACCACAAACTGAAATTAACGACGACCTAGACCATTCGCCCACTATTATTGAAGTGGAGAAAGCTATCAAGCAGCTATCACAGGGCAAGTCACCAGGCACTGAAGCTATACCAGCAGAGATATACAAGGCAGGAGGTGACACACTCACCCAGAAGCTTACTGATCTGTGACAGTCATTCTGGAGTAAAGGCACGCTTCCACAAGATTTCAAAGATGCATCTATCATCCATCTATACAAGGGGAAGGGAAATAGACAATCATGCGACAATCACAGAGGTATCTCATTGTTGTCCATTGCCGGCAAGAACTTTGCAAGAGTCCTCCTAAACAGACTGATCAAACACTTGGAACATGGTCACCTTCCACAAGTCAGTGTGGTTTTCGTGCTGGTAGGGGCACTGTGGACATGATATTTGCAGCCCGCCAAATCCAAGAAAAATGCCAAGAGCAACATCAAGACCTCTTTACAACATTTGTTGATCTAACAAAAGCTTTTGACACTGTCAGTCGTGATGGCCTTTGGAAGATTATGGCCAAATTTGGATGTCCTCCTGCCTTCATTTCAATGATCAGACAACTCCATGAGGGAATGACAGCTCATGTAAATGACAATGGTGAAATATCAAGAGATTTTCCAGTCAATAATGGTGTAAAGCAAGGTTGTGTCCTTGCTCCAACCCTATTCTCCATTATGTTCTCTGCAATGCTCACGGATGCGTTCTCCCAGGATGATGAAGGAGTAGAGATTCGTTACAGAACTGATGGTAAACTGTTCAATTCTCGACGCCTGAAAGCTACTACCAAGGTTCATGTTAAGACATTAAGAGATCTCTTGTTTGCTGATGACTGTGCACTCAATACTCATACAGAGGAGCAGATGCAACTGACAATGAATAAGTGTGCTACAGCATGTGACAATTTTGGCCTTACTATAAGTACCAAGAAAACAGAAGTCATGCACCAGCCAGCACCTTGAAAGCCCTACACTGAACCCAACATCAAAGTGAAAGGTACTACACTTCAGACAGTAGACAAGTTCACCTACCTTGGAAGCACACTGTCCAGATGTGTACATATAGATGATGAAGTGAACTGCAGAATCGCAAAGGCCAGTGCAGCGTTTGGTAGACTAAGGTCAAGTGTATGGGAACGAAGACGCATCTCAACAGAAACTAAGCTAAAGGTGTACAAAGCTGTTGTACTAACAACCCTTCTATACGCTTGTGAATCTTAGACTGTGTATAGTAGACATGCACGCAAGCTTAACCACTTCCATACAACATGCCTCCGTAAACTACTTGGTATCAGATGGCAAGACAAGATACAGACACAGAGGTTCTAGATAGAGCGAAGCTCCCTTCAATCCACGCCATTCTGCAGAGATACCAAGCACGATGGGCTGGTCATGTTTGCCGCATGTCTGATGAGCGAATACCAAAACAACTCCTTTATGGTGAACTAACAAGAGGCAAGAGATCAGTTGGGGGTCAGAAAAAGAAATACAAAGACAACCTGAAGCAGTCATTCAAACAACTAGACATTGACACAGATAGCTGGGAAATACTAGCAACTGACAGGTCTAAATGGCGCAGCATGGTAACATCAGGAGCAAAGAAAGCTGAAAACGTGCTCATGAAATCTAAAAAAGAGAAGCGAAAGACTCGAGCCACCTTAAATATAACAACAACCGACTTCAGTTGTCAAACCTGCGGTCGATACTTCCATGCCCGGATTAGACTCACAAGCCATCTCCGGACACACAGAAACCAACCAATAGCGAGTGACTGATGATCAACGTGGTCTTCATCGAAATCGATGGACGAACATTATAATGGATACTCACAAGTACCAAGTATGTCAATATTGCCCTATAATGGATACGTCACAAGTACATCACTACTGCCCTATTATGGAAACGTCACAAGTACTACGCTTCACTTCTAAGGGAATTTGTGCTTTGGAGGGTGTTTAATTCACAAAATTGTAGTTATCTAAATGCTCTTTTTTTAATCTCGTTTGCATCTACTTTAAACAGGCTGAAATAATAATGTAAAACAACCAACGAACTTGTTCTCTTACTTATCTTAACTGTGTAACTGCTTTTTGTTTCACATCGAATCACAGAAATACAAAGAATGTTTTGTTACATTGATGAAGAAATGGACTTACTGACTAAATGCAAATACAAAAACAGTGAGCATTCAACCATGGGACAGGCTCATCTGACAGCCATGTCTCATACCCATACATATATATTATATAGATGTTAATGCCAACCATGGGACAGGCTCATCTGACAGCCATGTCTCATACCCATACATATATATTATATAGATGTTAATGCCATCCATGGGACAGGCTCATCTGACAGCCATGTCTCATACCCATACATATATATTATATAGATGTTAATGCCAGCCATGGGACAGGCTCATCTGACATCCATGTCTCATACCCATACATATATATTATATAGATGTTAATGCCAATCATGGGACAGGCCCATCTGACAGCCATGTCTCATACCCATACATATATATTATAGATGTTAATGCTAACTGCTTGTCAGAAATGACTTCAAAAGACTTGTAGTTCCTTTAATTTTATATGTTTTTAACCAATTCAGATACACCTCATATTTCCTTTTATTTTTTGAAATACATAAACGTTTACTTTTTAAGACGGACACAACTAAATCTGCATGTATGGCTTTCAATCAGGTTTAAGATTGTAACTGCTGATTGCTTTATTGCATATGATGAACATCTACACCTACCTACATACTGCCAAATCCTGAATAGATGGTTATCGATTTTTCACCAAGATGCGCGCGCACCTGTTTGTCCGCCATCTTTGTGGTAAGGTGAATCAACATATCAGTACCGTGAAAGCGCACTTTTGTTTATAATAGATGGTTATCGTATGACGTCACACATTTCCCAGCATGCAATGCGGTCGGCCATATTTGTGGTAAAGCCATTGTTTACTTATGTCTGCTTAGGACAGCTAGGTCTCTACAATTCGACGATTAAATCGATTATTTCGCGAAAGATGTCGTGTGTAACGGCTACAAAGTGCAATATGACTATATTAATTATACGCTGGAGCTATTGTGCGTGAAAAGGACTTGAAGAACACTAATTTGATCGGTTTTGATCCGTACTCGTCTTTTAAAACAGGGTCATTTATTATGTGTACTGGTTTCAATTCTTTACATCATGTTATACTATGTTTTCATTGCTTTAAGTTCCTTAAAACCCATGTTATGGTTGTCATATTTATTAAATGCGATCGAATACCATTACATGCTCCAATTTCCTTAGCAGTCTGTTTGTTTCTTAACTGCTTTTCCTGTTTATTGATCGACGAATTTACTGTCATTAAATACTTGTTACCGTTAAATGTGTTGTTTTTAATTCAGAAATGGTTTGGTTCTAAAAGAAGTACTGGAACTTGAATTCAATATTCTGTGAAATTATTATTCTAATATAATGTAAGTTTGTTAAATTTGCTAAAAGGTAGGACAATAATAAAAATAAAAACACTATGTCAAATGTCAATGTGAAAGCAAAACCATTTAAAAAACTTAGCTGTAACAGCTAGTTCAGGCTCGTTCTGAAAACAGTTTGTTTCTTACACTTTATTAGAGCTGGTATCTGGCAGTTTGGACGAAACAATTTTCTCTCATGCATTCAAATAAATGATGTTTGCTTGTAAAGATCCCGCAAAATGCTGTTTTATATTCCGGACTGGATTCTTTGGCTTTATGGTGAATAGTAGATTGGTAATGGTGTGGAGTGAAGTTATAGAAGTGGTGATGACAAGAGAAATTTAAAACGTTACTCAGGGATGAAGCCATACAGTTGACACTCTAGCTCATGCCATACTCAATACACAACCATTTACTTGTACCAATACAAACTGTCTAGGTTATGTATGACATTTTACTTTTCCCCATGTTGCCCCTGGCTATTTACAGCCCCTTGTCTGAAACTTGTTGTTTTAATAGTCTAGACCATATGGCTTTGCTTCCTGAGTGTCAAAGGCCAGGTGCAGGTGGATTAGCATTACTTTCTCACGTGTATTATAGGTTAAAAAAGAAGTTAAATTAAAATATCTGAGTAATTTAATTATCAATATGATTATACATTATTTCAAGTTAACTAAATTAAGATTTCTGCAGTATTTTAAGGCAAAAAAAAATCATAGTTGTATTTGTCACTTTGTGGAGTATTTTCTAGCAGGTAAATACCGGGGGTTGAATTTACCGCCCAACCTTGTTATTACAGCCATGTAAAAAGTAAAGCATAACACATTGCCTGTCATTACAAATAGGTTTTTCCTATCTGAGATAACCTGAAATCATCAACGTGCCTATTTAAAAAAATGGACATTTAATGCGATATTTTTTAAGATTCACACTATCGAACAATAAAGTTAGTGTAATAACAGTCTTCACTTTAACTAAAGTTTATTCAAGCATTATGTATAAATTTCCTAGAATAGAAGTAACATGTGTTGTTACATGGGTACAATATTAGCAAACTGTCGTATACCACATTACAACCACATACACGGCGTTCTATAGACGCTAAACGTCAATGGTCATTGATTCCTCAGTCAAAATTTTCAAGGGTCAAATATCTGGGGGTAAATTTTGTGCATCAAGCATCATGAGGGGCACATGCTGACAACATTTTGTCTAAAATTGACCTTGATGGAAATTATCGATACTGTTGGTAGCTTTTTAGTTTATTTAGGACTAGTAAATAAGCAATATATTTCTTAATTGTTTGTTAATTATCTGTATCTTAATAATAACAATAAAATAAACAACAAAATAGCTATTAACATTATAACATACTTCCACAGACATATTTTCTTTCGACTTTTAATGCAATCCAAAACACTTAAAACGCTTAGCTACAATGAATGCTCTGTTCAAGCGCGAAAGCAAGACGTCCGAAAGTTTTCTCGTCCTTTCCCCTTGGTTTGTACTGACGGCTGGTAATGAGAAAAAAAGAAATCTGATCCGGATAATATATTTTGTGACATTTCACAACACTACAAGGCTTAATCATTGTCTTCCTTGCCTGTAATGGTTAATTATAAACAAAAGTGCGCTTTCACGGTACTGATATGTTGATTCACCTTACCACAAAGATGGCGGACAAACAGGTGCGCGCGCATCTTGGTGAAAAATCGATAACCATCTATACACAAGTGACAATTACGAACCTGCTCGCCATATGCCTATGGGTGAAAGGCGAATGTAAACAAAACCATTTGATGACGACAATTACTGTGATTGGCTAGTGTCAAGATTACCTGACTGTTGATAAATTAATGAAGTACCAACCAATATATATATATATATATATATAAAGAATGATTAAAATTGTAAGCTCGTGAGTTTTAAGTGTGTTAAGTAAACCTATGACGAACAATTAAAAAGTATGTAAATTTACATTTTTGTTATTCGAAGAGAACGAAGCAAAAACAAAGAACAGAAAATCGCGGTGACAAAAAATAACAGATGTCGCGATATGATATAGGAATAAAATAACAAGTATGAAGTAGAGTGACAAAAACAGAAAGTGATTGCAATTAAAGTTTGTTTGACAGTGATCTTGTTGTGCTTTCCAAAAATAAAAGACATTCTCAGCTTTTGGTGGACTGTTATCAATAAGTTAAGCCTTATATAATGTATTTATTACACACTATCCCGACCGAAGCTGGGTAGAGTCAGTGTTACGTAATTGCTGTAGCTAATTGCCGCAGCATTGAAGTGACATGTGTGTTTATTGTAATTTGGCAACTGTTTCCACAGCTGTATGGTGATGTGACTGGGTCTAAGTGGGAGAGGGGACAGAGAAGGAGCTGTGCGCGGTAAGGTGATTTCATGCTGTTAACCAGATGTTATCAGGAGACATGACCCACCCCCTCTATCTTAGAGCGAGCGCGATCACATATCGCTAGCGTCTTAAAGGGATCTCAAAAGCCTTATATAAGTGACCCCCCCCCCCCATTTATTGCCCCACCCAGCATGTGAGGGCATCTGTTTTCTGATAAGCCAGGCTGCCACAGTCTGTAACGATGTGTCTGTCACACAGGTATTGTTCAAGATCCAAGTGTATGTATGCTATATCTGGGGGTTGAACATATTCATTCACAGTTTGTAAAGGAAAAAGTTGTGAATATACCAATTACGCAATCCAATATATATATATATATATATATATATATATATATATATATATATATATATATATATATATATATATATATATATATATATATATATATATATATATATAAATCTTTATTTGTTTTCTTTCTTACTTTGTTGGTTGATTTTGTTATTTCTTATACATTTTGTTATTTCTTTCATTCTTTTAGTTCTCATATATATTTAAAGTTATATTTTATTTTGATTTGTAAAATGTAACGAAACGTTTCTAACAAAAGCAATTTAAAAAGTCATTCATTGTCAGTATAATGTCCTTCAGAGTCATTTTGAATACTAAAACTTGTATCTCTCATGTATTTTCAAAATTAAATATTTAGCTATGAAATAAATACATAATCTTGCAGTTACAAAATTGACACCTAGTAATTAATGCAATAAAGAATTTGTAAGGGATCATATAGTAAACAACCCACATTATCACTAACAATAATGTTTGTGGCTTTGTGTAAAACTAGCCTACTGTCTCACATCCATACTAGCAGGTAATTTAGTTTTGCATTAACCCATCAGAGGTATTACTGTGACAGTCTAGTACTATGTTGGCTAAAGACTCCCTGCAGTGATGACCAGCAATTAGCAGGTCTGGTCATAGCATGTGGGGGCCTGGCTCAGTGGGATACCACATTCCTTTCGAGATGCCTTTAAGGGAAATTATTAATGACAGAAATATAACTGCAGTTTTTATCCTACTATCGAAAGGAATGTGGTATCCCACTGAGAAATGTCTTTTCAACGTTCCTTCTAACTTAACAAAAGTGAAATAAAAATAATTAAATATTCGAATCCCAAAATCTCTATTCGAATAGCGACTTGATATTCGAATATTCGTTAACATCCCTAGTAAATACATAACAATGTTGAACAATATCCTGACATTAGCGAAAATAACTTAAGATATGTATGAACAAGATTGAGATTATCATTGCACAACTAAGTAGTAGTAGTAGGAGTAGTTGTTGTAGTAGTAGTAGTAGTTGAAGTAGTAGTAGTAGTTGTAGTAGTAGTAGTTGTAGTAGTTGAAGTTGTTGTAGTAGTAGTAGTAGTTGTAGTAGTTGAAGTAGTAGTAGTTGTAGAAGTAGTAGTTGAAGTAGTTGTAGTTGTTGTAGTAGTAGTAGTATTTGTAGTAGTAGTAGTTGAAGTAGTTGTAGTTGTTGTAGTAGTAGTTGTAGTAGTAGTAGTTGTAGTAGTAGTAGTTGTAGTAGTTGAAGTAGTTGTAGTAGTAGTTGTTGTAGTAGTAGTTGTAGTAGTAGTTGTAGTAGTAGTTGTAGTAGTAGTAGTTGTAGTAGTAGTAGTTGTTGTAGTAGTACTTGTAGTAGTTGTAGTAGTAGTTGTTGTAGTAATAGTTGTAGTAGTAGTTGTTGTAGTAGTAGTAGTAGTAGTTGTAGTAGTAGTTATAGTAGTAGTTGTTGTAGTAGTAGTTGTAGTAGTAGTTGTAGTAGTAGTTGTAGTAGTAGGATTGGGATTTGCCGGCATTTTTGCCGATACTGTGCATTATGAGGTGTCCAGGGACGGAACCCGACCGGTCCATTATACTGACACCGATGAGTCAGGCGTAATGCTGTCCCCTTAGCCTCGTGCCTAAGGAGAGAAGCCACTACTACCAACTTTAAAATCTTTGGTTTGACCCGGCTGGGGTTTGAACCCGCGACCTCCCAATCCGCAAGCCGACGCTCTACCAATTGAGCTATTGCGGCCGGTAGTAGTAGTAGTAGTTAGAAGTAGTAGTAGTTGTAGTAGTAGTAGGGGTAATAGCAGTAATAGAAGTAGTAGTAGTAGAAGGGGAAGTAGCAGTAGTAGAAGTTGTAGTAGTTGTAGTAGAGGTAGTAGCAGTAATAGTAGTAGTAGTTGTAGGGGTAGTAGCAGTAGTAGAAGTAGTAGTTATAGTAGTAGTGGTTGTAGTAGTGGTAGTAGGGTTAGTAGCAGTAATAGTAGTTGTAGGGGTAGAAGCAGTAGTAGAAGTAGTAGTTATAGTAGTAGTAGTTGTAGTAGTGGTAGTAGGGGTAGTAGTAATAGTAGTAGTAGTAGCAGAAGGGGTAGTAGCAGTAACAGAAGTAGTAGTAGTCGGGGTAGGAGTGGTAATTTTCATTAACTAGAAAGGTGCATTAGATAAATCAAAGAGCAGTTTTATTCCTGATTCTTTTCTCTGAACAGTTGGTTACTAGTTATATTGTAACAAACAACTCAAAAGGCAACATTATACTATCAAAAGTAACACAAAATAATCAATACAACATGATATTATTTTGTAACTTATCAGACCTTCCATGACAGACTCCCATGAAATGGCTTCACATCAGTCACAAGCAGATTTGTGGGAATGACAGAGTTAAAGGTTTAGTGTAAGTCATGAAATAACTGCCTTTTAACTATTTATTTTCAGACAAAATTGGATTTCTGTTAAATATATATTTCATATCTAGATAATCCAAGCAAATTCAAACTTCCCATGGCTGGCCTGAAACAAACTCAATTTAAGAGCTTTATTTCAAGGACAATATAAAATTTAAGTCGCTTGTGTTTGAATGTTAAAACTCTAACATGGAAGACTAAAACTTGATTCATGATGTCGCAATTGCACAATTGGAGTTCTTTGCAGTGAGTTTATATTCTGGACTATAATAAGTTTAATAAAGTCACAATGGCATTACTGGATCCAACTGCAATGTGTTTAAATTCTTGACTAAAATAGGTTTAATGAAGTCACAATTGCACAAACAGAATCCTTTGCAATGTGTTTACTTTCTTAGCAAATGAAAGTCTGACGAAGTCACAATTGCATAAGTGGAGTTCTGTGCAATGTGTTGACATGCTTCACTAAAACAAATGTAGCTTCATTAAGGTCACACAGGGTTTAGTTGAGCCATAATATCCATGTATAGCCTACGTTAATATTTTCAGAAATAAACTAAACTGGAATGACTAAATTGTAAAATATTATACACAATATCCAGAACAAAAAACAAACAAGAAACAGTCTAGACTGTAGGCCTAACAAAAACATCATATCTTATTTAACTTGAGCAGTATAAAATGAAATAGCTCAACTGCAATAGCAAATGTCTTGATTTAAATAGTTTTATTACAGACACCAAACAATTTGTAATGCATTCAACTACAAAGTCACATTGTTGTTTTCCTTTTTTACACTACTAAATTTACCAAATTTTATACATATCTCCCATTCTCAGTCCACATCTGGTTCTTCTTTAATCTTTCCTGTAAGTGTTTGTGGTGTGTTTATCCTTTGATATTTGTCACCAATATCAAGGGATGTTTGGGATATCTGAGGAAAATTACTTGGACATTCTTCTTTAATACTTACAAATTGTGGTTCTGACCCTACCACCATACCTATTGGTTGTGTCTCATTAACATAAACAACCCAAGGTCCATGTGAGGATTGAGATGTTCCTGATTTGTTTCCATGATCACCATTTTCATGTTGATCACCGGAATCTCTCTCTAAGCTGTCATCAACTTCTTTCTTAACATTGGCTACTATATTCAATGTTGACAGCCGAATGTTCCCGATTTCTTCATCCATGTCCATTAAATCCGCTGGTGCAGATCCCTCTGTAAAAGGTTCTTGCTTAACCCTTCCTTCCACCTGGGATTCTATACAGATGTTGCCTTGATGTTGCCCACTTTTTGAAATATGTTCTGTTGATTTGTTATTCTGAATCACATTTTGATAGTTCTCTATGATATGTATTTCAGTGTTAAAGTCCTTACTACCATCTTCAGTTTCTGCTCGCATGCGTGTCTCCTTTTTACGTGCATGCAACTCTGCCGGATCAATTTGATAACAGACCATGTCAGGGCTCTCTTCTGCATAGCTCTCCTTCTTTATATCTTCAATACATTGTCGCTCTTTACTATGTTTAACTTTTACATGAATACTTAGAGTTTCTGTCTGATAACACGTGAAGTCACAAAAGGTACAATAATGGAGTTTATAGTCAGTGGGTAATTTTATTTTTGATTCTAAGATCTCTTTAGTTTCCGGAGCAAATTGATGCAATTTAAATGGTCTTTCCCTGTTGTGAGTTTTCGGAGGTTTGGGGTTTATTTCAACACTCTGTGAGGAGTCGAATGTAACACAAGCAGCAATATTCTCTGAAGAATGTTTCAGTGTATTATCTTCTATTTCTGTCTGTTCTCCTGTATGTCTTCGTTTCATGTGTCTAATTAACCCATCTTTATGCTTGGTTGAAAAATCACATATATCACACTTGAATGGCTGTTCAACTGTATGTGTTTTTAAATGTTTGGTTAAGTGACCTTTTACGGCAAATGAAGATTCACACTGATCACACTTGTATGGTCGCTCTTTTGTATGTCGTGCCATTACGTGTTTATTGAGTGTGGAGTTGTAAATGCATGAATAGTCACAAAAGGTACATTTATAGGGTTTATTTTCCGAGTGTAAGGTCATATGTGCTTTCAATCCCTTTTCAGTTTTACATTGAAATGAACAAGTATTACACTTGTAAGGCTTTTTGTCTGAGTGGGTAAGCAGATGAGACTTTAGAATGGCTCTACCTGCAAACGCACTTCCACATAACTGACATTTAAATGGCTTTTCACCAGTGTGTTGTCTTTTATGGATTTTTAACCTATCTTTATAGTTGCAAGCATAGTCACAAACATCACATTTAAATGGTTTTTCTCCAGTGTGTTGTCTCTTGTGAGTTTCTAACCTTGATTTCGAGTTACATGAATAATCACAAATATCACATTTAAACTTTCGATGACCAGTATGGAGATAAATATGAAGCGTTAGACTGTTTTTTGTACCAAAAGCCTTATCACAAAAATTACACTTGAATCTTTTTTCTCCAGTGTGGGTCACCATGTGATCTGTTAGGTTAGATCTAAATCTGCCAACATAGTCACACAGCTGACATTTGTATGGGTTCTTATAAGAGGGGCCTGAATTTAGGCAAATGTTACATTTGTTTGTTTTTTCATCATCACTACCATCAAACGCATTTTTGCAAAACTGACATCTTAATGACTCACTGGTGTGCTGTCTTTTGTGATGTTCTAACCTGTATCTATAGTTACATGAATAGTCACAAACATCACATTTAAACTTTCGGTCACCAGTATGGACAGACATGTGGCGTGTTAGACTATGGTTTTTACCAAAGACCTTATCACATATATTGCACTTGAATCTTTTTTCACCAGAATGGGTTAACATGTGAATTGTCAGGCAAGAATTAAATCTGCTAGCAAAGTCACATAGCTGACATTTGTACGGTTTCTCATCAGAGTGGGTCTTAACGTGATTAAACAAGGAGTATTTGCGCATAAATGCAGCATCACATTGATCACATTTAAACGGTCTTTCATTGTTGTGTTTTTTCATATGATCGACTAAGCACACCTTCAGTCTAGATTCATAAGGACACAAGCTGCACTTAAAAGGTTTTTCTCCAGTGTGTTTCCATATGTGAGTTTGCATCTTTGCCTTCCCAGTACATTTAAAGTCACAATAGCTGCACCTCAATTGTTCCCCTCTACCAGTAAATGAAAATGACTTGGATCGGCTGTCATTTTTTCCTGAATGGTGGTCCATGTCTACTTTGTTAACTTTGTCATGCCTTTTGTCATGCCTCTTACTATGCAACATATACAGTTTTTTATGTTGACTAGAATACTGGCACATGTCACAGCTAAATGTTGTTTTTCTTGTGTGGGTTATTTTGTGACAAAGCAAT
Source organism: Sinonovacula constricta (assembly GCA_007844125.1). Classification (NCBI taxonomy): domain Eukaryota; kingdom Metazoa; phylum Mollusca; class Bivalvia; order Cardiida; family Solecurtidae; genus Sinonovacula; species Sinonovacula constricta. The sequence goes on from CM017556.1 coordinate 894,132, forward strand.
AGATATCTTGAAACATAGGTGCGATGGCATTTGAAGCATCTGTTACATTTGTTTTTTGTATGTCTGCTACTGTGTGCAACAAAGTTACACTTAAGATGACATGTGTAACTACATTGGCCACATTTAAATACTGCTGTTGACTTAGATTCCATCCTCTGTGAACTCAACATCATGCTTTCATGCTGTCTTCCATTAGGTCACTTTAAAGGGTGTTGACAGATGTTCCAGTCAAGAAGGTATCACCTCCAATATCATTTTGTGTTGTCCTAAGCTGGTCTTGTTGAACCTGGGAATAAATAAATAATTCTATTTGATACAAAATGTTTATAATTCATTGACAGTGGAAGCATTGGTTTTCTTTCTATTTCAAGAAATAGACATACTTTTTGCAGTCTTACCTAATTCACATTGTAAAATCAGTTAAATCAGAAATATGGAATGGAGTCCACTGTTCCAGCTGTTAATGGTGTAGTGGATATAGGATTGATCTCATAATTGTTAGTATGGCTCTATATTTTTATACTTTAAGTGATTTTGGTGGTTTCTTCAGAAATAATGATATACCATTTGAAAGAACTTTAAACCTGTGGTTTAGATTTAAGCATCCAAAAGTGTTTATTTGAAAATAATCTTTAATCACAAGAAGACAGCCATTCCTGACCCATATTTAAATAACGAGGGGTCATGTAAAAATTAAGGATGGTCATACTTAATTAAAAATAAAAAAGTGAGCACAATTTTTTAACAAGATTTTGTGAAAAACAGTTATATCGAAAAGATAGAAGCTTTGCATGATATTGTGAAAGGAAATTTCTGTCTTATATTACAAGAAAAATACAAAATGACATACACATGACTGAAACTATTATCAGGGGCGGATCCAGAGGGGGGCCGCCCCCCCCCCCATTTTTCGACGACCAACAAAAAAAAAAGTGTTAATTTTTTAGTTTTTTAACGCAAAGCTTATCAAAGGGCTACGCCTCTTAAGTCCCAATTCAGCTCTGAGATTCGTGAAGAATGCCTACAGGTCCACTATGGGTGAAGATAGGTTCAATGCTCTGGTCCTCCTCTACGCACACAAGGATATTCCACTTGACTATGGAAAAGTAATTGATATATATGCTCTGAAACATCCAAGACGGATGCTCTTAGCCCATCCATTGTCGGATTAATTTGATATGTGACAGATTTTATTATCCACTGAACGTTGATGACTGGTATTTCTTCACTTTATACATACTTCCTAATACTCTCATATTCTTTAACTCGTGCTTTAGAATGACTGGCAATGTAAATATATAATTTCTATGCTCTATATGCCTAAAAATAGCAAATGCTAGGAATATCCTTGCATTAATCTTTTTTTACAGATAAAGTGATAGTTATTCACATTCAGGACGTTCATTTTACTATACACTGACAGTCTTGGTTATTGTAGTGTTCTTACGATAATAGGTTTCTTTTCAGTAACCTTAAGATGTCCAAGTCAGTGGATATTTTGCCCTTAAAATTGAGCAAATAGATAAGGAAATTATGCCCCACAGATGCTTAGATATCGCATCTCAGCACATCTAGAATTCAAAATTTTCTGGGGGAGCCCCCTCCAGACCCCCCGCCACGGATTTTGTGCCTGCGGCGCGATCAGCTCCGGCCTGTGGCCGAATGTTACTCCCTCAGCACCCCCTATTCTGAAATCCTGGATCCGCCCCTGATTATTACAGTCAAACAGCACTGGATATTATTTACCTCTGCAGTGCATACTGCTCATGTTACTTCAACACCTATACATTAAAACCATGGCTATTTGGAGAGCCATTCAATCTTGGCAAAAACAACATTTGACAATATCGATTTATGTTGGTTTGGGTTATTGTTTTAGAAGAAATTGATGGGGATAGTTTTTTTATTATTCTTGAGAACCCATGGCACTTTCACTAGCTGTTCACTGTTCAGACTTAATAAGTCTGACATCTTTTTCACCACAGACACAAGAAATCTGCTCTATAGAAAACAGTGTACTATAGAAGTCTAATTTACCCAAACTGTCATTTATGAATAACAGATGTTTTGCTATCCAGATATTTCGCACCGGATGTTTCACCACCTAGGTCCAGGATGTTTCGCTACCAATTTGTTCGTAATTGAAATAAAAATACTAAAAGTTGTTGTTTGGGCATGCTAAAGTGTGTATTTTATAATGTATCACCATTATTAAATAAACTTGTCTTTGTTGTCATTTTTCACCCTTCTTGAACACATATGATATTTACTGTATAAGTTTAATAAATGATCAGAATGTGCATGTGATATATTTAAATTTATTATTAGAATAACACGGCAAATGAGTATAAGGGCAACATTTCAATAAAATTTTTGTGTTATTGATTGCCAACTTGTTAGAAGTATGAACTAACAATACTGGATGTGAAAATTACTGTATAATGCCGACGTAAGAAGTGTTTTCAGAGAAAAAGAATTTTGTTATCAAGGCTTTTTTTCGGCTGATTTTATAGCCGGTATTCGGTCATGTTCCCAATGGCAAAACATATACTTTTTTCCCAATCAGAGAAGAAAAATTCCCAATCGAAAAAAAAAAATTCCGACGAAAAATAACGCAATCCGAGGTAGTTACAAACTTTTTAAGTACGGAAATTTAAATAATTCATTCGGAAACTTTTTTTTTATTCGTTGAATCGTTAAACAATGTCTGTTTCCAAAATGCTTATTGATTTTGATAATATTAAATATATGTGGCAAACATAATAAAAAACAATGTATAAAAGTACAGCTTTTTATTCCCCAAAGGTGAAAAAAATTCCCAATTTCTGGCAAAATGACGCGAAAATTCCCAAATCCAGGGGTATGGGTCATATTCCCAAAATGGTGAAAAAAAGCCCTGGTTATGTTTTCTTTTGCATCCTCCTTCATGATTTTTGAGCTTTGAAATAGAAAAATAATTGTCTTACCTCTTTAAATATCATTTTGTAACTCACTATTAAATAATCCAAACTGTGACCTCAAACATCTTGACAACCCTATTTGTCTCTAATGTTAGCCATGCATGACCTTTGACAGTCTGTGAAAGATAGGAATTTTCCTTGATTGCCAGGATTATGCTCTCTCAGCTTAATAAACATCAGGCAACAGTTAAAGAAAAACACATGTTCAGGACAAGATGTTAATATTTCGTGAAATCAAGGAGTGTGTTTAGTGGAAATTTTACCTTGGTGGTGGCAAACTTTAGAAGGATCAAAGACAATGTGGCATCTTTTTTGTCAACCCACTAGCCCATTTTAACACATTGCCGATGTCTAATTCATAAGAGCTTCACAGTGATTTCAGTTAACTACAGAAATGTTATTTTAGCGAATCTTTTCATACGCATAAGAAAAAAATAACAAAAGTATATCGGTACATATAGATTCTGAATTCAGTCACTGAAATCAGAGAAATTTCACAACGACACTTCACCAGTCCGCAAAAGTGGGTTTGGTATATTCTCTGCAACTAAAATTGTGTTTTAGCTACAAAATTCAGAGCCTGAGGTCGTTCAGTATGATTGCCAGCTTAGGACCAACGTCCGCATCAGTGGTTTACTGATTAAACGGACACAAAAGGGATGGGATTTGCCAGCCTTTTTGCCGATAGTATGCAGCAACATATCTATCATCATAGCACAGGGGCACTTATGAGGTGCCCAGGGACTGAACCCGGCCGGTCCATTACACTGACACGACAAGTCAGGCGTACAGCTATCCCCTTAGTCCCAAGCGTTAGAGGAGGGAAGCCATTACTATCAACTTTAAAGTCTTTGGTTTGTCCTGGCCGGCGTTTGAACCCGCGACCTCCAATTCCACAAGCCGACGCTCTACCACCACTTGAGCTATTGCGACCTGTCGACACAAGAGAATGTTGCTCTAAGCTTATGACATTTTTGTATATAATTATGTTTGATTTTTTGTATGTTTAGATAGTTTCCATGTGATGTAATAGGCGCGGATAAGACAGTTTAAGGCAGCCATCTTTGAAGGCAGAAGCTAATGCAGGCCGAAATCTGGAAATATGTGCTGTATGAAACTCACCACTGTGTTTTTACTTTTCAGTCTATTTTACTGAATATAATATCAAATTTAACAGCTTTTATGAAGTATTTTAAATATCAAAAATATATTTTGCTAGTTTAAAAAGTAACAAAAAAATACAACCAAAAAAGATGCACTGTTTATTTTGTTTAAGGATGAGCCAATAATTTAATAATAACTTCTGTGTATTAATTCTTTGTGCATTTATCAATTTAAAAATACTGCATTCTAAAAATATGAATTTCAAGAGCTTTTAATTGCTGGACGACAAATGAAGAAATTATGCAAAAATATATTATATTCTATACAATTCATCTGAAAATCCCTTGAAGTTGCCATCAAAAATGGCTGCTAAAGATAAGGGATCTTCACAGATGTGGAAACTATCTATCTAAAAAAAAATCTAGGCATATAATATACACATATCTAAGTAATTCTGTTTGATTTTTACAGGTATCATGAAAGTTTGATTTTCAAATCTGCAAAAAAGACTGTACCACTTATTACAACTATAATCTTTGCATGTAAAAGTGTACACTATTAAACAATATAAAATGCACAAAAATGCAAAAACTGTACATCTAATTACAACTATAACCTTTGCATGTAAAAGTATACACTATTAAACAATATAAAATGCACAAAAATGCACAGATACAATAAATTTCTAATTGGTTTACACATTAATTGCCGACATTTGACTATACACACTTGCTGCTAAACAGGGTAGTGAAACATCATGCTGCAAAACATCTGAGGTGTGAAACATAACAGGTAGTGAAACAGAAGGTAGTGAAACATCTGTAAATCTCATTTACCAATGTGACAATAATGTCCAGTGTGCAAGTGTGTACAGCCATAACATTGATAAAACAATAAGAATAGTCTTTACTAAATATAAACATAAGCAAAAAAAACAACAAAAACAACCAAATGAACATGGGTACAAAACACATATAGAAAACAAAAATAATGCAAAAATCAATTATTCCCATTTGAATTTGAGACCATAATTTCCGGATTTTAGTTACTTCCGACAATGATTGCAGCATGAAGTTAAGCAGTCTTGTACAACCCAGTTAAATGAAACAATTCTGTGGTAACAATGTTATATACGAGTTGAGAAATCAATAAAGAGCACAAACTATTGTAAACTAAATTTCAAATTAATATTTACCTTGAATTATTTGACTTATTGGCTAAAAATTTGTTATTTACATCGTGAGTTCATCTTCACAAAGAAGGGAGGTAACTAGCGGCATGACTAAATATCAGATATGTCCGTGGGATAAATCCGGGAACGACTATGAATTTTAAAAGCAATATTTACTAGCATTATTTTTTTTACTCTTTATCTCTGTTAAGATGCCATTTATACGTGTTTGGATGTATTAGATTAAATATTTACGTAATTATATAAATGCAAAAATATATATTTATGGGAATTCTTATTTCATGCTTTCTCGTGTTTAATTTTATTTCTGCATCTATGTTTGTGTATATGTAAACGAATTAGTGTCTAAATGTAAGTGTAAGTTCACTTTAGCTTAGAAACTTGCTGCAGTCCTTTGTGATGTCACGTCTCCATTTTAGTTTTTATACGCTATTGTCCGATCTGAAGGTTATTTTAATTGGCAATTTTATATATATTGTGATGTGAATCAGATAAATGTTTATTATTTTAGTATTATTATAATGTAAATTTTAAACAGCATGTAAGTATTGAGGGTATCTTAATATTTTATTTTTTTCTGCTACCTAACTAAATGCTTGTTATTGTATTTTGTTAATATTATGTCGGTCAATAGCTATGCATAGCTAATGATAATATTTATATAAAACACCGACTATCATGTCCATATCCTGTATCCTCATGTCCATATCCACCATGTCCATATTCTGCATCCTCATGTCCATATCCATCATGTCCATATCCATCATGTCATGTCCATATCATGTATCCCCATGTCAATATCCATCATGTCCATATCATGTTTACCCATGTCCATATCCATCATGTCGATATCCTTAGTCCTCATGTCCATATCCTGTATCATCATGTTCATATGCTGTATCCGCATATCCTGTCTATATGTATCCCCTTGCCCGTAGCATGTATTCCGATGTCCATATCCGGTATCCCCATGGCCATATCATGTTTCCACATCGTCATATCCGATACTACTATTATCATATCCTGTATCTCCATTTGATATTCTGTATCCCAATCTGATATCCTGTATCCCCATTTGATATCCTGTATCCCCATTAGATATCCTGTATCCCCATCTGATATCCTGTATCCCATTTGATAGCATGTATCCCCATCTGATATCCTGTATCCCCATTTGATATCCTGTATCCCCATTTAATGTCCTGTATCGCCATTTGATATCATGTATCGCCATTTGATGTCCTGTATCGCCATTTGATATCCTGTATCGCCATTTGATGTCCTGTATCGCCATTTAATGTCCTGTATCGCCATTTGATGTCCTGTATCGCCATTTGATGTCCTGTATCCCCATTTGATATCCTGTATTGCCATTTAATGTCCTGTATCACCATTTGATGTCCTGTACCGCCATTTGATGTCTTGTATCCTCATTTGATATCCTGTATCGCCATCTGATATCCTGTATCGCCATTTAATGTCCTGTATCGCCATTTGATGTCCTGTATCGCCATTTGATGTCCTGTATCCCCATTTGATACCCTGTATCGCTATTTAATGTCCTGTATCGCCATTTAATGTCCTGTATCTCCATTTGATGTCCTGTATCTCCATCTGATATCATGTATCGCCATTTAATGTCCTGTATCGCCATTTGATGTCCTGTATCACCATTTGATGTCCTGTATCCCCATCTGATATTCTGTATCGCCATTTAATGTCCTGTATCGCCATTTGATGTCCTGTATCGCCATTTGATGTCCTGTATCCCCATAGATATTCTGTATCCCCATTTCATATCCTGTATCCCCATTAGATATCCTGTATCCCCATCTGATATCCTGTATCCCATTTGATATCATGTGTCCCCATATGATATCCTGTATCCTCAGCTGATGTCCTGTATCACCATGTGATGTCCTATATCGCCATTTGATATCCTGTATCCCCATTTGATGTCCTGTATCGCCATTTGATGTCCTGTATCGCCATTTGATGTCCTCTATCTCCATTTGATATCCTGTATCGCCATTTGATATCCTGTATCGCCATTTAATGTCCTGTATCGCCATTTGATGTCCTGTATCGCCATTTGATGTCCTGTATCCCCATTTGATATCCTGTATCGCCAATTAATGTCCTGTATCGCCATTTAATGTCCTGTATCGCCATTTGATGTCCTGTATCTCCATTTGATAGCATGTATCCCCATCTGATATCCTGTATCGCCATTTAATGTCCTGTATCGCAATTTGATGTCCTGTATCGCCATTTGATGTCCTGTATCCCCATCTGATATCCTGTATCGCCATTTGATGTCCTGTATCGCCATTTGATGTCCTGTATCGCCATTTGATGTCCTGTATCCCCATTTCATATCCTGGATCCCCATTAGATATCCTGTATTTACATCTGATATCCTGTATCCCCATTTGATATCATGTATCCCCAATTGATGTCCTGTATCACCATTTGATGTCCTATATCGCCATTTGATATCCTGTATCCCCATTTGGTGTCCTGTATCGCCATTTGATGTCATGTATCGCCATTTGATGTCTTCTATCTCCATTTGATATCCTGTATACCCATTAGATATCCTGTATCCCCATCTGATATCCTGTATCCCCATTTGATATCATGTATCCCCATATGATATCCTGTATCCCCAATTGATGTCCTGTATCACCATTTGATGTCCTATATCGCCATTTGATATCCTGTATCCCCATTTGATGTCCTGCATCGCCATTTGATGTCCTGTATCGCAATTTGATATCCTGTATCCCCATTAGATATCCTGTATCCCCATCTGATATCCTGTATCCCCATTTGATATCATGTATCCCCATTAGATAACCTGTATCCCCATCTGGTATCCTGTATCCCCATTTGATATTCTGTATCCCCAATTGATATCCTGTATCCCCATTTGATGTCCTGTATCACCATTTGATGTCCTATATCGCCATTTGATATCCTGTATCCCCATTTGATGTCCTGTATCGCCATTTGATGTCCTGTATCGCCATTTGATATCCTGTATCCCCATTAGATATCCTGTATCCCCATCTGATATCCTGTATCCCCATTTGATATCATGTATCCTCATTAGATATCCTGTATCCCCATCTGGTATCCTGTATCCCCATTTGATATTCTGTATCCCCAATTGATATTCTGTATCCCCATTTGATGTCCTGTATCCCCATTAGATATCCTGTATCCCTATTTGATATCCTGTATCCCTATTTGATTTCCTGTATCGCCATCTGATGTCCTGTATCCCCATTTGATGTCATGTATCACCATTTGATGTCCTGTATCTCCGTATGATGTCCTGTATCTCCGTATGATGTCCTGTATCCCTATTTGATGTCCTGTATCCCCATATGATATCGTGTATCCCCATTTGATGTCCTGTATCCCTATTTGATGTCCTGTATCCCCATATGATATCGTGTATCCCCATTTGATGTCCTGTATCCCTATTTGATATCCTGTATCCCCATTTGATATCCTGCATCGACATTTGATGTCCTGTATCGCCATTTGATATCATATATTACTATTTGATGTCCTGTATCGCCATATGACGTCCTGTATCGCCATATGATGTCCTGTATCGCCAAATGATGCCCTGTATCCCCGTATGATGTTCTGTATCCCCGGATGATGTCCTGTATCCCCGTATGATGTTCTGTATCCCCGGATGATGTCCTGTATCCCCGTATGATGTCCTGTATCGCCATATGATGTCCTGTATCCCCGTATGCTGTCCTGTATCCCCGTATGATGTCCTGTATCCCTGTATGATGTCCTGTATCGCCATTTGATGTCCTGTATCCCCGTATGATGTCCTGTATCCCCGTATGATGTCCTGTATCCCTGTATGATGTCCTGTATCGCCATTTGATGTCCTGTATCCCCATATGATGACCTGTATCGCCATTTGATGTCCTGCATCGCCATTTGATATCTTGTCTCCCCATATGATATCGTGTATCACCATTTGATATCCTGTATCTCCATTTGATATCCTGTTCCCCCATTTGATATCCTGTATCCCCATTTGATATCCTGTTTCCCCATTTATGTCCTGTATCCCCATTTGATATCCTGTTTCCCCATAAGATGTCCTTTATCCCTATTTAATATCTTCTATCCCTATCTGATATTCTATATTGTCACGTCCATATCCTAAACCCCCATGTCCAGATCTTGTATCGCCATATCCATCCTTCATATCTCCATGTTTTGATAATTTATCGCTATACTTGAATCAAGTATCTTGCTTTCATATCTATTATCTAATGCTGTATATATTGTTTTTGATGTTTATATCTGTCCTCTGTACGTCCGTGGATATAAATTGCCGTTTATCTGTTGCATTATTGTAAGCACATTTATAAATACTTCATTTAAATTATGATTTATATCTCAAATTCGTTAAATGACATTAAATACAGAAATATAACATACATGGGTGTGTATATTAATTTTGGTGATCATCTCCGCGCCCCTTATTTATAACCGCGGGTTCTAGTGTAGCTATATTGGCATATTTACAAACAATGAACAATTATCTAAAGACGGCTATATTTTCATGAGGCCAATTTCTTTTATTAACTAATCAGTTATCCTTCAGAAAAATAGCAGAAATACAACATTCAGTAGTGTAGACAGATTGTTTTCATGTTTATCTCCGTACCATATGGGACCATTGTATCCGGTATAAGTATTGATACATTTATAAATAACGATTAATATTTTCTTTAAAAGAGGTTATATGATGGTCTTAAAATATTCCTTTAGTAATGTTACATAAACATAAACTGGAAAAAATGATGTAGATAACGTCTTTAACGTTCATATCCGTACCCCGTATTTCCACGGTTATGAACTTCGGTTTGGTCATCAATATATTTATTTACCGCAGATGTGTAAATATAGGGTCAATCTCTATAAAAGGGAGTAAATTAATTAAAATTAAAGTGTTTTTTTTTATCAAAAATATAGTACAAATGTAGCAAACAATGCTGTAGATGGCAACTTTAATGTTCATATCCGCACCCTGTTTGTCCACGGATAGAAATAGTTCTAAAGCTATTTTCAAAAATCAACCACAATTGCTTGTTAAACAAGACTGCCTAAATGAATGATTTTATATATAGAAAATACATAAAATTTTGTATGAAACATAGTTAAAACATGCATGTATGTAAATAATGACGTTTACGTTCATATCAGTACCCCGTATGTCTACGGATATGAAGTCTGGCGTGGCTTTGCGTATATTTATTACCAATAAATTCTGTAAATACTCGTTTTGGAAAGAGATTCAAATAATAAAAATAATAACATTGCACCAACTTTAACGGAACAACAACAAATAATATTATAGTGTTGTAGATAATGATTTTAAGTTTATATTCGTATACCCCTATGTCCATGCATATAAATGTATGCTGTTTGTTTTGGAACATTGAGATAAGCTTTGATAAACGCCTGACCCTGTTGGACCACTATGTTGTCGTTGCGGATATAAACTGTGACTTATTTTCAGAAAGTAAAGCCACATCTTTTTAACTTCTGTGTATTATTTATCTTCAACAACATTATGAAAGAACCGACATGTTTTAAGAAAAAATGTCCACCCTCTCTTTTAGATGTTTTTCAAAGGATCTCTGTTTTAGAACTCTTAACTTTCCAACAGGTGTAAGTGACTGCCATAACATGATCACGACTGTCATAAATACCACAAACCCATGTTATCAAAAACAGACATTTTCTTACAAATGCTTTTGACAGTTATGAATAGTCTCTGATTTTCTGAGAGATGAACCTATAAAACGTGAGACTGTGAGTTATGTTCCTGTACTTTTCGAGATTGGGGGATATTTACCTGTAGTCAGCGAGATTGTGAGATATTTACCTGTAGTTTATGAGGTGTATGTGTACATGTAGCATGTGACATTGGAAATATGCACATATAGTCCGTGAGATTAGCGATAAACACCAGTATGCATTAGGAGAATGTTTACGCTTACCCCTATGTGTACATGTAGCATGTGACATTGGAAATATGCACATATAGTCCGTGATATTAGCGATAAGCACCAGTAGGCATTAGGAGAAGGTGAACGCTTACCCCTATGTGTCACTAACATGGCAAATTGTATAAGGTATTGGTGTAAGTTGATGCATATGAATGCTAAAATATACTGTAAACATTGCTATATTATGCTGAAAAACTAGATGATGCGGAACGAACTTGCTGGGCTACGAAAATGAAACAATTGTTATTTTCAGCAGGGTTTGGTTATGTTTTGATTTTGCGAGAGTTAAAAGTATGTTAACTGCACAATTTCAACAGAGGCTAAGAGACACATATTAACAGAATTGACACTTTTCTGTAAGCAATTCAAGTAGGTGTTATCATTATCAATATTTTATTTTAATTTGTTCAAACCATAACTTAATAATCGAGTTAGGTAGAAATATGTGTTGTACTGTTAAGCAATCGACTATGTGAGCATTGTTCGCAGAATAGTATTAATGTTATCAATTGTAAGTACCATGTATTTTTCGTTGGTACAAAGTATAATAATGTACGTGATGAGTATCTCATGCAACAGTTGTATTTCATTTCTCTATGCGAAATAATAACATGGTGCATCCATCCCTTTAGCGTATAAACATTAATTGTTTGCTTATCTGACCAGAAATAAATGTTTACGCTGTCATTTAACTCATATACCATTTTAGTCAGGTGGCTTACGTGCCAACAGCCTTATCATTTCGTTTTAATTCAACTACCGTTTTAGTCATTACAATTCGCGAACCATTTAGACAGGTGAATAAAAGGTATACATAGTGTCGCGTACGGCTCCTTAAAGCCGAACACCATATATGATCGGTGTATTTTAAATGGTATTTAAAATATCCCGATTGACAAGTATAAGCCCCAACATATAAGTTTGGTAAGTAAGAAGGTGCACATAGTGCCCCATATTGCTATAAGACACACAGCATTTAAGTCTTCTGAATAAAGAGCGTACGTAGTGGCCCATAATACAAAAAAGTGGTGAAGTATCTGATGAGTAAAAGACGTACGTAGTGCCACGTATTAATATAAAAGCCGCATTATTTAACTCTGTTGAGTAAAAGGCGTACGTAGTGAAGCGTATTAATATAAAAGCGAAACCATTTACTCTGATGAGTAAAAGACGTACGTGGTGCGCGTATTAATTTAAAAGTCGCACCGTTTATGTCTGGTGAGTAAGAGGCGTACGTAGTGCCACGTATTAATATAAAAGCCGCATTATTTATGTCTGGTGAGTACAAGGCTTACGTAGTGTCACATATCACTATAAAAGACGCACTCCCTTTAAGACTGATAAGTAAAAGGGGTACATTCCCCCCATATCACTATAGAATCTGCATACCATTTTAGTCTGGTCAGTAAAAGGAGTTTGTAGTGCCCTATATTATTAAAATAGCCACACACCATATAAGTCTGGTTAATAAAAACGTGGACATTGTGCCCCATATTACTAAAAATAGCGCACACTATTTAAGTCTTCTGAGTAAAGGGCGTACTTAGTGCCTCATAATACACCCTTTTTAACCTTTTTATTATTTTAACCGTCCGAACGATCTGGTCGAAAATATGTTGTGCTTTTTTCCTGAACTAATTTAATTAATTATAAATAAATAGTTTTGACTCAATATAAATAAAAACTAACTTGACAACCAACGCCTAGTATTGGTTCTTTTCGATGTGCATAGATAGATAGGTAGGTAGGTAGGTAGGTAGGTAGGTAGGTAGGTAGGTAGGTAGGTAGGTAGGTAGGTAGGTAGGAAGGTAGGTAGGTAGGTAGTTAGTTAGGTAGGTAGTTAGGTAGGTAGGTAGGTAGGTAGGTAGGTAGGTAGGTAGGTAGATAGATAGATAGATAGATAGATAGATAGATAGATAGATAGATAGATAGAAGGCGTGGCTAACAGTAATTGACACCTAACATAGACTGTGTGTAGACTTAAACGGTGTAGATCTGACGACTTAGGATCCAAACACATTCGGAACTCCTCGCCATTTTCTGTTTTCGCCAGAGAAAGGGCAAGGTATTCCGAATGAGTCCAATGTGACCTTTTCGTAATTCCGGACTAAGGTCCGGGAATAAGTAGGTTAGTGTTGTGAGGGGGGGGGGGGGGGGGGGGGGGCAGTTGCGCGCGCATATTGAGTCATATCCGACACTCCGGTTGAATCTACATGTAAAACACAATATTTCCCGTAAATACACAAAATACACCTGAAATAGAAGAGTTATGCCTAAGAAGAGATTTGATGATGCAGAAAATTCACTTGTAAGTAGGTGTGTTGAAACCGTTTTAAAAATGAACTCGCTTGTAAATTGCGCACGATGTGGGTGCAACAAAAATGACGATTGGCTTGACGAGTTTACTGTTTTAATTGAACGCATGTTATGAACTTATTTCTTACTCTCGCAACGGCGAGACATTGATTTAGAAAACAAGTGACATCATCTGACTGAAAGTTATCTGCAATACAAAGCTGACCAATCCTTAAAGAAAGTAAACAAATTAACTAAAAAAAGACAACTGTAGAGGCACGATTTTTTTTATTCTTTCACCAATGTGAAGAAAATTTGTAGATCTCTGCATTCACATATATTTCAAATTATCCAGGGTTTCCCTTTACCCCATATATACATGTTTTATTTCATATGCGACCGGTGTAGATCCAGGTCTGCTGACACGTTGGTGCTGTCTGATCTTGATCTACACTGGTTGCATCTTGTACAGAAATAACCTAATGGATCAAAAGCGAATGGCTGTGCCGGCTGATTTAGTTCTACACTGATCACGCTCGTGACAAAACCCGTACATATGGAGTAAAGGTAATTACATTTTTGGTCGCCCCAACCAGACATAAAATGTTTGCATACAGTGACAGTTTAACAGTTGGTGTTTACATTTAATGATATATGTTCATTTATATTTATACAGATATGCCTTCCACAGTCACTCAGGTAAATCATCCAGATGACAAATGGTGACCTGAATACTGTACTAGACAGTATTGGCCTGTCACCTAAAGGAAAGAGGAATCATAAAGTAACATTGCTAGCCAATCAACTTGGAATCCCTACAACACAAAGTATTTAGAGTGATCCATTTTTACAGGCAATAATGAACATTAACACATTTAGTGAAGGATGGATAAAGGATTTACGACAAGTACCAGAAGTGAAGTTTCAGAGCATTATTAATTACCTGCTTGCTTCACATGATGTCACTGACCGATCATGTGGAGACTTACAAGCACATAATGATATAACAACATAAATTGTTAGTTAGTTTCAATGTGTTAATGTAAGATATAAAACTCTTGTAAACAATAAAGCGCATTTAGGCTAGCTTTTACGTGAACAAGTTATCTTGTGCAGTCTCCAATTTTAATAAAGTTAATGTTTTGTAATTCATCCGTGTAAAATGCAGTCGAAATAGAATACAATTTGTGGAATCATTAATTTTGAATATGTTGATTTTGATTTATATATTTAATTGCTCCTCCAGTACATAAATATATATTGAATCTAATTATTTATAAACTCAAAAACGAAATTTGTGCCGGCAGGAAACAATAATTTTGTTAATTTCATCTCTGCAAAATTACAAGATCCCTTAGCCTTCCTTATATATTGTGATAACTGAAATTTATTTTCCATGTAGATTGATCTTGAAATATGCAAGAGAATAAATTGTAGCACTAATAAAATTTGCACTTATCTTTACTTTGTCATTGTGTTATGAAACAGTAATCGAGTCAATCTGTTCCGCATTCTAAGCAGTACAACATTTTAACCATCAGAAATTACAGTATGATCTTTATCTAAGCTTACACGTGGAGATTAGGTCAAGCTGTGTGCAGTCTTCCAGTGTAGGAGACAGAATACATTTTAGTGATTAAACCTAAAGATTATTTATGTTGCATATTTTTGCATGCAGACAGGTGGCATACAATGCAGTCAGGTGGCAAACAATGCAAATAGGTGGCATGCAGAAAAACTCCAGCTCCAATGGTCACTAGTAAGAGTCCCTGGAGATTTTCAGTCAACCACAAATGAAATCAGATTTTTCAAGGAATACATAAATATAAACATTCTTCTTCAACAACAAACAGAAAAAAAATATCAGATACTGTCAATGTAGACAATTTCTTACAATCTTTGACAGTCTGGAGATTTTAGTCAGCCACGCAGATCTGACCTTTTTATCGTCTTGAATCTTGTAAAAATGTGGCGCCTCAGATCTCTCATGGTTACAACCTTCAGCCCAGCAGAAATCGTTCTGTCCCTAGCAAAATAAAATTATCAAAGCGAGTACAATTCATTTAAAATAACTAAATATTAGATCTGATGATTTGTTGTATCAATTTAATTCACGTGTCCATGTTTTATCATTGAAGAAGAAACGAATAGTCATCTGTTCTATGTTTACAAGCGAGCGCATAATCGGAACACCCGGGACCTCAAATCTCGCGGAACGCGATTGCGTGAGATTCGGTAATTTCGAAATCAAGACTTGCAATACTTCCGGGTATGCCTGATAAGAATTATCAATCGGAACACCTCGGATAATTCACGAATCATCTCTCGGATGTATGTAGGTAATCGGATCACCTCGTCCATTTCCCTAAATGGGACTACTTTTGTGACGGACGTCAAAACAAAGATGGCAGCTCGGATGACAGCTCAGTACAGTACGATGCCTGTAAAACTTCAATTTGTGGCGGCTTCAAATTTTAATCATCCTATTTTAATTTACTCAGCGCAGCAGACAAGCAGCTGTCAAAAGATGGCATTATTAATGTTTTGTGCGAACTACATTTTTGGCATTCTTTTTCCGACTTCCGGCGAACAAAACGATCGTGATTTCAGTAAGTATCATTGCACCAGATACATCGGAGGGATGATTGTCTCGAGGACGGAATTACCCGAGGAGTTCCGATTGAGGTATCAGGTGAGGTAACACGTCGCCCTCTGATAAAATAAAAACTAGTCTGCCCTGTTATCAAACCGCCAAATACTAGATTTTGTTTCAAAAATCATCATGGCAAAGAAACGAAAATTCCTAGATGGTTAAGTACAGGTAAGTGCGATTTATGAGCAATACTTTGTTATTTCTTTTGTCTTTGAACGGTATTTTATGTGACGCAATTCCTTGATGTCTATGACCTTATTTGATAATAATCTATTTTGAATCAAGGATAATTGTCTTAACAAAGAAACGCCTCTCAATATAACTGCCTCTTACAATGATTGTCCCTCAGAACAACTGACCTATGTGATGGTTAGGCCCGGATCCAGAACTTTCTCAGCTGAATTTGGCAGGGGGTGGGGGTGGTGGTGGGGGTCCGGGGTGGGGTGTTAGTTTCTAAAATGTCAAAGATGCGTTCTGAAAGTGTTACTTTTTAATTTTATTGAACTGACTCTGAAAGTGTGACGACAAAAACCTTAGCAACACAACTTTATTGTTGAAAACTGGTTCAAATTCTTCACAATACTATGTCGAAACAGACAAACACATACTTCTCTTCGAGTTTGATCATAAAATGCAGCTAGATTACATTTGTACCTCTGTTTTCCTATCAATTGTCGCTTGCGTATAATAGGAAGAAAAAAATAAACAGTATTATTATCTTTAAGTATCTAAGTCAGCAAACAAACATTGCAGTATCGTCAGATTTTATGCTTATCAAACATACATTAATCGTGCCTGCATTGACATGTCAGTTGGGTGTTCGAAAGTGTGCTCTGCATAATTTCGATGTAGCGTATTTATGGAAGTTACAACTAAAGCTTGTCTTATAAAAATACCAGAATTTCCTTTGGAGCCTTCATCAAATGGTGTGACAAACAAAACCGTATTGATTTGCTGAGAGGCTTTATTAGATGTTGGACAAGATGAAAAATACTACTATCAGTAAATATTCTAGAGCAAACTAAATTTAACTAAGCATTGTCAAGATATTTTCTTTAAACTTTACAATGCATTTTCGGCACATCAACCAAGCAAAGCGTTTGTGCACATATCTTCAAACTACCGTCGTGTTTCAGTAGTGTATTAGCGAAAGAAAATATAACTACAATAATTTTTAAATTATTTCCAAATAAGTGCACTTTCCGGTTGAACTATAGATGTGTTTAAACAGCAACATTTTGTAGCCAACGAAAACTGCATGTTGCTGCACATGGTGCTTCCTACAGCTGCAGATCACTAGATTATAAAATCATTATCAACTTAGCAATATATCTTCCCTTTTCTCCTTTTTGCAGCAAGATACATACTTCTGTAAAGCCTGGGTTATTGCTAAAACAGAGTATGTACAAAATCGTTCCAGAGCAAAATTCCTTCTATTAATTTTAGCAAAGGCGAATCCTTCCATAAATCTTTTAATGCTCGTAAATTCCCTTCAGTAAATTTTCTTTATTTTGCAATATTGTTTATTTGGCTCGCATAGTAACGTCTCGTAAATAATATGAGCTTTTTTGTTATAAAATTCCAATTTCGAGATATATTTTATTTTAATTAATTTATGGCAGTGATTTTGCCTGCTTTTTGTAAAATTTTAGATTTTATCCACCTATGCTACGAGGAACAGGAGGGACTTTGTCCCGGAGGAATTTTGTCGTACAAATGCAAACAACTATTGCTACTGTTTGTGCTTTCATTTTGCTTGGATGTAACTTTAAATTGCATTGTGTGCCCTATTCTATATCAGAATCAATCTCTCAATCTCAAAGCGGTGCCCTCAATATA
Source organism: Sinonovacula constricta (assembly GCA_007844125.1). Classification (NCBI taxonomy): domain Eukaryota; kingdom Metazoa; phylum Mollusca; class Bivalvia; order Cardiida; family Solecurtidae; genus Sinonovacula; species Sinonovacula constricta. The sequence continues at coordinate 912,234 of CM017556.1, forward strand.
TTCTCATAATTCACAAACAATCCTCTTATTATAAAACAACTAAATTCCTGTTCGCATTATTATCCATTTTGTCATGACCTGAAAATATTAACTTTAACTACACTGAAAATCTACTTTGTACGTTGAATGGTATGCAAGGTGACAGAAAATCTTAACACCTCGGCTAATGTCGTCTGTGTCACCGCCGAGGAGTGCCGATAAAGACCATTAGAGGGGAGGTGAGACAGAATGCTGTACACACATCGGTTGTTGTACACGAGCCAGATGGCCTTGGGGTATGGCTATCAGCAGGGGGCAGGGGGAGGTTTTTTTTTTCGAGTGGCCTTAACTACTGCTCTGGCGGATAAGTATATGACAGTCTGGGGGCCTTAGATACCCGTGATTATCTCTACACAGTCTACAAACTTTGTGCGATTAGGTCGTTTCTGAAGAAATATAGCCGAGGAAATGTTCAAATCTCCCATGCAGAGTTGTTGTTCGTTCCCTCTGCAATGGGCTCACGTCAAGATTATTGACGGAAATTTTAAAGTGTTATTTTAAGGATATTTTCGAATTAAAATAATACTTCTACATAAAATGAATAAACATCTACTAAAAAACATATATTGAAGTAAATAATTAAAGATATTTAATTAATTCAAGCGCACTATTTTTGGAAGAATAACATAGTGATATTAATGCGCATTTGTAAAAAAACATGGACGTGATCCACGAGGCAGTCACTTGGATCGAAAGTAGTCCCGACATTAAGTGAGCCAATAACAGAGGTGAATGTATGAGCCGATGGTAGAGAGTGGAAATGTCCATGTCCAGGCCAACTCGGTGTGTGTGTGTGTGTGTGTTTGTGTGTGTGTGTGTGTGTGTGTGTGTGTGTGTGTGTGTGTGTGTGGTAAATCCGAGCCTAGATGGTGGTCTCTTAAGACAAATGACCACTATGATCGTTGTCCCTAATAAAAAAATCATACTTTGACAACTGACTATTATGACGGTTATCCCTTAAGACAACTGATCCTTATAATGATTGACCCTTTGAAAACTGACCCCGATCGTGTCTGCCACTTAAAGTAACTGAGCCTTATAATTATTGTCAGTTAAATCAGCTGACCCTTATGCTGAATGTCCCTTTGGACAGCTGACCTTGTGATAATTTTCCCTTTGGATAGCTGACCCTTATGGGATTGTCCCTTTGGATAGCTGACCCTTATGGGATTGTCCCTTTGGACAGCTGACTCTTATGATGATGGTCCCTTTGGACAGCTGACCCTTATGATGATGGTCCCTTTGGACAGCTGACCCTTATGATGATTGTCCCTTCGTACAGCTGACCCTTACAGGGATTGTCCCTTTGGACTGCTGACTCTTATGGCGATTGTCGTTTTGCACAGCTGACCGTTATGATGATTGTCCCTTTAAACAGCTGACCATATGATGATTGTCCCTTTTGGACAGCTGATCCTAATGGCGATTGTCAATTCAGACAGCGCAGCGTTATGTTATCTAGATCTTCCCTTAGGCCAACTGACCCCGTAAAATGATTGTCCATTTGTAGAGTTGACCCTTATGATGATTGTTCCCTTGGACAGCTGACCGTTTTGATGATTGAACCTTTGGACAGCTGACCCTTATGATAAATGTCCCTTTGGACAATTGACCGTTATGATGATTGTCCCTTTGTACAGCTGACCCTTATGATGATTGTCCCTTTGGACAGCTGACCCTTTTGATGATTCTCCCTTCGAACAGCTGACACTTATGACGATTGTCGTTTTGCACAGCTGACCCTTATGATGATTGTCCCTATGGACAGCTGACCCTTAGGGATTTCCATTTAGACAGCTGACCCTTATGATGATTGTCCCATTGGAAAGCTGACCCTTTTGGTGATTGTCAATTTGCACAGCTGACCATATGATGATTGTCCCTTTTGGACAGCTGATCCTAATAGGGATTGTCAATTCAGACAGCGGAGCGTTATCTAGATCTTACCTTAATGATTGTCCCTTTGGACAAATGACCTTCAAGATGAATGTCCAGTTGGACAACTGACCATTAAAATGATTGTCCCATTGAACAGCTGACCCGAATGATGATTGTCCCTTTGTACAGCTGACCGTTGTGATGATTGTCCCCTTGGATAGCTGACCCTTATAAAGATTTTCTCTTTGGACATCTGAACCTTATGATGATTCTCCCTTCGGACAACTGATCCTTATGGCGATTGTCCTTTTAGGGAAGCTGACCCTTTTGATGATTGTCCATTGCGTCAGCTGATCTTTACGATGAATGTCCGTTTGGGACAGCTGACCATTATGGGGATTGTCCCTTTGCGCAGCTGACCCTTATGATGTTTGTAACGTTGGACAGCTGACCCTTATGATAATTGTACCTAAAGATAGCTGACCTTTATGGGGATTGTCAATTAGGACAGCTGGCCTTTATTATGATTGTCCCTTTGGGCAGCTGACCCTTATGGTGATTGTCAATTTGGACAGCTGACCCTTATTATGATTGTCCCTTTGGACAACTGACTCTTATGATGATTGTCCTTTTGGACGGCTGACCCTATATGATGATTGTCACTTTGGACAGCTGACCTCATGGTGTTTGTCCCTTTGGACAGCGGACCCTTTTGGTGATTGTACTTTTTGATAGCTGACCCTTGTGATGATTCTCTCTTTGGACAGCTGTCCCTTATGATGATTCTCCCTTCGTACAACTGACCCGTATGGGGATTTTGCCTTTGGACAGCTGACCCTTATGGCGGTTGTCGTTTTGCACAGCTGACCATTATGATGATTGTCTCTTTGGACAGCTGGAACTTCAGGGAATAGTCTATTTGGACAGCTGACCTTTATGACGACTGTACTTTTGGACAACTGATCCTAATGAGGATTGTAAATTGTGACAGCGGAGCGGTATCTTGATCTTCCCTTAGGTCAACTGACCCGTAAAATGATTGTCCCTTTGGACAGCTGACCCTTATGATGATTGTTCTGTTAGACAGCTGATCCTTTTGGGGATTTGTCAATTTGGACTGCTGACCATATGATGATTGTTCCTTTTGGAAAGCTGATCCTAATGGGGATTGTCAATTTGGACAGCGCAGCGTTATCAAGATCTTACCTTAGGTCAACTGACCCGTAAAATGTTTGTCCCTTTGGACAAATGACCCTAATGATGTTTGTCCCTTTGGACAGCTGACCTTTTTGATGATTGTCCTTTGCGTCAGCTGATCTTTATGATGAATGTCCCTTTGGACAGCTGACTCTTATGATGATCGTACCTATAGACAGCTGACCCTTATGAGGATTGTCCCTTTGGACACCTGACCGTTTCGATGATTGTCCCTTTGGACAGCTAACCCATTATGACAATTGTCCTTTTGGGAAGCTGACCCTTATGAAGCTTGTCCCTTTGGAAAGCTGACCCTCATGATGATTGTCGCTTTGGAAAGCTGACCCTTATGAGGATTGTCCCTTTGGAAAGCTAACCCTTATGAAGCTTGTCTCTTTGGAAAGCTGACCCTTATGTTGATTGTCCCTTTGGACGGCTGATCCTTATGATGATTGTTCTGTTGGACAGCTGACCCTTATGATGATTGTCACTTTGGACAGCTAAACCTTATGATGATTGTTCCATTGGACAGCTCACCGTTTCGATGATTGTCCCTTTGGACAGCTAACCCTTTATGATGATTGTCCTTTTGGACAGCTGATCCTTATGAAGCTTGTCCTTTTGGAAAACTGACCGTTATGAAGATTGTCCCTTTGGAAAGCTGACCCTGATGAAGCTTGTCCCTTTGGAAAGCTGACCCTTATGATAATTGTACGTTTGGATAGCTGACCCGTATGATAATTCTCTTTCGGACAGCTGACCCTTATGATTATTGCCCCTTTGGACAGCTAACCCTTATGATGATTGTCCTTTTGGACAGCTGACCCTTATGATGATTGTCCTTTTGGACAGCTGACCCTTATGACGATTTTCCATGTGGACAGCTGACCCTTATAATGATTGTCCCTTTGGACAGCTGACCCTTCTGATGATTGTCCTTTTGGACAGCTGACCCTTATGACGATTTTCCATGTGGACAGCTGACCCTTATAATGATTGTCCCTTTAGACAGCTGACCCTTATAATGATTGTCCCTTTAGACAGCTGACCCTTATAATGATTGTCCATTTGGACAGCTGACCCTTATGATGATTGTCCTTTTGGACAGCTGACCCTTATGACGATTTTCCATGTGGACAGCTGACCCTTATAATGATTGTCCCTTTAGACAGCTGACCCTTATAATGATTGTCCCTTTAGACAGCTGACCCTTATAATGATTGTCCATTTGGACAGCTAACCCTTATGATGATTGTCCTTTTGGACAGCTGACCCTTATGATGATTGTCCTTTTGGACAGCTGACCCTTATGACGATTGTCCTTTTGGACAGCTGACCCTTATGACGATTTTCCATGTGGACAGCTGACCCTTATAATGATTGTCCCTTTGGACAGCTGACCCTTCTGATGATTGTCCTTTTGGACAGCTGACCCTTATGACGATTTTCCATGTGGACAGCTGACCCTTATAATGATTGTCCCTTTAGACAGCTGACCCTTATAATGATTGTCCTTTTGGACAGCTGACCCTTATGATGATTGTCCTTTTGGACAGCTGACCCTTATGACGATTTTCCATGTGGACAGCTGACCCTTATAATGATTGTCCCTTTGGACAGCTGACCCTTCTGATGATTGTCCTTTTGGACAGCTGACCCTTATGACGATTTTCCATGTGGACAGCTGACCCTTATAATGATTGTTCCTTTAGACAGCTGACCCTTATAATGATTGTCCCTTTAGACAGCTGACCCTTATGATGATAGTCCCTTTGGACAACTGACCCTTATGATAATTGTACGTTTGGATAGCTGACCCGTATGATAATTCTCTTTCGGACAGCTGACCCTTATGATTATTCTCTGTTCGGACAGCTGACCCTTATGATGATTGTCCCATTAGACAGCAGACCTTTATGATGGTTGTCCCTTTGGACTGCTGACCCTTGTAATGATTGTCCCTTTAAACGGCTGACCCTTATGAGGATTTTCCCTTTATACAGCTGACCCTTATAATGATTCTACCTTAGAACAGCTGACCCTTATGATGATTGTACCTTGGACAGCTTGCCCTTATGACGAATGTACCTTCGGACAGCTGACCCTTAAGGGCATTGTCACTTTGGACTACTGACCCTTGTGTTGATTGTCCTTTAAAATGGCCGACCCTTATGATGATAGTCCCTTTGGACAACTGGCCTTTTCAATGATTGTCCCTTTGGACAGCTGACCTTTAGGACGATTGTCCCCGTGGACAGCTGACCCTCATGGGGATTGTCCCTTTGGACAGCTGACCTTTATGATGATTGTCCCTTTGGACAGCTGACTTTTGACCCTTAAGGTGATTGTCCTTTTGGACAACTGACCCTTATGATGATTGTCCTTTTTGGGCTGCTGACCCGTATGAAGGCTGTCCCTTTGGACAGCAGACCCTTATGATGATTATCCCTTTGGACAGAAGACCCTTAATGTGTTTGTCCCTTTGGACAGCTGACCTTTATGATGATTGTCCCTTTGGACAGCTGAACCTTAATGTGTTGTCCCTTTGGACAGCTGACCCGTATGATGATTTTTCCATTGGACAGCTGACTCCTGACTCTTAAGGCGATTGTCCTTTTGGACAGCTGACCCTTATGATGATTGTCCCTTTGGACAGCTGACCTTTATTGTGTTTGTTTGTTTTGACAGCTGACCCCTATAATGATTGTACCTTTTGACAGCTGACCCTTATGGGGATTTTCCCTTTGGACAGCTGGCCCTTATAGGGAATGTCCCTATGCTGCTGACCCTTGTGTTGATTGTCCCTTTGGAGAGCTGACCCTTATGATGATTGTCCCTTTGTACAGCTGACCCTTATGATGATTGTCCCTTTGGACAGCTGGCCTTTATTGTGTTTGTTTGTTTTGACAGCTGACCCCTATGATGAGTGTACCTTTGGCCAGCTGACCCTTATGATGATTGTACCTTTGACAGCTGGCCATTATGATGAATGTCTCTTCAGGCAGCTGACCCTTATGGGGATTGTCCTTTTGGACAGCTGACCCTTATAATGATTATCCCTTTGGACAGCTGACCCTTATGATGTTTTGCCCTGTGGTCAGCGGACTCTTATTATGTTTGTCTATTTGGACAACTAACTATTAAGATGATTGTCTCTTTGGACAGCTGACCCTTTCGATGACTGTCACTTCAGACATCTGACCGTTATGAGGATGGTCCCTTTGGACACCTGACCCAGATGATAATTGTCCCTTTGGACAGCTGACGCTTATGATGATTGTCCCTTTGGACAACTGACCCTTATGATGATTGTCCCTTCCGACAGCTGAACCGTATGAGGATTGTTCCTTTGGACAGCTGACGCGTATGAGGATTGTCCCTTTGGACAGTTGAGCCTTATGATGTATGTCCCTTTGGACAGCAGACCCTTAAGCCAATTGACCCTTATAATGACACAACATTTTTTAAACGACGCATACCGAGCCTTCTAATAAAAAAGAAACAATGAAATGGAGAGAGAAAGAATGAGCGAGAGAAAGCGACATAGTCGTATTAAGCCATGCCATATTTTCTCCCGAGACATATTTACACATTTATAAACTATTTGAATTACTGCAACAAAACCTTTGTCATGTAAGTAAAATTGTCATGATAAACAGTTTATTATACAAACCAAGACATGTAGTCGTGTGTATAGGTCAGTGTTACAATTATGTAAATAATATTTCAGAAACAGCAGAGACCATTCAGTACCATTTCGTATTTTGTAGCCCTGAATTAACCTGAAGACTTGCGTATGGCTTAATGGTCGAATGTTTATATGCAAAGCAGTGTTCGAAATGGGGCTTAACTCTTACTTGATTTTGTTATTTTTAAATGGCAACCTTACTGGATGGAAAATGTACAGGCGCTACATGGCGATATCTTTAAGCCGAATAACGTACCGAGAGTCTCTGTGTAGTCTTATTATTTCCTTCATGATTTTTCCGAAGGTGTAAGGAAAGGACTAAAGATGGCGCGAATGGATAAATTTGTGTCATATTCTTTGTTAAAGTACACACCGGAGGTTTTCCATGACTCCCTGGAGGGCGCTGCGACTCATTCAACATGACTGTGGCTGAACAATAGCACAAGTAATTATCGTTTAATTATCCAGTCAAAGTCGAGCACACTGATCAGTAAGTATATTTCACATTGTGTGACGTAATTCTGTAATATGTCTGGGCCTAATTTGATGCTCACCTATTCAATTTAGCTGTCATTCAGTTATGGTAGCGGGATTCTACAGGGTATCATTACTGGACCAATGTTATCACTTTTGTATAGTTATAACCAATGAATCAATATGGAATATAATATGAATGCAGAAAAATACAGTTGATCGACCCTGTATGACCAAGTGGAGATATGCGGATAATTCAAAGTGGTTACTACATATTGTACCAACAAGTTTTCATTTTCGGTTGTCAGATAGCCTATTTTTATGCTCACCATCATTTAACGTCAGTATGGTAAATGACATAACGATCATAGTTTACTTAAACAACTTAAGTGCATTTTTATTTAACCCAAAGTATCCAACTAGAGACGTAAACGTTATAAAAATAACAGAAATTTAGGTAATGTTAATTATGAAATTCATAGCCATCGAATACAACTGGCTGATTTTTCGTCAATTTCTACAAAAATACAATGACAATATAATATCATTTCCTGTTAGTTTGTTCAATTAAAGCATTCAAAAATCTCTAAGAAAACAATTACCACTTGTCAAAAGTAGTCATATATTTTCACAAATGATGGATTCCCTATTTTGATGTAATACCTGTCTTAGCAAATGCTGCTATCTGGTTGGCCAAGGAATCTACGCCATAGGATGTGCATAAGACTAATCATAGTATAAAAAATCTTACAATAAAATACTTATACAGAGAATTGTGCCTTTTTAACACCACGTGACTGTTTTAGAATGCGTTTTGGGTATATAGTAGGAAGTGAAATTGTACGTTTAAGAATGAAGGGATATTTCTAAATAAAAGTAATTGGAAGTTGGAAGTTGTCATTGATTTTTCTTCTTCTTAGCAATCGACCAAACAGCAATCAAGTTTATATTGTCCGCTGTAGATGTCCTGATCGACATGGCTGTAAATTGTCCTAGAATGTTAGTCATGACTTTCTGACCTCCGTTGTTTACATTGACTTTTACTATAGATATTTATATCGCCACTCGCTTCTCAATGAGTCAAGTACCTGTGTATTGGATGTTGTACTTGAAATCTTTTGGCTTAAGGCAACGTATTATGCACTTGTCATTGAAAGCTAAAAATCCAGATTTTCAAAGCTAAAAAACTTCAAAACTGATTTTGTCCCATGAATGTTACGTATTTATTTTTTTTTAATTCTTAACTTGTTGTGCATAAAATGCCCGAAAAACAACAACAAAAATACCAGAAAACAAATGATTAACCGTGTAAATGACGATAACATACGACTCGCTAGTGATTGTATATTAAACCATTAGATTAAGTTAAAACCAGATCAGCAGCAACTGCAGAGTGACTCTTAGACTCCCTTCAAAGATGGTTAGCAAACTGTAAAAAAACTTTGTACAAATTTACATCTGTCATACAAAAAATAAACAGTATCAACAAAACGCTAATACTTCCGTTGGTTTCATCGGAAGGAACTTGTGACATCCACGCTGACAAAGGCCTTTGCCTACAAAGGGTCAATTCGAACAAATATGGAATATTGTTCATCTGTATAGGGAGTACGGTGTTTATGCAATATTCACAAAACTTGGTCAGAATGTTTGACTGTATGAAATCTTGAATGAGTTTGTAACTGGGACATATTCAGTAGAATAAAAACAACTCAATATAATTAATTGAAAGTGGTATCCAACAGTTTGTTGGACCAAAAGTTTCTTCTTAAATAACCAAATATGACATTATTACTAGAAAGGGTCCCTCAAAATGTTGTTTATTGATGCTCTATGCCCATGTGAAAAGAGATTTTTCCTATCGTTGCAGAGATAACTATTATAAAATTAAGAAAATCCACGTGGCTTCTTACTTTTGAGATCACGTTATATCGCCATTCAGGCTGTCTGCTCTGACGTCGATATCTATTGGCAGATATTACTATGGTGCTCATTTCAAGATTTGCTTACAATGAACATTGAGAGTGATAAATTTTGCATTTTGTACTGTCTAACAATGGATGTAGTTGTCAAAGTCGTCTTTACTTAGACTTATGTATGAGTTAATGCAGAAATAATGGTTAAATTCCAAAACAAAAGAAACATCTTGTTACATGCATTGAATATAGGGCAATTATCAAATACCACCTTTAAATATATATAGGTTCTATGTATTATATTAACTTTAAAAGCATACATTAAAGACTAAAATGATTAGACTTACACAATTATTAAACAAATTCTCCGGTATTTTCCATCTTTATCAGAAGTCTTTATGGATCCAATAAAATCTGAATGTGTGAACACAGTTTTCGACAATACTCCTAGAGTCGACACTGATTATTGTATTTTCTCCTAGATCTATAATTTATTCAGGTGAATTGTCACATAACGTCATGTGAACCAGATTTCTAAACGTGGTGGAAATCGCTAGCAATATTCTGTAAAATAACTTTTGATCCCCCCGTCTGATCAAGTTAGCTGAATGTGATAGCATTGCTAGGGATGTTAAGAACTGTTGTTCACAAATTATTCTTTATCCAGGTGTGTTTTTGCCTTGATATTTGGGACAAGATACTTTTGTTTCTATTGTTAATTACAATAAGTCTATTGCTCCACCTAATATTAATTATCTGTCCCCTTTCCTGACGCTAAACAACAGTATTTCGAGTTTAAGACTGGTGTAGGGTAGTCTTAAATTTGCGACAAAATTTTACGACTTTTTTTGTTGAGTCTTCTTTCATAAAACGACGTCTTTCATTAAACTGGTCATAACTTTGGCTTATGTGTCTGTGTTAGTTATTATGGCTAGTACGCTTGTTTTACTTGCATGCAGTAAATATCCGCATTTCTTTTATCCTTCATAATAATGAATTGCGGGTAGTGAGTACGGAATTTGGGGAGATCTGTAAAGAGTTTGGGATAGTATGGAGTAGTGTGGTGAAGAGGGATATGGAAATGAATTGAAGCTTAGAAAAAACAACATTTTAACGAATTTGATCAAATAAGAATTAAAACATCTGCGAATTCCAAAAGTTAGAATTTGTTATCAAAGTTTTTTATCTAATGATGTTTGCAATAATCTCATATTAAACTGCCGATAATATAACATGTAAATGTAAATTAGAACAAAAAGTTCCGTCGCTGAATTTTTTGTCTCGACGCTATCAATTCGTTTTGTTTACATCTGGGTAACATAAACTACCAATTCGAGATGAAACGACGTTTCTGGATGGCGGAAATTTCAATATGGAAACGTTTTGCCGAGAAGTGTTCCAATTTAGAGGTTACGTAAAATGAACAATATTCGCCAACTTTTCGGTGTCTCGTTTGCCTGTATGAATCACCAGAAGACTTAAGTGGAACGCTTTAGAATTAATTGACGATTGAATTCGACCGGATGAAATTCGAATGTATTTGAAATTGGCATATGCAATTCATGCATCAAAGAGACTCTCGCCTGTAGCTGATACATTTTTATAGTCACCATGTTTCAGAACACGCAACCAGACACATAGAAAATATGGTCCTTTATCGCGTATCCCGTCATGTGGATGCTGTTGGTTGTCTCACTAGACGCTCGATTACAATGTGCAGTATGTGGCATTTTAACCACGTATTACCTGCAAATTCAATCTCGCCCTCACAGAAAGCAATTTATCACATGGAACTCTTGAAACAGTCTTTACAGGAGATCAAACAAAAATGTGTACTTGTACAAGTGGATACAGCCGGTAACATCTTTACTTTTGTTTGTCGTTTGGGCTACAAACATGTATTGAAAGCTGAGTTAAGTTATTCACCACCCCTTCTTACGTTAGCACCAACGGTGACATTTATTAGTTATTGGCGAACAATAAACTGATGTCAAACACAATGTTGATATAAAAATGGACTCAAAACAAGAAAAACTTCCTTCACAGCTCTGGATTTATAATCGTCACAAAACACCATACAAGTCACGATTCATAGCCAATGCTAGCTCTAGCTCCACCACTTACAAAACACCATACAAATCATGATTCATAGCCAACGCTAGCTCTAGCACCACCACTTCCAAACACCATACAAGTCACGATTCATAGCCAATGCTAGCTCTAGCACCACTATTTACAAAACACCATACAAGTCACGATTTATAGCCAATGCTAGCTCTAGCACCACTACTCACAAAACACCATACACGTCACGATTCATAGCCAATGCTAGCTCTAGCACCACCACTTACAAAACACCATACAAGTCAAACAAAAGTGTATAAAAACTAACATATTGGTCTATAAACAGCTTTGTTTAAGTTTATTTAGGAATTATGCACGAATTCTCCAGAACAGGGGTAACATGTTGTTACATGTGTAAGCAAACTGTTGGGCACCACATAAAAGGCTTATTAAGAAAGCACCTTAAGTGTGTCCTTGCATGCACAGTCTTGTTTCTTCTTTGTCAGGATAAGTGTGTACCACGTGCACCATGAATCCGAAAGGCTTGTGACATGGTTGCTACACTGTAATTATCGTCTTGATGAATAAGTATTTATTTTAACATGCATTAAAATGTAAAAGCAAGTAATGTTCACATTACTGCTTGCAAATCAAATTGACATAAAAATAAGCAACATGCATTCCGAACTTTTATACACTATTGGTTAGAGGAAATGAAAATATTAATTGATATTGCATTCAAAACTATAGTATTTTTCGTTTGCATTATTTAAAGAAAATATGCATGTGCAAACTTAGATGAATTCATGTCAGATTTATATGGTGTTTTTTTTTACGTATTTTGTTTTGCACACTGCATAAAGGGCGCTGCGCTTCAACGCGGACACCAATTATTGTGGCCCATGTTTAGTTGCGCTGAGTTGATTTCTGACATATTTAAATGTGCATATCTTTGTTCGGATTTTTAAAAAAAATGTATTAATTATGAACTGACTACAGGTAATAAGGAACATCAAGGGAAGTAACTCCGTTTTTCAATTCTTTTTCTTTTTGTTTTGTTACCCGCAAATTCGGTACCAAATTGTAACCCCAAACCTGACTTCACTTACGCGTTTTTAACGAGGTTTTCGATTGGCTGGATAAAAAAATCAACCAATGAGAAAAGGTAAGACATCTTTCCATCGGAGCGCGGGGGTTTACCATTAAAACAATTCGGAATAATAATTTTGGCGAAAAGTGAAAATATCATTGTAGTGTTAAAATGCAAATCCTTCGTGCTCCACATTAAAATAAGGCTTATTTTATCTATTAATCATTATTCGAAAAAGAAACACTAAAATATATGTATAAAATGGACGTATTAAGTGTTAATTAACAAATAACACACATGAGTAAAAAAGGGACAAATTTGCCGATGCGGTGCAACAGTCTACATCAACACCGTTCGATTTTGGCGGGAAATTATATCAGAGAATATGATTGGGTAATTCTCAACATTTTTGTTTGTTTATTAAAGTCACTTATCAATGCAATGCTATGATGTAGTATTCTTTATATTAGAATTACATATTTATTCATAAAATCGTAATAATGTCATTGATTATTCACTGATTAATAATTAATTTCGATGCAGTTTCAGCTGAATATCGCTCATGAATATTGTTTCATAATCGTACTGTCTAGTGCCAGTAGGGTTAAATAAGACATACTTATTTTCTTTCTGATTTAAAAAGCATGGTTGTTTTGTGTTAAAACAGATTAAGACCATCGAAGTTGCTCTGTGATGACTGGTTCTTGAAGAGACAGGTTGAATGCAGCTTCAATGTACCTTAAGACACAAATAGTGAGTTTTAAACCATGTAAACGTTTAAACAAATATTTTGTTGTCGAAAATAGTCCATCTTTTTTTTCGTTTTCAGTAATGAAGCAAAAGCAAATCCTTCATTTATTTTTAAATAATTGTATTTGTATTTTGATTACATCAATGACATCACAGACTGTATAGAAATGTTTTATAATCTTACCGGTTTTGGTAAAAAAGTGAACAAATACTGTGTTCTTTTCTTTCCTTCTTTTAATCTTGATAAACATGTATGGTGTGAAATAAAATTTGCTCAGAAACACCACATTTTGTTGAAAATATATCTAATTATGGATAATAATTTTTCTAGACAGAAATACAAACTGATGTACAAACTTTTATTTACCAGCATATTTTGTTATAGACGAATTTCACATCGTATTAATTAGACAAACAATTTTAATGTAAAAGATAAAGGTATACACTAGAAATATATTTTTTCAATTGCAAATGCCAATTTCAACAAACAGTAACTTAACGTGTGTCCTAATAATATTTAACTATGATGCATTGGCTCTTGAATCGTCAGTGCAATTACCCAATGAAAATTGTAACATTCATGTAACTATTTAACAATTATTAAAAAGTTTTTAAATTAATTATAATCATTAAATATACTTTCCATTTGACAAACATTAAAGTCTCTAATTGTTAGAAATAAGCAAAATGTCATATAGACAGATCTTATATTTCATGGTACTGCAAACATAATCCAGATTGTTAGTACTGTATCCATTTTCTTAATGTAAAAATCTTTTAATATTTATAAAACCATTACCAATCCTTTCAAAATACCAGAAACTGAAATAAAGATAACCTGCTTATTGTAACAAATCTACACAACTTCTGAACCACTGGTCATATTATTTTTTGTTTTACAAAGCTTCAAGTAGCTTTTTATCCTATTCTTTGTTTTAACTCTGAGCCTGAGCCTGCTAGGCAGGAATTGTTCAAGCGTAGGCCACAAGTGAAGATTCAGATCAGCTAGATTTAGCTACATGCTGTCTGATTAGAATTAACACTATTTGATTCCAACTCATTAGAAATTGATTACTTTATTTTTACTAAGGATAAAATGTTAGCAAATAATTAAGAATTTAGAATTGATTATTAATAAATGTACCAAAACAAAGGAAATACTCATCTAGAGTAAGATGACGTCCTGATGTTATCAAGCATACAAAAAGCTCCCCAGATATGTATCTGTTGGGCAGGACGCCATATTTCCGCGGATCTTTTCAAAATCTTAACACCGAATATCACATCTTTGTCTTCTTACTACGCTCACGCACAAATACTTCCCCAACTGAAAAGGGTATATTTGAAAAGCAAAGAAATACAGAAATATTTTTAAACAACCTTATCAAGATTGAAATTGTTGATGAAACAAGTTTTTTGTTATCTAAATAACTATTTGATTGAAGATACTGAAAACTTGAATTACATTGTAACTATCTTAAAACTATATTAACACCAAGTCTTCATGGTCGCGTATTATGCTGGAACAAAAACAATACCTAATGTGGTTGTAACAGAACATCATTAACAATAGAAGAGGAAGATTTGTGTCCAAACTGTGCCAAAATAGAGTTTGTGAACACACTGCAACTATTCCTACAATTATAGATTACACGAAATATATCATCTCTAAATAGAATATTTTTAGTTACATACCAAACTTACCAATACATAGGTTAAAGTGATATTCAGACAATTTACTCCTGGACGATTCTTCAAGCGATTTAGGGACGGGAAAGTGACGGCAGATGTTTTGTCCAGCCCTTCTTATAAATGCAACTGGATGCGAGGAATAACCCTTGAAGCTGAACATACACATATTGTATTACAAAAAGTATTTATTAAATCAAGTATTTTATGTGACTCAGGAAGAACCACAAAAGCATCAAAAGTCATCAGGGGTATATTTTATTTTTATAATAACACTAAAGGGACACATGTATCATAATATGATCAGTATAGCAATGTCCAGCTATGTTGGTGGAGGTAGACCCGAGACAGGTATCTGATTAGATCCATCGGCACACACAGCTGCAATTCAGCTGGAAGATATATCTGACATAAGTTCTTCGCCCTGACCAGAGCTCAAAACCAAACAGTAAAAACTGCACAGTCAGAGGAGTTTCAAGTTTACAATTCGACCACTTTCACACTGGAATATCTTAACACATTACATCAACTGGAACTCAAACCCACATGTGCTTTAGGTAGCCAAAATCAACCACCTTATTAAAATGTTGAATTTTGCCTGCTATCTACATTGCAATTTAAAACTATTTTTGTTCAGAGAAAGGAACTATGAGTAATATATATGAGTAAAGTTGTAATGATCCATCCTGTTTTACTTAGGCCTGGGACGGATCAATTGGTGGGACTAGATGGCTAGATTTTCAATTAATCGAAAATAATTTTTCGATTAAACTTTTTTCCTATTGGCTAGTTCGTTTTTGTTAAAACTTGTAAACATATGAGCAATACACTGTCTCGAATTAACTCACCTACTTCATATTATCCTCTGCTCCCGATGATCATGATTCACTTATTTCAATTAGGGTTTACCCCCTTGCCCTCCGGTAGCTTTTAAAAAAGTGAGAAAGTCTTTTAGGTCAAATAGTCTTGACTAAAAATGCAGCTTAAGTTTTCGTATGTACTCCTGTGCAGTAGACTGCATTTGGATAACTTATATGACCAATTTTGTATAAATCAGAGGCATAAAGACTACATCTTCAATCACATTCTTTTTGTATAATGTTAAGGCTAGACACTAAAGTGTTAGTGCATGAATCTTCAGTAAGACTCATGCAAGCTAAATCTAATCATTATAATGTGGAACATCTGTCCTCTTACACTATTTCATTATCGATTAAATTTTTAAGGCATATTTTATGGTTGCCCTATGGATAGGCAATTAAGTAAAGACTTACACACCACTTACGTTTTTATGTTTATTGTTAAATTATATCAGTAATGTCCCTCTTTCGCCATGTTCATTGCATATCCCCCTCTTTTATTATACCCTGTTATTTGCATGTCAAATAGAAAATGTGGAATTTCACATTTTATAGTGCTTGATACAGTGTTGATTTTTTACCTTCTTGGTACAGTCCATTTGAAGTTACGTTGTACTTATTATATTTCTGAAAGAATTTCAGGAGGCATTTTTTGTATGCAGATTTTCCCCACTATCTGAGTCTGTGCATGAAGACTTAATTTTTATCATTTCAGAGTAGTTTTCAAGTATTAGGATAGAGGTTAAATAATCTTAAAGGGACCCTTTCAGTATTTACTGTAAAATTTTCATCCGGTTTTATTATGATTATGACTTACAATATAATATAATATAATTACAATAATATTGAAACATCTTACTTTTCATCATAATATTCTCATTATCTCAAAAGGATGCCTCTTAGAACCAACTTTTACTCCGAATAGGATATTTTTTATTGAAGCTTTTTTCATTTAATTTGGACTTCATAAATACCATCAAAGTTTTTTTCTGATAATATTTGTATGTCATCCTATATAATTGCATACTTTTGGTATACTACAAATGAAGTCAAATTTAAAAAAATGATTTAATGTAGTGTTGTTTTTTTATCAAACTAATACAGGGTCATTTTTTAATATTACCAAAATAAATAAGGATTAAATTAATAATTTCAACTTCAGTTTGTTTCTTTGTGAATATTTGTTACCCAGTACTTGCCCTCTACTATTGTATAATCTTAAATAGGAATATTTTTCTATATTTTTATATGTAATTTTAAATTTATATTTAAAAATGTTTTTAATTGATCCTTTTTCTTTCAGACTAAATATAAAGGAGACGAAGTTCTTGAAATTGCAAGTTGGAATGTCATGTTAAAATATAAATAAATTATAAAATATTTTAGCTTTGTGTTTTTATTTCTCAGTTAACATTCCCAATTATTTGAGGAAAAACAAGAATATCCCTTACAAATTTCTTTCTTCGTTAAATCCTGGACAAGTTTAAAGCACACTTACCAAAACTTTTACTTTGAAGAAAATAATAAATACATTAAGCACAATCTAATAATTCTAAACAAACACAACCCTAAAACATAACTCTTTCAAATATGCATCATGCTTATGAAAATTGCATTTTTAAACTTTTTTCTTTACTATATCCATATAAACAAATACCATATTTTTATTTAAGGCATTTAAAAGTGTTTTCCTACTATGATATTGTTTGAATGATGTAAAAGTAAGTAAATTTGTCAGAAAACCTCTCCAATTAAGATGAATGCATTATAAACAACATTGACATACCAGGTACGGATTTTCAGACAGAAATGAAAAAGGGCCATTAAACTAGCATTTTTGTAAAACATCGTACAAAAACGACTATAGATATGTGGACAAACTTAACTGTTTTTTATTTCTTGGACGGGAAATAATATAAGTGCCATATTTCAGCTTTCTGTCATAAAAATTAAAAAAATCGATGTTCCATGCTTACGACAGGTTTACGATAGGGATGAGGTTCTCTATAAGCTTGAAAAATAACATGAGCAGTTCACGTCACATTCTGCAAAGGGCACAAGACCGTAAGTACATGTGCCCTCAAAGATTTAAACTCGCTCTCTAGGTCAAGGTCATATTCAAGCCTTAAGGTCATTGCATCTATAGAGCCATTTGTCAATTCCAGTGAATTAAGTTGAGATTAGGCAAGCTCTTTGTGTATATCCAATGGTTGTTGCTTCACTGTTTAAATAATAACTTATAGCGACATCTCCTAATTAAAATTATAAAAGTGTAACTTTGTCATATGTAGGTGTATAGATAATGTTTGGCTAGATGTTTCTTCAGTGATCAAGCTGCTGAATAGAACCTTACAAGACTTCATGTTTATTGATTTCAGTTTCGTCCGTGTATACCACCCAAGATGGCGGAATCGAATTACCCAGAAAGAACTAACTGGTACCAGTGTGTCCGGCTCTTAATGGGAGGTGGTAGACTGATTTTGAAGGAAATATTGAAGCAGTGTTACGAACCTGGAACGTTAGATGAATTTTTAAACTATAAACTACATAAAGACATTCTTTATGATTTATTACATAAAAGACACATTTTAAACACGACTCAATGGGACCAATTGTTTCCGCACGCGGATATTGATAAATTAGACATTTCTCTTCTGTCATGTATCATATTGAACTGCGTCATACAACCAAAGTCATCCCAAAGAACAGCAGTAGAGGATATAAGAAATCTTAGGAATAGCATGTTTGGACATACATCTACTGAATCAATGATCAAAGATGAATTTGAAAGAAACTGGGATGAAATTATTAAAACGTTTTCTAAAGCTCAGCAAGTATTTGGATTGAACATTTCCCTTAATGAAGATATTGATAAAATACAAAAGGAGCAGGTAGTTGATGTTGAACTTCTGAAGGAGCTTGAAGCTTGGAAACAGTTTGATGCTGGTTTGAAGCATGAAATACTGTATGTCAGGGCTCGAGTGTCTAATCTTGAGAAAAAGTTTAAAGATATCCAGAAACATGAACAAAGACGAACAATTGATGACAAAGGTAACATTTATTGTATCTTTCATACTTTTGTATAGAAAAATAAATTCCATCCAATGTATGGGTTTATAATTTGATTGTATTTGCCAGTGGGTGTGTATGAAATGGTATGTATGGAATTTTGTATGTTGACTGTTGTGTAATAATGGATGTGCATGGGTGTGGATAGGTGGATAGGTTTGTGTGTAGATAAAGGGGTGATAATTGATATGTGTGGATACTGACAGATGAGAACGTATACAGTCGAACCTCCATTATTCAAACTCGTTTTTTAAAAACCCGGCATTATTCGATGATACATTAAAAGCTACATGTAAGTGTTAATTAATGTGTTTTTCCTTGTGTTCACAAATTAATAAACTATTGCAAACACTTTATTTTGAACAGTCTTTCTACTATAACATTGTTTTATGTTAAATCATTACTAATTCGTTCCCTGTTGTTAAAAACATGTTAAGGTGCTATTGATGTAGCCAGAACATTCAGATATATTATTCTACTCCCTCCATTAAAAAATCATCATGATTTCACATTTCTCATGATAATATTTTCATCACCACTCAGGAAATTTCAAGAAATGTTTTGATTTTATTAACTATATCAGAAAAATAGCAAATAAGGACAATGCATTAAAGGTGGTATCCGACAGTTTGCCTACACCTTATATATGTAACAATATCTGTAAATAAGGACATCTGTAAATAAGAACAATTGGAATTCCTTCTAAAAATAGATATCGACGTCCCAGCGGATGACGTGGATGAACTAAAACATTAGTGGTCATATGTTGTTGTTGTTTTTTTGGTTTAAAAATAGCTAACTGTGCAGCGTGGCTCAGATAGAAAATATGTGTTTGTAATGACGACTGTTGCGTTATGGTTCACTTTCCCGACAGGTGTAGGACATCAATAAGCAGCATTTTACAAGATCTGTTCAGAAAACAATGGTTTACTAAGATTTATAATGAAAATATTTTTGGTCCAAACTGTCGGATACCACGTTTAATATTGATTTTCTTTTCAACGTGAATAAAATAACACCTCTCCCTAACTGACAATTTGTTAACTCCGACATTTCTTCTGAAATAATATCTTAGATATATGTCTAATCGACATGATTACCACAAATTTAATGTATTTTCCTAGTCACATAGGACCTTGTCATATTGTCTCATAAATAGATGTGTAAATGGATGTATTGGTTTATCAAAAGTTGGATGTATGGATTTATTGTTGTTATTCCCCGGCGATGAATTTGAAGGGGGATATTGTTTTGGCGCTTTCCGGCTGTCCTACCGTTCGTCCAAATTTCATTTCCGCTACTATTTCTCGACAACTTCTTACTGGATATCAGCGAAACTTTACCAAAAAGATATGCACATATCCTTGACAGGTTCCGGTCTGACCATTTAACATAAATTATGGCACTTGATTAGTTATACAGTAAGAATACAGGGTAACCTTATTTTCTGCACTATGTCTCGTCAATGGATTACTGAATTTCAACGAAACTTTATGGGCAACACCAATACCAAGAGAGATGCGCGTATCCTTGGCAGGTGCTGGTCTGACCATTAGTTATGCCCCCTGAATCATATTTTGTTTCCACGCTATTTCTTACCAATTACTGAAGAATTTATACAGTGCTGAAACACAATAGCCCGCGATTTTTTCTTTAAATGGTGCTGAATTGTATTGTTTCCAGTGTACTGACCTTCTACTACAGCACATACCATCACTTTTGCACATTTTTCTTTTATTTCCTTCAGCAAGCTGATAACCATAAAGCTATTTATTGAAAAAAATATTACTGATTTCTCTCTATTCTCTACTTTATATGCGACATCTGATTTTACCATTTCTTTAAACAAGCACCGGTCGGCCGGGTATATAGTGTCTGTGACAGTCTTGTTTGGATATGTGGGTGTATGGATTGATTAGTGAATCGATGGACCAGTGTATGGATTGCTTGGTTGTATTAATGTATTGAGTATTGCGAAGAGTGTTTCATAATATCGCTTCATCTGATGTCTCAGTGGATGTGCACATGGATGTATTGGTGTCACAAAAGATGTGTGTATCGATGTATTGATGTCTCAATGGATGTGTGTGGATGTATTGATGTATCGATGGATTTGTGTATGGATGTATTGGTGTCACAATGGATGTGTGTATGGATGTATTAATGTCTCAATGGCTGTGTGTTTAGATATATTTATGTCTCGAAAAATGTGTGTATAGATGGATTGATTTCTCAATGAATTTGTGTATGAATCTTTTGATGTCTCACAATAGATGTGTATGATGTTTTGATGTCGCAATGTATGTCGTGTGTATGGATGGATTGATGGCTCAATGGATGTGTGTATGGATGGATTGATGTCTCACAATGGATGTGTATGATGTTTTGATGTTGCAATGGATGTATTGATGTCACAATAGATGTGTGTGTATGTATTTATGACTCAATGATTTGTGTATGGATGTATTTATGTCTCAATGATTTGTGTATGGATGTATTTATGTCTCAATTTTTGTGTGTATGGATGGATTGATGTCTCAATGGACGTGTGTATGGATGTATTGATGTCTCAATGTATGTGGTATGGATTTAGAGATCTCTCAAGGGATGTGTGTATGGATGAACTGGCGAAACAATGGCTGTATGGATGGATGGATTGATGTCTCAATTGATGTAGGTACGCATGGATTGATTTCTCAATGGATGTGTATGAATAGATTGATGTCTCAATGGATGTGCGTATAGACATATATTGATTTCTCAATGGATGTGTGTATGGATGGATTGATTTCTCAATGGATGTGTAAATGGATGGATTGATGTCGCAATTGATGTGGGTAAGCATGGATTGATGTCTCAATTAATGTGTGTTTGGATGGATTGATGTCTCAATTGATGTGGGTATGAATGAATTGATCTCTCAATGAATTTGTGTATGAATGGTGTATCAATAAATGGAGTATGAATGCTTGTTTATACGTGTCGGTGATTAGGTGTTTCAATTGTTGGTTTAGCAGGGGTGGTTTTATTAAGGGATGTATATGAACGTATAAATGGATGGAGTTGTGTTAATAAATACTTGAAAAATATGTGAAAATAAGAAAAACATTTACAACTGAACAAAACTTTTAAAAGAATTCAATGTAAATTGCATTTATTTATTTATCTTTTTTTGAAGCCAATTCTTTTTGGCGTTTAAACTTTGTTTGCATCAGCAAGTCAACATAATATGTTTCCTTTTAGTGTCATACACAGTGTTACAAGAGGATGCCGGCCAGAAATAAGTTATTGAGAGTTGTATTCTATTACAAAGCTATAAATTGTAAACTTTAAAATACTTTTGACCAAAGAAGTGTATAATTAGTACGTGTACTAATAGAAGTATAGTGTTAGAGTAATAAAAAGTGTAGAACTCAACTTGCCCTTCTTACACACTGAGTAAAGTGGATTTCCTTGATTGGTAGGCCCATTATCAGGTTAATGTGACACTTATTGTGCTGGGTGCTTAAAGCAGATTTTGATGGGATGATACAATCCAACAAACAAATGCTATTTACTAGCGCTGACTCTTACATCATTATGCTATATGCCAACAATGTGTACTTCTTTTAAGTGATACAATCTTTTTTATTTATTTCAGGTTGGTCTGAACTAAAAAGCTTTCTGGTGAATCGCTACAAAATTTTGATTAAATCTCCAGTGACTGCCGCTCCCGCTTTAACGCACGAGACTGAAATCGATGACATTTATGAAAAACCAAAATTAAAGCTGGTTAACCACAAAGCTCTTCGGAAGCAGTCATCTGACAATAATGAAAAATCATTAAGTCTTAACGATATTTTCCTTTACGATGGTCATAAATGCTACAACATCTATGTCACTGGAGATGCCGGTATCGGGAAAACATCGCTTTGTAAATTCATTGTGTCATCTTGGTGTAAGACTCATCAAGACAAATTCAATAATGATTTAAATGATTTCGAGTTGGCTCTGAAGCAGTTTGATTTTCTTTTTTATGTCTCACTGAGACATGCAACTGGCCAATTTGACATTGAGGAAATGATAGAATACCAGCTTCTGAAGCATGTTGTACCAAATAATAAAGTACTAAGCGGGTTGGAATTAAAGTTTGTTCTGCAGGAACTATTTAAAATTTTTGCTGAAAAATGTCTGATCATCCTCGATGGCTTGGATGAATGGACGGCACACAAAAAATCAACCGATCTGTCCATTAGTAACGGTGTTCCAATGAGAAATCCTTCATTGAAATATACCATAATGACATTTACACGGCCATGGAAACTAGAAGAGTTGCGATTGAAGGACTCCGAACTTGATATGCAAATCAAGATAACTGGGGTTGAAGACATCTCTGCATTTGGAAGGAAGTTGATTTCTTATTTCAACAAACAGGAAAATACAACTATGACCTACAACGATTTTAATAGGCGTTTACAAGCAGCTGACCTGAAAGAGATGCAGGAGACGCCATTTCTCTTCAAGCATCTTATCTGTTTGTGGTTTAACAAAAAGGAATTTGGAAAGTCAAAGACAGACGTCTACACCTGTATGCTTGAACTCTGGATTCGGCTAGCCGAAAAAAGAGAGGATGAGAGGCATTTCAAACATCAAAACGATACTACTATCAAAACACCGAAAGTTTTCGAGAACTATGGGAAATGTGATAGTTATAAGACTTTGCTAATGGCTGTTGGGAAATTGGCATTTGAAACATTAATGAACAGGAAAGGAATGCAGTTAGTGTTCGACTCATCAGAGGTGCACAGAGTTACTAAAGATCAGATGAGCGTATGTCTTAAAGTCGGTATTCTTACACAGAGTATCGTTCCAGATATGATCTCTGAGAAGAAAGGCATTTCGTTTTCGCACAAAACATTCCATGAATATTTTGCTGCTTTGTATATGGGATGGCAAGGCAGCAATCCTAAAAACATCATGTCCCGAATGAAAGACATTACCCTGTCGGACATGGAAGAATTCTTTATATTTCTAAGTGGGATGTGGCCTTCAGTATTCGAAAGACTAATAGAAATATACCTGGACAAAATGTGGGTCAAATATGACTTTATAAGTTCCGCAAATAAACAACTATATAATCCAGTGCAAGATTTGGTGATAAAATGTTGCAGAGAAAGTTTAAAACAAAATAACATCTGTCCAGAAGTAAACTTACGGGACATTGTCTTCCATCAATCCTTAAACAATGATGTCTTCAGCTTATTGTCACGTATGCATCAACGACAACTCATGCCAAAAGGTGATTTTAGTATTGTCGATTTGTCAAAACTCACAAAACTGAAAGGTATTACTATTTACCAAATAGATTGCCTGGAGTTGCTTCTGAGCCCCGCAACTGAGAAGTTCTGTCTAGGTTCCATTGGGGTTTTTTGTCACAAGAGCATAATGTCTCTGATGGAAAGTGTGTCCAGCATGAAAGGACTAAGAGCTATAGTAATGAAAAGTATTTACTGCAGAGAACATGATACAAATGAATGTTTCCTAAATGTAGATTTGTCAAAGCTTCAAAAGCTAAAACAGATTGGTCTCTCTGAAATATCTGCCATGGAGATGTGTCTGAGCCCAGCCACCAAGAAGCTCAATCTTAATAACATTAAATTGTTAAAACACAATGTAATAGTGTCTCTGATGGAAAGTGTGTCCAGCTTGAAAGGACTAGAGTCTATAAAAATGAATACAATTTACTGCAGAGAACATGATACAAATGAATGTATCTTGAATGTTGATTTGTCAAAGCTAGGTGTGTTAACATATGTTACACTGTCTGACATATCTGTCATGGAGATGTGTCTGAGCCCAGCCACCAAGATGCTAAATCTTAATAACATTAAATTGTTAAAACACAATGGAATAGTGTCTCTGATGGAAAGTGTGTCCAGCATGAATAGACTAGAGTCTATAAACATGGAGACTATTTATTGCAGAAAACATGATACAAGTGAATGTTTCCTTAATGTAGATTTGTCAAAGCTTCAAAAGCTAAAACAGATTGGTCTCTCTGAAATATCTGCCAGGGAGATGTGTCTGAGCCCAGCCAATAAGAAGCTCAATCTTAATAAAATTAAATTGTTAAAACACAATGGAATAGTGTCTCTGATCGAAAGTTTGACCTGCATGAAAGGACTAGAGTGTATAAGAATGAATACTATTTACTGCAGAGAACATTATACAAATAAATGTTACCTAAATGTAGATTTGTCAAAGCTGCATGTGCTAACAGATGTTCAACTGTCTCACATATCTGTCATGGAGATGTGTCTGAGCCAAGCCACCAAGGACCTCAATCTTGATGACATTAAATGGTTCAGTCACAATGGATTAGTGTCTCTGATGGAAAGTGTGGCTAACATGAAAAGACCAGAGTCTATAAGAATGGGGACTATTTACTGCAGAGAACATGATACAAATGAATGTTTCCTAAATGTAGATTTGTCAAAGCTAGATGTGCTAACAGATTTTAGGCTGTCTGACATATCTGTCATGGAGATGTGTCTGAGCCCAGCCACCAAGATGCTAAATCTTAATAACATTAAATTGTTAAATAACAATGTAATAGTGTCTCTGATGGAAAGTGTGTCCAGCATGAAAAAACTAGAGTCTATAAAATTGAAGACTATTTACTGCAGACAACATTGTAGAAATGAATGTATCTTGAATGTAGAGTTGTCAAAGCTAGATGTGCTAACATATGTTAAACTGTCTGACATATATGTCACGGAGATGTGTCTGAGCCCAGCCACCAAGGAGCTCAATCTTAAAAGGATTATATTGTTAAAACACAATGGAATAGTGTCTTTGATGGAAAGTGTGTCCAGCATGAAAGGACTAGAGTCTCTAAAAATCGAGACTATTTACTGCAGAGAACATGGTACAAATAAATGTTTCCTAAATGTAGATTTGTCAAGGCTGCATAAGCTAACATTTGTTGGCCTGTCGGAAATATCTGCCACGGAGATGTGTCTGAGCCCAGCCACCAAGACGCTCTATCTTATAGACATTAATTTGTTAAAACACAATGGAATAGAGGCTCTGATGGAAAGTGTGTCCAACATGAAAGGACTAGTCTTTATAGCAATGATGATTATTTACTGCAGAGAACATGATACAAATGAATGTTTCCTAAAGGTAGATTTGTCAAAGCTGCATAAGCTAAGAGAGATTAGACTGAATGACATATCTGCCAGGGAGATCTGTCTGAGCCCAGCCACCAAGAACATTAATCTTTATAACATGCAATTGTTAAAACACAATGGAATGGTGTCCCTAATGGAAAGTGTGTCCAGCATGAAAAGACTAGATTCTATAGAAATGGAGACTATTTACTGCAGAGAACATGATACAAATAAATGTTTCCTAAATGTAGATTTGTCATAGCTAGATGGTCTAACATTGACCTGTCCGATATATCTGTCGTGGAGATGTGTCTGAGCCCAGCCACCAAGGAGCTCAATCTTAATAAAATCAAATTGTCAAAACACAGTGTAATAGTGTCTGTGATGGAAAGTGTGTCCAGCATGAAAGGACTAGTCTATAAAAGTGGAGACTATTTACTGCAGAGATCATGATACAAATGAATGTTTCCTAAAGGTAGATTTGTCAAGGCTAGATGTATTACATGTGTTAGACTGTCCGACATATCTTTCATGGAGATGTGATTGAGCCAAGCAACCAAGGACCTCAATCTTTATAAAATTGAATTGTTAAATCACCACGGAATAGTGTCTCTGATGGAAAGTTTGTCCACCATGAAAGGACTAGAGGGTCTAAGAATGAATACTATTTACTGCAGAGAACACGATACAAATGAATGTTTCCTAAATGTAGATTTGTCAAAGCTGCATAAGCTAATAGAGATTAGACTGACTGACATATCTGCAAGGGAGTTGTTTCTGAGCCCAGCAACCAAGCAGCTCATTCTTTCTAACATTAAATTGTTAAAACACAATAAAATGCTGTCTCTGATGGAAAGTGTGTCCAGCATGAAAGGAATAGAGTCTATAAAAATGGAGACTATTTACTGCAGAGAACATGATACAAATAAATGTTTCCTAAATGTAGATTTGTCATAGCTAGATGTGCTAACATATGTTAAAATGTCCGATATATCTGTTATGGAGATGTGTCTAAGCCCAGCCACTAAGCAGCTTCGTCTTTGTAACATTAAATTGTTAAAACACAATGGAATAGTGTATCTGATGGAAAGTGTATCCAGCATGAAAGAACTAAAGTCTGTAAAAATGAAGACTATTTACTGCAGAGAACATGATACAAATGAATGTTTCGAATGTAGATTTGTCAAAGCTAGATGTGCTAACAGTCTGACATATCTATCATGAAGGTGTGTCTAAAGCCATGCACTGAGCAGCTTGCTCTAACTGACATTACATTTTTAAATGTCAATGAAAAAGATTCTCTTATGGAAAGTCTGTACAGCATAAAAAGACTAAGTTTTTAAGTCAAAAAGAATATATACTGCAGGGAACACGATACAAATGAATGCAGTCTTCGACCAGACCCGGTGGACTGCGGCCCGAGTCCAACAAAAGGTCTTAATGTCCATTAAAGTTTATAACAAATTAACCGACCTTGAAAGGTTCAATGTTTATAATGATCAGAAATATTTACTGCTGAGAACATGATAAAAATGAATGTTTCATGAATGCAGATTTGTCAAAGCTGGATGAGCTAAGACATATTGAACTGTTTAAAATGTCTGCCATGGAGATGTGTCTTAACCCAAACACTCAGTATATAAAAACTAATGACATTAAATTGTTAAATCACAATGGAATAGTGTCTGGGGTGGAAATTCTGTCGAGCATGAAACGATGTAATGTAATGGAGACTATTTACTGCAGACAACATGATACACATGAATGTTCCTGAATGTACATTTATCAAAGCTGGATGAAGGGACATGTATTCAACTGTCTGACATATCTGCCATGGAAATGTGTCTGAGCTCAGCTAGCAAGGAGCTCTACTGATGGAAATTGTGTCCAGCATGAAAGGACTAAGTTTTAAAGTCATAAAAAATATTTACTGCAGAGAACACTATACAAATTAATGCAGTTTTCGACCAGACTTGGTGGACTGTGGCCCGAGTCCACCAAAATCTCATAAAATCCATTAAAGTTTATAAGTTAAATGGAACGACGGTCCACCAGAATTTCAGCCAGATCACTTTTAAAATTCTGAATTATTATTAAAACATCTTCACTAAACAAAACAACAATTTATAGCCTTTTACGGAACGCAACCACTCGTAACACCCCGGTGAGCTTACCAACCTTTTGTGTCCAAATGCCAAAATCATAACTTGTCTAGTAAGATTTGGTCCGGGCCAGTAGATATTGCCAGCTTGTTGGACTGAATGTCCTGTGGTTTTATCTTTCTTTTGTGAAGACTGGGAATGTTTCCTGAATGTATATTCGTCAAAGCTGAGATCTGTTAAACTGTCTGACATATCTGCCATGGAGATTTGTCTGAATCAGAATTCAGTTATACTCAATTTAAAGCTCTTGTTAAATCTTGAACCAGAAATCATATATTTTATGTATTGATGTCCATAAGTTTGTGTTTCCATTATATTGTTTATTTCATGTTAATTTAAAAAATATTGCCATTTGTTTAATCGTACTGTTGTACTACATAAGCATGCGTCTTCACTATTTTGTACATAATGCCTAGTATCACATATATCTTGCTGCTTTGAACTTTGTAGTATTCTTGCATATGTTGCAGATGAATGTAATCACCAGAAGGTTAAAAAAACTTTCCATCGTTTTTTTAATGTCATTTAGCCTTCATTTTACATTTTGTGTTGTTTTTTTTTATCCAATGATGAATGTTGTTAGTTATAAAGAATGGACCTTGGCTTTTATTCTGTCCGTCGGTTATTGCAAAACTTGGCTTACAGTGCAAGTTGGACAAAACGATTTATCCGTTATTTCATTTGTCTTTAGCATGTATTTGGTTTGCATTGTTTATATATTGTTTATCATAATGCAAAGATGTTTTTTGTTATATCTTTATAAATCACGTAAGAGGATTGATTTTTTTTCTTAATTGAAAATTTGGAGGAAGTACTGGTGTTCCCATACAAAGTATTTCGTTGAATAGTCGGTTTATAAACGGGCTTAGTAGTACGTTTTATTACTGCAAACGGAAACATTTATTGGTCATGGCAAGTATCAATAACCATGCTTTTAACCATTATCAGAACACAGAATGTGGGGAAGTGCTGTACAAGTAAATGCTATGCATACAGTCAATTTTAAGGAAAATCATAAACATTGTACTTAACATACAGTGTGCGTATTCAAACCGTTGTAAATCAGAAATTAAAATGCATGAATACATTTCATAGAATATTAATTTGTGTTTACGTTACATTTTCGATCGCATGCCATCATAGCATCAGTAGGCTGGAGCAACGAAGAGGTCAAATAATTTCATTGTGCAAAGTAACATTAGCCGCAAGGGGTTAAAATTAAAAGTTTTTATACCCGATGATTTGACATTGAACTATGTATGCAATAAAAAGAAGAAAGAAAAAGAAAAATTTATTTAATTGATTTAACTTATATGCAATTTCAGATTTTTTTTCAGAATGGTCTGCATCTTTGTCCTTTTTATATATAACCTGGAGCAGAAATCCTAGGTTTGTTAAACTTATGTCCATAATTTTGTCTGTTTTCACAATATTGTTTATTTCATAGCGTTTTAATAGATATTTATATGTTTGATCCAACTGTTGTGTTACATAAGGACGTGGTTTTTCTTTCCTGTACGTAAGGCTCACTATAATCTATCTTAAGTACCTGTAAATTGTGTTGTATATTTTCGGTTGATCGTCGTGTTTCTAATGTGATGCATCTTCCATAGATGTACCTTGTAAGTTAACAGGGGTGAATCTTAGCTATAATTTTGTTCATCGGTTATATGAAAGCTTGAGAAGCTGCTGGTTTGCCAAGAATGGTTAATCCGCCATTTTAAATGCTGCGTTATTTATCCAAGGATGTACCTTGTAAGTTATCAAGGGTGTGCCTTCGCTTTAATTTTGTCCATCGATTATTTGGAAGCTTGATACACTGTCCTAGTTTGACAAGAATAATATATCCTATATTTTAAATGCTGCGTTTAAGGATGTACCTTGTAAGGTATCAAGGGTGTGCCTTCACTTTAATTTTGTCCATCGATTATTTGGAAGCTTGATAAACTGTCCTAGTTTGACAAGAATGTTATATCCTATTTTTTAAATGCTGCGTTATTTATCCAAGGATGTACCTTGTAAGTTATCAAGGGTGTGCCTTCGCTTTAATTTTCATCGTCGATTATTTAGAAGCTTGACAAACTGTCCTAGTTTGACAAGAATGATATATTCTACATTTTAGAAGCTGGGTTATTTATCCAAGGATGTACCTTGTAAGTTATCAAGGGTGTGCCTTCGCTTTAAGTTTGTCCATCGATTATATGGAAGCTTGACAAACTGTCCTAGTTTGACAAGAATGTTATATCCTATATTTTAAATGCTGCGCTATTTATCCAAGGATGTACCTTGTAAGTTATCAAGGGTGTGCCTTCGCTTCAATTTTCATCGTCGATTATTTAGAAGCTTGACAAACTGTCCTAGTTTGACAAGAATGTTATATCCTACATTTTAAATGCTGTGTTATTTATCCAATGATGTACCTTGTAAATAATCAAGGGTGTGCATTCGCTTTAATTTTGTTCTTCGGTTATTTGGAAGCTTGACAAACTGTCCTAGTTTGACAAGAATGTTATATCCTATATTTTGAATGCTGCGTCATTTATCCAAGGATGTACCTTGTAAGTTATCAAGGGTGTGCCTTCGCTTTAATTTTGATCACTGATTATTTGGAAGCTTGATAAACTGTCCTAGTTTGACAAGAATGATATATCCTACATTTTAAATGCTGCGTGATTTATCCAAGGATATGCCTTGTAAGTTATCAAGGGTGTGCCTTCACTTTAGTTTTGCCCATCTGTCATCGTAAAGCTTGGAAAATCGTGTATGTCTGGCAAGAGCAACATTTCTCTTATTACACAAGTGTTTGTTATCCAAAGATGAAAGTTATTAACGTTAAACCATGGCCATTTGTTATATTTCGGTTGTTTTAAAGTTTGAAAAAAAGGAACTGCAGGTTTGACAAGAATAAGCTATCCGTCAGTAAGCATACTATGTTATTTATCCAAGTATCTATCTTGTTAATTGTAAGTTAATAAAGTTAAACCTTGACAAATATTTGGTCCATTGGTTAGTGTAAGGCCTACAGTGTACTTTAGAAAACGTCTATATCAGTTAAGCACATGCCATTTATTGCAACCAGTGGTAATCAAACTTGACAACTTGTTCATATCAAATGCAGAGTTACTGCCGAAAATCCAATAACTCGGCTTTCAATGTAATTACCTTTTAAAACCTCTGTTTAGACAAACATAACGAAAATCTGTGTCTGCATATTTTGGTTCTCAAAAGTGTCATCTTATGTGATATGATTACTTGCGTACATATTTAACGAAAGAAACAGGTGTTTAATCAAGTAACCTATTTACAGCCTTACCTTTGCAAGTACACTGGTTACATAGGACATGTTTAGTTATTTTAGTGAATTACTAAAATACAAAGTACAACTTTCGTAACTCTTCCATTACTTCAAATTTCTGTCAATCATTTACTAGCAATAAAGGACCAACAATTTATAATTGATATCATATATTTGCATTCTTTTACATAAGTAATTCTTCAAATTTGTACATAGTTGAATATTTTCTCTCCCCAAAACTACTCGATCATATTTAAACTGATTGTCCAATTTGTCTTGTGTAGCTCATTATTAACAAGTAATACTTATTCTGGTCCATTTAAAATCGTTAATCTTCAGTTCAATTCAAGTGTAAGGCATTCAGGTGAGTAATAGAGTCATCACTAACCTCTTGTTTCGATCTTAGTCTCAAGTTTGAATTGTGTGCAGTTTTATTAACTTTCTTTGGATATAAAGTTGTTCCATGACTTCCCATGGTGGAGGTTTTCTGTGGCAAGAGAGTGACTAAACGATTCTAAAATGAGGTTTTATTATAAAATCAATCAAATTGTAGTTTCTTATTACTTACTGTTGTTCTTCATTGATACATTCAAATATTTTTAAATAATCTCTTTCTCATTTATAGCATAGATGTTCATGCTTTGTAAAATTTAATAGTAACTACATTTGTATGAAATGTATTTCTTCAGTAACGTTAATTTAAAATTATTATTTTTTTACTTTTATTGTCACACAGTTTATTCTCTAGTGCTGCAGAATATTGTATATAATTTTATTTTAGTTATTGAAGATGACTTGATGTAAATAAGTTTTTGCCTGATTCGTGCTTAATTATGGTATTTACCCTTTATTCTTTTAGATTTGAAGCCTGCTTTCAATATAATTATTACTTTGCTTTTAAGCTCACCTGAGCACAACGTGCTCAAAGTAAGCTTTTCTGATACCCCTTCGTCCGTCGTGCGGCGTCAACAATTCAGATTTTGAACACGCTAGAGGCCACAGTTTTTATCCAATCTCCATCGAACTTGGTCAGAATGTTTGCCTGCATGAAATCTTGGACGAGTCTATTATTGGGTCTCCTTGGATCAAGAACTAGGAAAAAAGGTCAAATTTTAGGAAAAACTTGCAAACACATTAGAGATCACATTTATCCCCCAATCTTCACCAAACTTGGTGAGAATATTTGTCGGCATGAAATCCTAAATGAGTTCATAACAATGTCTCGTGGGGTCAAAACGTAGGTCACTAGGTCAAATCTTGAAAAAAGCTAGTGAACACACCAGAGACCATATTTATAGGTCAATCGTCAACAAATTTAGTCAGAATGTCTGCTACATGAAATCTTGGAAGCGTTCGTTATTGGGTCAGGTGGGGTCAAAAAAGTTTATCACTAGGTCAGATCTAAGAAAAAGCTGGCGAACACACTAGAGGCTACATTTATAAGCCCAATCTTCATCAAACTTGGTCTGAATGTTTGTCTGCATAATGACTTGGACGAGTTCGATATTGGGTCACGTGGGGTCAAAAACTAGATCACTAGGTCAAATTATAGAAATCGCTTGTGAACACATTGGCGGCCTTGTTGATAGCATAATAGTTACCAATGTTTGCCAGTATGAAATCTTACATATGTTTTGAAGTGGGTCATATAGTTTCAGTAGGTCGCTACGTAAAGTTCTAGAAAATGTTATCGGCCTATTCGCCATACTAATGGTCCAGTCTTCACCAAAGATTTCTAAAGTAAATAAGTCTTAATTAGTTGACGCCAGATATGAGCCTATCAAAAGCCAGTGTCCTCAGGCGAGCGATTAAAGGACATCATTGCCCTCTTGTTTTGTATTCAACTTTCAATTCAATGTATTTCACTTTTTTACTGTTTACCGGTTTTATTTCAATTCTGTTTGTCTATGTCATTAGTTTTAAATATATATTGGAACTTGCACTGATTGTAAAATATTTATCATTATTCAATAATTGTTTGGTTTTATTTAATTAGCTTACCTGAGCTTATGCTTAGGGTTAGTTATTTTATCCCCCCCCACCCGGTACCCCTTGCAGCGTCGCGCCTCCGTCATAATCTTTTAAACAACATCTCTGACACCGCTGACCCACATTCAACCAAACTTCTTCAGAAGCTTCGGCAGGTATGGGGGACAATTATTAATGCATCATTAAACATGGCCACCAGGGGCTTGGCTTTTTCTTTATATAGGTAATTATGAAAATCTGACTGTCAAATCGGTTTTATTTACCATTTTCAAGTGCTTGTCACGGACGTGCCCAAAGAACACATTAGGAAAATGCATGGGGCGCCTACTTATGTTTTCTAAAACATGATACTTTTATGTAAATAGCTACCGATTCTTATATCACCCAACCCCTCTCGTGAATAGTTAGTCCGTGAGATCAATATGGAATCAGTAACCCTAGGGAACAAGTAATGACTAGGCAAAACTAAAAATATAAAATCATAAGTGTGGTATACCGTAATTGTAAGTATATTAAACTTGTTCACAGACAGAAAATAACGACTGAGGGAAAATTGCATGAATAGGGTATACATCGCGTAAAAACGTGAATAGTTTAATTATCTGACAATAAATAACGTTAACTGAACTCGTATACCATTTAAGTCAGGTAGCTTAGAGCACATGCCTGCGGCCATATTAAATCATTATAGTTTAAACGCCATTTTAACCATTACAATCGGCGAGCCATTTAAGCAGGTAAAGGTACACATGCTACGCCATAAAAATAAAAACCGAGCACGACTTCAGTCTGGAGTAGTAAGAGGTGTACATATTGCCCAAAATAACTTTACAAACTTCACAGGTGAGGAAAAGGTGTACTTAATGTCCCATATTTCTCTAAAGGTCGCACACCATTTACGTCAGGTGAGTGAAAGGCGTACGTAGTGACCCATATTTCTCTGAAAGCCGCACACCATTTGCGTCAACCGGCCGCAATAGCTCAGGTGGTAGAGCGTCGGCTTGCAGATCGATAGGTCGCGTCAAACCAAAGACTTTAAAGTTGGTAGTAGTGGTTTCTTTCCTAACGCTCTGGGCTAAGGGGACACCATTACACCTGACTCGTCGGTGTCAGTATAATGGACCGGCCGGGTTCAGTCCCTGCGCACCTCATAAGTGCACCAGTGCTATATTGATATTAAACACATACATATCAATGGTGGATTGTATACATGGAACACAAACATTTATTCATTATTAAGTACAAGTGCAACATAAGCACATGTTGATAAGTGAACGGGCACATGTCGCACCTTATAAGAGAGGAAAACCATGTATTTATTAATACGTATACACAGGAAAGGATACTACATACACGCACACTAACTCGGGCAGCACTCCAGCGTAAACACGCACTAAGAAGCGTTCGCTCTTGCACTCAAAAGCTTTCACTGAAAACGCAGGAAGGAAGTAACAGTAGGTAAAAAGAGATGACAAATTTATACATATAGGGATGGGATGGGATTTGTTGGCATTTTTGCCGATACTGTACAGCGACATTTCTATCATTATAGCACAGGGGCACTTACAGGCAGATATAGCAAAGTCATAGTATACGCTTCCGTAGGGGTACACATAGATTTACCATTTATAGAGAATCGAACTCCCGCGCGTCCTAATTCTACAATCAAGTCGTTTATATAAAATATGTATAAAGAACTTGAACAAAGGCCACATTGTCTGGCAAATTGTTTGACAGAGAACCACTGGGACATATGACCACTATACAGCTATATATATCAGTGCGCAAGGAGATCAAGTTAAGCTAAAGCTGATGAGAAATACTGGCCTGGTGTAATTTGTAAAATAAATATTTGTCTATTGTCTAAAAACAAACATTTAATTTGCTTGTATTTTCCATGCAATAATCAACGCATTCCTTAGTGAGGTATGAGATCATTCTACATCCCACGACTTTTTAAAAGCTACCTTGTAGCGGATGTATTTTTAAAGTCATCGCTCGTTTGAGTCTACATAAAATAATAAACTAATAAACATTTAAAATCCAGGAAGATAGAGCTATGGCTCTATAGCTGTTTGAATCTGTCCTTTTCGTATGACCTCACTTTAAGAGTGTTTTTATAATGCCCTTTTTTACGTAAATCTCGTGTTAATAAGGTTGCTAGGATGTGAAATTATAATTGCCAAAGGTTTTTACCAAAAAAGAGTGGAGGGGACACTATTTCTTGTTTATAATCGTTCAGACTTTAGTGTTAACCCAGGCACGACGCACATCTGCTCCGCACACTTCGAACCTTCTGTCATGGTATGTTATTTCTTTATTCGTTTGTTGTTGTTTATAATCATAATATTATTGTTTATTGTTATTTATAATCAGTCATTTTAATGTTTATGTTCCTGCTGAATAGATCGCTAAATCGAAAAACAGCACTTCGATAGTAACTGTCAGAAAACCTTGTTCTACTTTCGGTTTCCATTGTTATAAATAGTAACTGTTCAGATTAAACTTCTGGATTAGATTATTCCTAACAACAAATCATGTCTGAAACTTATAGAAGTGTATTTCTTTGTACATAATTATATATGCTTTACTTTCCATGGGTCTAATCAATTAAATTTTATCATTTATGAAATAGAACCATTTATAGAATCAAACCTACTACTTCTCTTGTTTTCAATGAATATTTTGAAATAAATATAGTGCTGCCTTTTCTAAGGTTTCATGCCATGAACACCTTACATCAATTAATCCCAATAATTTCTGACTAAGACTAGTGTTGTATAACCTTCAGTTTGAGTGTTGTCAAGAAATTGAACTTCTAAATGTATGTACTACTGTTTAAGGTCACATCTAAGGATTAAGCTTTCTTTCTAGGGTGGATGTGCTAGACACAAATATAGCAATACTTTTCTTGACTTACTCACAAAAACATTCATTTTCAGGTTGTCATTGTAGTATATATGTGCCCTATTTATGTGATGTTTTACATAATAAACAATTTTATTTACAGTTCCTTCAAACTGAATTCCTTCCACACTTGAACACATGGTTAGAGGGTTTCAAGCCACCCAAGGCATTTGCATGGTAATACAAACAAACATATACCTTAAATAACTTACCGTATTAACATTTATTTTGAGACAGCTAAACTGTATTTTACTGAACCCTGTGCATATATTTTTGTTGTTGTTGTTGTTTTGTTGTTGTTGTTGTTGTTACATTGGACTGACACATATTGGTGACGTCCAGCTTATTATTGATGAAGGAAAACGCTAGATTAATGTTTGGACAGAACCACCAGCACACTCAGGTTACCTGGAAAACCTTCCCACCCGATAGTTCTTGTCCTGACCAGGACCCGAACCCATGCATTCAAGTGCTATTAGAGGTAATATGATTTACTTAAAACACTACACTGTACATGTATTTTGATGTCATGTGCAGTGTCTCTATTAATTTTGTCTTCCTAATATCTGACATTAACTATAAGCATTATTTTTCAATCTTGGCATGTAAACAAAACTACAAAAAGAGAAAGTGTAAAAACTAATGTTATGAATGCATATTTGATTATAGCTGAAGCTATAATAAATCTTATAATGAAATCTTGTGAAAAAGATTTTCGGTCCATATAAAGGCATTTTGTTTTGACAGATTAAACCTACTACCAAGAGGTTCAGGTAATGCAAAGAATCATCTGAATGTAAAAGTCTGATACATATTAAACATTTACACACCTATTGGGAATTTTCTTAGTTCAATAAATGCCATTTTACTAAACAATAGTATGTATATACTGTCAGATTATACAAAATTATACTTGTATTCTAAGTTAGTCAGTAGTTTATAAAATGTTAATACCACTTAGCTATTGAATGGCACATAATAACTTTTTTTTTCAAAATCGACTTTCTAGATTTCTATTATATTATATTCATGTTTATTATATTAATAAAAATATCAGATGTTTATATATCTAAGGGGGTATCCGACTTTGTCTAAATAAAATAAATATATCTCACCCGCTGCTTTGGGAATTTTGGCACAACATTTTGGCATAAACTATTTAGTCCAAGTAAGGCAACTTTTGAGACTGTCTCAATTATTAGTAAATGCAGTCTCTCAGGTAGGAAATGCATGTTTGTAATGATGAGTCGTGTGTTGTCCTTCACTTAAACTTAGCTAGAGGACATCAGTAATCTTCAACATCATGGATATTTTCAGTATACAATAATTTATCTGGTTGTTTGAGAAAAAAATTAGTCTCAACTTTTGGATACCACCATTAATTGTATTGTCAAAAAGGTTTTAATAACAGTAAACTATGATAATAGTTATAGGTAGGATTTACCCTGCAAAAACTTTTTGTGTGATAACTGTCACATAAATCTAGGACATAACTAGATTTGTATATTTTTAATTTTGTATGTTTTGTTTTATATTATTGTTGGTAAATGAATAATTGATTTGTCCAGACTAGGAATGAAACCAAAGAGGTTAGGCGGGTTACTACAACTTTTCATATAAAGCTGAAACCTATAGCATACTTTTAATTTTTCAGTTACCATAACATGAACCATTTCTTCAAAGACAGTTAACCTTTAAATTCAACACCAAGGACCAGCCAACAGAAGCACAGCTGTCAGGAAGGCAGAGAGGAAATATCAGTTATTTGTTCTTTTGAAAAAGTTTAAATATTATTAAAATATTTTAAAATTTTCACTTTTGCTTTCTTAGTGGTAGACCATTACTTTCATTTTACTTTTCATAAAACTGTTTAACACATCACAAGGCAGGATTATGTTAAATATTGTTTATTTCTCCATATAATCTACAAAATAATTTGGCAGTTGACAGACATCAGTATAGCTCATGTTTAAAACTTTAATAGAACCATTTAATGGCACATTTATCGAGTACTTGCACATTGTCAATTGATATCAAATGGTATAGGGAGAACGAAATATTTGCATATACATATAATTATTAAGATTTTATGAGAAACAAATTAAATAAATTATTTGACTTTTATTTCTATTAAAGAGGCAATGGTGTTGTAAAATCATTGTCTGCCTATTTAAATTTATATGTTTTTGTATTAATCTGTCATAAATGCCTTTTTCATTCCACATTAAAATATTCTGAACATTATAAATAAAGCTTTGTTCTTGTTTAAACACCTTAACAACAACAAAAACAACAACAACAGTGCACGAAACAAAACAAAAATAAACAAAAACAACAACAAAAAAACATCAACACAACAACAAAAAACACGCACACACAAAACAAAACAGAACAAAGAATAACAAAAACATTTAAACAATCCAGAAGAAACAACAACAACAACAAAAACAAACAACAACAAGCAAACTAAAACCTAATCCATAACATTTATCTTTGATATGTTCAACATACATAGAAGTACAAAATATGACAAAATGAAAAAAAATGACAGTTTTCAAGAAATTTGTCTTACATCAGAAAAACAACTTATTATTTGCATAATAAATTGTGGTCAAATTATTATTCTGTATTGGAATTCGCATATATATATATATATATATATACTATGCAGTGTATATCATATCTAATCCTACAGTACACTGTTACTGTGGTTGGAATATTTTTCAGGGGAGAGCACCATTCCATGTTCACTAAATTTCTTGAGAAAAAGTGTCTCAACACCACATTTTTCTTTTTAAATTTATGTATAGGATACCTTTAGGTACAAATTAAGAAACATTAAAAAAATATTGGATAATGATTTTAGAATTTTAAAAATAAATAAGAAAATAGCTGTAGCACGGATTTTTTGTCGAACGTTTTTTGCACATTTTTTCAAATAATCACAAATTTGATCTATTTACAATCCTTTCTGAACTATTTTGTTACTTCCTGGTTCATAAGTCACTTTAAAATATAAATCATACATATACTTCAGTTCAAAGTTATTTCTTCACCCCAAGTTTAAATTTATGTATATATTATAGACTGCTTTGATAACCTATCGTAAAGTAATGCAATATCGGAGTGAGACAAAGGGACGCAACATATACAATTATCTTTAACTTATACAAAGCCGATTTACTCCCCTTTCAACGTACAATGGCAGGTTTATTTGTTTTGTTTTAAAATACATCGCAGCGACCAATAATGATCATTATAGCGACGTCCATCTGTTTCGGTGGAGGAAGACCCCAACAAACGTCTGGGTAGAACCACCGGCTCATCGCAGGTCAGCTGGAAGGTGGGCTTATTTATTACATAGATAGTAGTTATATCATCAACTGTTGTGCATATGATGGTGCAAATGGTGCATTACAAATAAATTGTAAAATAAAATAACAATAGGAATGGACAGAAATTAAAAGAAAACAGAGATAATAAAATATAGATATGACAGTCCCATTCGATCTTCATTATGAACACTGGAATAATAATTGTTATAAAGGTAAAACATGTCTTCTTTCTACCTTCAATTAAAATGCATCAACAATATTGACATGAATGGAAATTAGATAATTGTTATCCATGTATAAGTATATGGGTATTGTATCTGTACCTAAACAACATGTATTTTCAAATACTAGATAGATAGAAAGTCGATCTATTTATGATTGTGATTGTAAGTATTTAGAATAGTTTTGACCGATTCTATATTCAAGTATTTTACCTTATTGATTTCTCATTGAACCGCCATGCCGATACAGTTGTATAATCCAATTCAATGTGAAGGCCGATACTGTTGTATAATCTAATTCAATGTGAAGGCCGATACTGTTGTGTAATCTAGTTCAATGTGAAAAGCCAATACTGATGTATGATCTAGGTCAATGTGAAGGCCGATACTGTTGTATAATCTAATTCAATGCGAAGGCCGATACTGTTGTATATTCTAGTCCAATATGAAAATCCGATACTGTTGTATAATCTAGTTCAATGTGAAAGGACGATGCTGTTGTATAATCTAGTTCAATGTGAAGGCCGATACTGTTGTATAATCCAGTTCAATGTAAAGGCCGATAATGTTGTATAATCTAGTTCAATGTAAAGGCCGATACTGTTGTATAATCTAGTTCAATGTAAAGGCCGATAATGTTGTATAATCCAATTCAATGTGAAGGCCGATACTGTTGTATAATCTAGTTCAATGTGAAGGCCGATACTGTTGTATGATCTAGTTTAATGTGAAGGCCGATACTGTTGTATAATCCAGTTCAATGTGAAGGCCGATACTGTTGTATAATCTAGTTCAATGTGAAGGACGATACTGTTGTATAATCTAGTTCAATGTGAAGGACGATACTGTTGTATAATCTAGTTCAATGTGAAGGCCGATACTGTTGTATAATCTAGTTCAATGTAAAGGCCGATACTGTTGTATAATCTAGTTCAATGTGAAGGGCCGAAACTGTTGTATAATCTAGTTCAATGTGAAGGCCGATACTGTTGTATAATCTAGTTCAATGTGAAGGCCGATACTGTTGTATAATCTAGTTCAATGTGAAGGGCCGAAACTGTTGTATAATCCAATTCAATGTGAAGGCCGATACTGTTGTATAATCTAGTTCAATGTGAAGGACCGATACTGTTGTATAATCTAATTCAATGTGAAGGTCGATGCTGTTGTGTAATCTAGTTCAATGTGAAGGCCGATAATGTTGTATAATCTAGTTCAATGTAAAGGCCGATATTGTTGTATAATCCAATTCAATGTGAAGGCCGATACTGTTGTATATTCTAGTTCCATGTGAAGGCCGATACTGTTGTATATTCTAGTTCAATGTGAAAGCCGATACTGTTGTATATTCTAGTTCAATGTGAAAGCCGATACTGTTGTATATTCTAGTTCACTGTGAAGGCCGATACTGTTGCATAAACTAATTCCATGTGAAGGCCGATACTGTTGTATAATCTAATTAAATGACCAGGGGTGCGTTCAGTATGGCAAACCGTAGCGTTACGTTTCGCTACGGTTTAAAACGGTTCGTATGTTTAGCACGCTGAACAGACCGTACGCCGCATTCGGTTGCCTCGGTTTGCAAACGTATCTCGGAGGTAGTGTGCGAAGTAAAAAAAGATGGCTGCCAGGTAAATGTTTACTTTTGATTCGATAGAATTAGTGGAAATAACTTCAATTACAATTAATTTTCAGCGACAAAATGTAAATGTCATATATTAAGCGGAATTATGCAGGATACGGTTTCCTGACAGTTTTAAGTACGTGATTGGCCGGTTTACGTAAACAAAAGTTAAAAATGCCAGAAAACTTGCATCAATGCTTTTTTATTGCATACATGAAAGTTGTATAATATGAAATTCAAATAAGAAAACTTGTCTATTTATATCTTCCTTTTTGCCAGTGTAGTTCAAATTCTTTCATAAATGCATTTCTTTGTTTTTCTTAACATTAATTATTATTATTTTAAATGTCATTGTCATTGATCCAATTTTAAAAATCAGTATTGTTTTATTACAGTAAACCAGTGGGTTTAAATCCATTAAACACGTTTTTTTGAATGGGGCAGAGAAGAAGGAGAATGTGGAGAGGCCATCCTGATAAACTGAAAGAGGTATTTTTATGCTTGTGCTCACGTATGATGCACCAATTATTTTGATTCATACACGAACCAGTGGTTCTACCCAGTCATTTGTGTGGTGTTCGCCTCCACTAAAATAGATTGACGTTACTTTTATAGCATATTGTACATATCTTTACAAGATGATGAAAATCCAATGGCATTTTAAAGTCAAATCACTATTAACACATATATGATTATATTCATTACTTTTTAAAGATATTTTTTACGATATTTTTCAAATTTTTAAATCTTTATAGACTTGGTTATGCAGTTCATCTGGGGATAATCGATTATAACAACTGGTATGAGCTTGACAGAACGGAACCTCATTTTCTTTTTCAAACAATCTATGAACAAGAAAAATGTTGAGATATGCATTTATAAAATAAATATTTCAATAATAATCTGTATGAACTTTTTAAGCACAAAGTCAACAGACTCCATCAACAGAAGTGATCGTGGAAACAGGGCATGGCCCTTGTTAAACTTGACGGAAAAATCATGGCCAGGGACCCTCCATAACATCTGCTTTTTTCATAAATACAGTAAATATGCATATATAAAACTTTATTTTGGAATAGTTTCTCCATTTTGATAAAATATCATTGATTTAAATTATTTTTTTCTGGGGAGAAATGTTAAGCCTATTTGTTGACTATTTCACCCCAAGAATTGTCAAGAATAAAAAATATGCAATTGTAACAAAATGTATATTTTACTCTAACTTTGTAGTATAGATGCTTTTGCTTAAACAACTATTGATTAAAGTTTATGCATTATTTTAAACAGAACACAGGTTGATATCATTTGAAAGTACTATGCTATTGATAACGTATAAATCCTTCACATTCATACTAAAGATCAAACTTCAAATTTAAATATTGG
The DNA here is from genome assembly GCA_007844125.1 of Sinonovacula constricta. Classification (NCBI taxonomy): domain Eukaryota; kingdom Metazoa; phylum Mollusca; class Bivalvia; order Cardiida; family Solecurtidae; genus Sinonovacula; species Sinonovacula constricta. The sequence goes on from CM017556.1 coordinate 955,015, forward strand.
TTTTACAAAAATGATTTTTAACAAAAATTTAATTACAGATCTTTGTCAGCACACACAGATACCCATGCCTACAGGACATATAACTGCACATATTCAAGCACCAACCAAAATGATGAAGGGAGACGGGATGGAGACAATGCCCAGACAATGGATTTTACCGGATCAGCAATTATTGGCAAGATTAAAAGGTATGGGTATTTTGAACTTTAGAGGTTGTAGATCTGGAACCAAAACATAAGTAATAAACCACAAAAGAAACACCTTGGTGTGCATATATCTCAAACCTAGTATACCCAAAACGACAAAATGACCTAATTAATTTCAGAGAAAATGTGACATGTTTAACATTAAATTGTCATTCAGTAGTCAACAAAGATGTACTAATCGGACAATTGCTTCGTGAGGAAAATATTGATTTTGCGCTTTTGACGGAAACGTGGTATTCAGATGACAAACAATCTCGCTTTGAAACATCAGATTTAAATCAAAATGGTTATAAACTCAGTGTTGCAAATCGTAAAAATCGTGTTGGCGGCGGTATTGCTTTGACTTGTAAAAGTAGCATCAATATGCGGAAAAAGGAATCCGGCGCGACCCAAACTTTCGAGTACGGAATATGGCAATTGGTATTCAAAAAGATTACCATAAATTGTGTAGGAATTTATAGACCTCCATTATTGGCTACTCCTCTGCAATTTGTGAAAGACTTCTTTAAATTTATGGAAGACATGGTTTCAAAATATCAAAACAATGGGGGATTTTAATCTTCATATACACGACGACACCGGTGCTATTTCAGAATTTAATTTAATAACTGTTTGTGTGCTATGGGATTAGAACAACATGTACATTTCCCCACACAAGTGTTCGGTCAAAGTCTCGATCTTGTGATCACAGAGGTTTGCAAATGGTGTTGAGCTTGTCTCATGTGAACCTGGTCCATTTCTTTCAGATCATCGTGTAGTGAAAGTCGTCACAAAAGTGAAAAAAGAGAACATTATCAGAAAATCCAGCATATACAGAAACTTTAAAGATATTGATCGCTCAGAATTTGCTATTACCAATATTAAAATTGAAAGTGAATCAGTTACTGAATATGTGGAACTTTTCGAATCTGAAATGAAAGTTATCGTCGATAAACATGCACCTGAAATTGAAAAAAACAGTTATTTGTCGAAATCCGAAGCCATGGTTTACTGAGAGTATAAAACACCCAAAGAGTATTCTACGCAAATCTGATCGCATGGGGAGAAAACACAAAAATCCAAATCAAATGATTATGAATTCCTCAAAAATGCAATGAATAAATACAATTATGAACTGAATCTTGAAAAGAAACGCAAACTTAGTCAGAAAGTGCTCGCATTCAAGAAGATTCTAAGAAACTCTACAACTTCGTGACGGATCTCACCGGCGGAAAGTCCGAAAATCCAATGCCGACCGTCGACAACGAAAACAGTTTAGCTGATAAATTCGCAGATTTTTTCATAAACAAAATTGAGAAAATACGAGACAATCTTAAACATCATAAGAACTATGTACCATTGCCTAAATATGTACCAAAATTCGTGGAATTTGGAACCTTAAGTGAAAATGATGTGAAAAAAATGATTAATTCCATGCAAACAAAATCATGCGAAATTGACGTTTTGCCGACGAAAGTGCTGAAGTCATTTGTGACTGACCTGCTTCCCATCATTACCACATTAGTGAATCTTTCGTTGTCACAGGGTGTCTTTCCACCAAATTGGAAACAGGCAATAGTTAGACCTCTGTTGAAAAAACTTGGACTCGAACTCATTTTTTTCTAACTACAGACCAGTGAGCAACCTACCATTTCTGTCAAAATTAATTGAAAAGGCAGCATTATTCTACCTTAACAAACATGCAAATGAACACAATCTCCTTTCAAAGAACTAATCAGCGTACCGACAACATCATTCGTTACTTCGTCTTGTAAATGGCGTTCTTGCTGCCATGGAAAATCAAAAAGTAACTGCATTAATAGCATTGGACTTAAGTGCAGCTTTTGATACCGTCGATCATGACATCCTTGTCGGCGTTCTCAATCGTCAGTATGGTATCTGTGGAGTAGCACTCGACTGGTTAGACTCGTACCTGCGACCCAGGAATTGTCGCGTAAGTGTGAACAATATAATGTCGTCAGCACGTGATCTTACGTGCAGTGTCTCCCAAGGAAGCTGTTTAGGGCCGTGGCTCTACCTAGCGTATGCAGGGACCATATTTGACATTGTTCCGCCTACCATCTCCGTGTACGGCTTCGCCGACGATCATACTGCCAGCAAATGTTTCAAACCTACACCCGCTCTCGAAGCCGAATCCATTGCGGAACTAGAAGAGTTCGCAACACAAGCAAATGATTGGATGAACAGTAATAAATTAAAAAATGAATTCTTCAAAAACTGAACACATAATTTTCGGAAGTGCTCTACAGTTGCGTAAACTGTCTAAGGATGAAATTTACATTTGTGGTTATAAGATCAAACGACAAAATACAATCAGATATTTAGGGGCATATTTGGACAAAAATCTGACTTTCAAACATCACATCAAGATAAAGTGTCGAACAGCTATGTTGAGCTTTTTATGCATAAAAAATATTCGCAAATTCCTCACACAAGATGCAGCAGAAACTCTTGTACTCTCACTCGTTATTTCTCACTTAGACTATTGCAACGTGATTTTGTATGGTATTTCAAACTGTGGTATTGCAAAACTACAGCGAATTCAAAACATGTGTGCCAAACTTGTATTGAATCGTAGGAAAAGTGACAGTTCTAAGCAGGCACTATACGATCTACACTGGCTGCCCATCAAGGCCAGAATACAATTCAAGATTCTTGTATACATGTACAACAGTCGCGTTGGAAATGCACCAACGTATTTGACTGACCTGCTTACACCTAAAGTTCAAAAACGTTCTCTGAGATCATCCTCAATTTCGGTTGACAGTTAAGAAGTGCCTTTTTATTAGTGTAAAACTTTTCAGCGACAGAATTTTCAGTACAATCGGCCCGAAACTCTGGAATGATCTTTAATAAATATCAGACAATGCTCATCAGTTGATAGTTTCAAGAAACACTTGAAGACTCATTTCTTCAGAGACTATTTTAATCTTTTCTAGTCAAAGTCAGTAAAGTGTAGAAACACTTAGCAGTGAACTAAGAGACAATGTTTTTCTGCGCATTAATTCTGTGATGAATATCTGATTTTACAATTTGTTTATAATCCAAGTAACATTTTCATGTCTTTTATCATGTCCTTAAATAATAAAGTCATATTTTTAATTATTTTAAATAACATTACTTTCTTTTACTGTTGATAACATGTTTTAGATTTAGAATTAATTGTTTTATCATTCTTAAACTACATTTATTTATTATTTTTAATGTTCTGATATAATACTGTACAACACCATTGAATATGTATTATATGTAGAAATAGGCGTTTAAGCAAATAAAACAGTTTCAGTTTCAGTTTCAACGCACTGTGGTATTCCTAACATTTGCTATAAAGTATATGCTACTGCACTTATACATGTGGCCCTAATGCATTCATGACTAGCCATTACATTTGTCCTGGAATTTTAAACTGCTGTTACAAACAACTTGTTAGGAATGCTTGAAAATCCTGTTGATGAACCCATGTCAATATTCATAGTGCCGGGTTTGGGAATTTGTGTTCCATCTTGTCCCAAATTACACCTGGCAGCCCGCATGACTGAAACAAATTTGCCACATCGTTGGCTCTTTTATAAATTTAGGGAATTCGTGTCCCATTTTATTTACTGGCCTTACATGTACATTAGACCTGAAAAATATGAAAATGTTGTCAACATATTGTTATGACAAACTACAGCATGTATGTTGCCATATTTGTTATTATGTTGTCAGTGCTATAAAGAAAATAAATTGATGTACCTTAATCATCAATTAGTTGTCAGTACAACCCATCTCAATCACATTTTTAATGTCTGGGTTTCCCTTACATTGTTTAGTTTTGTTTTTATACCATGTTCTGTACACATACAAGAAATCTCCAACAATTGAGGGAATAAAGATACTGTATTGTATTGTCTCAATCATCATCAAAACATTGTCTTTTTATCTTGATAGCTTTGTCTGATATTACTTAAAATATTAAATTGTGTTTGCTTTGTGTTCAAGTGATATCAACTAATTTGTTTTATCTAGTTCACTGGATATGTAAACAGCATGAATTTTCGTTTCTGACAGTGATAAGCTCTGATGTTCATAATATGTTTGCTAAGTACAGCATATTATTACAAATGCGTGTACTTTCTATTGTTCTTACCAAAATAATTTTGAATAAAATATTTTGTTGTTTTTCTTAGTACCTTACCAATACTTGCTTTTTTTATATGACAACATGTCAGAAGTTATTGAAATATATTGAGTTGCAGCAATTAATTTAGGTATACAGAGGCAGATGTTATGTTTAATTAGCGTAGGTTCTCAGTGAACCCAAGGAAACCGAATAGTTTTAAAGCCTTACTAATAGCCCAAACTGTTATTACACCACAATGCCTGATTTCACAACATAAATAACTTGTATTATGTTTCAAGCATCGCAGGGATATTATCAAATAATAAAGAAATAATTTAAATTATCATTTATATTGGCTTGAGTATATAAGGTGTTTAGAGAATTTAGAAATGACAATATTTTTACAAAGAAATTCCCATTTGTTTTATCTGGCATAGAAATGATATTTCTGCAAAAAGAACCAATAGCATAACTTGCAAAGTCCAAAGAATTATATGGATAAAATGTAGTCATTGTATAAATAAAACAGTGACTACATTGAAAATGTAAAAAATACAATTGTACAGACTACTTTTTAAAATGAAATAAAAAGATATATGTGTATAAGGGCATACTATTTTGATGAAACAAGTCTAATCTTATTTTTAACCATAATGTTAAAGGTTTAATGTGATTCTCAATGGTCCATACTTCTTTATCAAAACACTGCCCTGCAAGAGGTTACGGACAGAGAGTATTTTATCCAATTGTTTGTCTTCTTGTGGTGCCACGCATTGATCGGTATATATAAATAGCTGTCTATGACATGCATACAGAAATAAGATTATAATATAAACATTATGTTTTTGGTGTTAAATAAAAAAAACCTAGACAAATCCAATCCAACAAGCAGGGTGTGCCAGAATTTTCCTAGTCCTTTGGATGTCTTAAGTTCTGTCTCAAAGTGGCAAATTCCACATTTTATATTAGTGAAATAATTATGAAAATAGCCAGTGCACTGTGTTAAATGACATTAGTAGTATTTTTATGAAGGTTTGACAGACACCTTTGTGTAAAGGAAGATCAATGTTCACGTCCAGCCACTATTTCTTAAGGTCCTTGTCTCATTTTGATATTTGTTATAAGCTACGATGCAAACGTTACATGTGTTTTGATTTAATGGACACTGGGTAAATGCCGTTTACAAAAGACAACGAGTTCATACGTTCAGCGTCAATATATGGTAAGCATTTGACCAACTTTACAAACAAGAACATTTGTTTTGTTTGTGTAATTGTATGGTGCACTTCAGGTAGCCGGCAAAAGCCACTGTCAAAGACATCAAGGCGAGGAGTTACGTTGCAGTTTCGTGTATTCCTCTATTGTCTTCCTTAGTAATCTCTATGTTCGTTTCATTCTTTTTTCTTTCCGATTAACATTTAAATGTTCAAATTTGACGGTTATATCGGCTCTAACTCAAACTTTATCACACTTTTTATGTTAGTTGTATCGTTTATAATCTCAATTATAATAAATTATGTCAATGTGAAAATGCATGAATCTGACAGGAATTAGTCCAAGCTTTCTAAATGTGTTTAAGCCAATCCATAATTATATTATATAATATACAAATGTTATTTTCACCATATGATCACTTTTGAAAACATTTTTATATGAGATAAATATAAATGTTATGACTAAAAATATAATATTAAAGAAGATTATCTGCAACAAAATCAATTAAAGTTTCTTTAATTATATATATATTATTGACTTTCCAAAAATAAAAAAGTTAAATGGATAAGATCAAATTGGTCCATAAAAACTTTGTTAAATAAATTACTCATGCCAGAAGTAATTAAATTTCATAACTTATATGTATAAACTGGGATGTTTAACTGAAGAAATGGACCTAATCTTAGAAATTAACATTCGACATGAATCAAATTTGCTTAAATATTAGCTATAAAATGCTGGGTTACATAACAAACATATACTTAGGTAATAAAGAAAGTGACAAATGAGTTTCCTAAAGGTATCGTGTAGCCCAAATCAGGGACATAGTTAGTTCCAGAACATATCACAAATTTCACCACCCAAAGGATAAAAAAAACAACAAAACAACAACACAGAAAAGCGACTGTTTTCATTAGTTTGCAATAATATGCATTTAACAGTTTAAGGGTGGATCAATATCGACTTTCTTCGGTTAATATCGTCATGTACACATTTAAAACAAACTGGCCTAATTAAGTTAACAAAAGATAAAGAACAGCTTTAATAATGAAGACACATTAAATTGTTTAGTGTGTTTACAGTAAGTACTGCCTCTGCGCATAGAAGTATATTAAACACATATGTGCATCTTTTATAGTCGTTACATGATAATACAAGAAAAGTCGTCGCAAAAGTGGAAGAGGAAAACATACATGTTTGAAAAGTAATTATTATTTGAAAGTTGTCAGTATACTATGAATCTTGAGAAAAGTTTTTTCAAGATTTTACAAATGTAGAAAAAAAGTTGCAACATTATCATATTAATTATAAAACTAAAGTGTACAGAAATTGCACATGTGCAGGAGCCTTACATTACACAAATAATTATTGTTCATTCAATATTTTTCTAACTTATGTTGAATGATACAGACACACAAAAATAAACACAAAAATAAATAAATAAATAATAAGCACGCTTTTTACCAAATAAGGACCAGTATTTTATCAGGTAAGGTTCGCAAAGCAAACTTTCCCTTTGTCTAAATTTCAGTGAGCATTCCATATATAGGCGTCGTGCTCCAGTTATCATTATCTTGCTTCAAGAATAATAACATAGAAACGTCTAATGTTTTTTTTCATTTGCATTACCTTATTAATTCCAGTCACAAAAAATACTGGTAATGCAGTAACAAATGAAAACTAGTTTCTTTAAGCATAGACATGTATATAGTACAGTACAAGATATCAACATATGATATTATGTATGATTTATTTGGACTATAATATAATAATATGGATATAAAAATATTACAACATTAGTAGGATTTTTTACTTATCAAAACGACAGTCTGCACATGCGTATAAGGCCATGTTTTCATGTCAGACATGTAGAACTTATGAACTTCATGACACAAGACCACCAAAGTATGCTGAGATAGGCGTATGACTCTGTATGATCCTTAAATTGTGTTCTTTGACCAAACATCAAATCTGATTAATACAAAGTCGATATTTTAGGGTATAAACATGGTAACTTCAGGTCTATTTAAGACATGGACTTAAAGTTATAAGTTAATGCCAGCATTAATTAGAGTAAGTAACACGTGCATGTAGAAACGAATAGTATTTCTTAATATGGAATATGATATTAGATAAAAGGAATAAAATAAACAGTGTTTACAATATTTTCGCAATGTTCTAACAAAAATCAAAACATAAAAATTCTGTCACAAACATTTATGAAATAAACACATTGTACAAAGATATAGACCTTTTAAACATGATTTTCTGTCATCTCTCAGGACATATCCTTTAGGACAGAAGCAGCTGAAATGGCCTGGGTAGTTCTCGCATTTATACTCACAGCCTGAAGATCGACCCACGCACTCATCTATGTCTGCAACGAAATATTAGAAACACATATTGAAAACAATCAAATATTCGCAAACGACTTGCGGAGACGAAGCTAAACTAAAATCAAATAATTGACATACGATAATAGAGTAAATAACGTTATAAAACACAAATATAAAATGCATGTATACATTTTAAATAAATTTTTTGTAAAGTAAAATATTTAGAAAATCAATCATAAACCGTAAGAAAAAGTGTACACTGCAATATAACCATATAAAACAATTTGAACATTTGAACCACAAAAAATAAAAGCAACAGCAGCAATAATGAGAATAGCATTAATAATAAAGAAGTAAAATTAAAACACAAAGATAAATCAAAACGAACAAAATTAAAATGAATATTGCAAACATTAACACAATTCATTCAAGACATCATTTATTATGAAATACTTTAATTTTAAACAACAAAAAAGAACGTATCATTAAAATAGTGGAGAAGTTGCAATCAAATTAAACAAAGCTTTTGAACGGTTTCAATATAGAATAATTTAATAAGTAAAAGCAAACCGATACTGACAGGCACTTATAATTAAATATAAGAATGAAAGCATTTTACTATTAAATCATTAAAATACATAAGACACGAAATAAGCAGAAATAATACCAGAAAGAAGTTTGACAATTCGACATAGCCCCCTTTCAATTATGACAGTCATCATTTTGATGTTTAAGCTTATAATATTAATGGTGATAATAATAATTATGATGATGCTTTTAATAATAATAAAAATAATAATTATGATGATTTTAATAATAATAATAATAAATAATAATACTAAATAATAATACTAAATAATAATAATAATAATAACAAAATTAATTATAATAATAATACTTAATAATAATACTTAATAATAATAATAATAATAATAATAATATTGATAATAATAATAATAATAATAATAATAATAATAATAATAATTATTATTATTATTATTATTATTATTATTATTATTATTATTATAAATAATGATAATAATAATAACAACAACAGCCTGATACCCGACGACACATGCACACTTGTAGGACCCTTGTGTATTAGAACATGCCTGATGGATGTCTGGACAGATATTTGTCTGCTCCTCACACTCGTCTATACTCACATCACAAGTGTCGCCTCGCCAACCTTTCTTGCACTCACATCCCAAGACAGGATGACATTTAGCTGCTCCTGTACTAGTATACATACACTGATTCTTACAATCCTTGCCCCAAGAATGATCCTTGAATTCTGAAATCAAACAGATAAAAACTTCAGTCTATAAGTGGAATCATATCTTTGTAAGTAGTTTAATGATTTCTAGCTTAGTTTCATTATGAGGCCGATCTGTTAATTTCTTACATAACACAGTATTTAACTTAGCATAAATGGCAATGTAAACCATTATATACTCACATATAAAATGTTTCTTTTCTAATATGTATATACAGTAAACGGAATTAAATTGTAAATTATACTAATTATCCTAACTATCGAAAGATGTGTGTCGTTGGTAAAAATATTATAAATGTCGTCGAGTACTAGATAACTTGAACACTCGATCTAATGCTAAGTAAAAATAATTATCGAAAACTCTAAAGAAAAATGTAATATATTGAAATGTTAAATGCACAATATATTAAGCTGAATCTTTGTATGTGTCTGCCTGATCACGACGTCCGTCGTATCCCTCATTATGATAAAATTGTCTACATGATCCTATCCGGCGTACCCGTATAAACAAATACCGCGTATATTGTCATTAAGCGGTTGATCAAATTGGAATGAAAGTCGGGTCACAAGATTTTATCAAGTGTCAGCCAATCTGAAAACGTCCTTTTAAGAAGGCTGATAAGTATTTTTTTGGCTTGCAGCTCACGCCAGTCAAAATTCTTTCTATTTTACCGAGAGTATCACAGGGATTCGCTAAATAGTGCAAACCGGCTTATGCGCATGTCCTAAAGAAAGCATGATGTTTTACCGCATTTTTAGTACGTTTGGATTTCCACATCTTGAAAACCCGATTTTGGACCTGCAAATAGTCTATACATTCTTCATTTTTTGCGGTAAAGATGCAATAAGACGTTACACTCTTGGTGTATTGGAAGTTGTTCGTCGCTAAAACTGCAGTATTTAATCATTCTCGTGTTTCTATCATTTGCATTTTTTTCGTTCTAGCACACTTCATACGTGTTGTTTCTTCTGAAGTTCAAACTGAAATAAGCAAATATATTCACTTGAAAGGAAACCCGTATATTTTGAACTGCGCTCACTTGGAATCATTTCGACGAACTTCCATGAGTTTCTTAATATCTATGGCATTTTACAAGCTACAATTCATCACCATTTGTTTCGACCTTGACATAATACAGATCTTTGGCTTGATTTTAACACTAACACTCATTGTGTGATTATGCTGACTGAACGTACTGGAATGTTTACGAAGTCTGACAGTCCATTTGCTACTGTAGAAAACT